>JAAGEH010000427.1:3402859-3457311 GCA_011751065.1 Lasiurus cinereus
CCGGACAGACGGAGACCCAGACAAAGCCCTCTTTAAGGGGCTCCTGGCTGCCCTGCGGACAATGCCCTGATTCAGGCGCCTGCCTATCAGAGGAACCAAATGCCCAGGAGCCATGGACTTGGCAGGGCCCGGAGGTCATTCGGAGGTCATCAGTGGGCTAGGGGCAGCAGTGAATGCCGCTCTCCCGCGCTCCCTCCCTGCACCAAAGCCCCTCCTGAGGGCGCCCCGCAGGCCCTGCCCGTGTCCGCGCTGGCACCGCTGGCACCGGAGAGGTGAGAACGGGTACCGCGCAGCGCGGGGACCCACGCCCGGCCCTTGTCGCTGCGTTCATCTGCAGTCTGGCGGCTGAAACCCGATCGGGCTCCTGCTGCTGCCGGCTTAGGGCTGAGAAGGAACTGGATCCTGGACGAGGCTCAGGGGCAGTGGGCAGGAGCCCTGAGGAGGTGGCTGGGCCAGGGGGCACCCCGAGGGGCAGTGCAGTCTGGACCACCTGACCTGCACTCAGCCCAGAGTGTCCCCCAATCCTTGGCGAGCTGTCAGGGGCCTGAGTCAGGGCTCAGTCTGTCCCGCACAGCCCAGCCCAGCCTGTCTGGAGCCCCTCCAACCGGCTCACCTGAACCCTATCTGATGGGTGGGTGAGACTCCTGAGGCTGGGCCTCCTGGGAAGCTGCCTTCTCCCTCCTCCATCCTCCTCACACCTCCCTCCTTCCTCCTCCGTGGAGAATTCACCAGGAGGCTGTGCTGGCCCCCGGGGTCTCAGGCCAGTGCAGGTGCAGGGAGCCCAGGTGTGCATCTACGGCGAGGCCCGGGGTGCAGGGGGCAGAGGTCAGGGCGCACAGAGGATGCCGGAGTCTGGTGGAGTCCCCGGCTGTGGCCGGCCCAGGCCTGTGCCTCCTGCTTCCTCCCCCGTCTCTGAGCACCAGTGGCTCTTTGCCCCACCCCTGGGTCTGCCACAGGCGAGAGGGAGTGTGGGGGCTGAGGCAGGGCTGAGGCTGGGACGCAAGGTCCTAGGTGCCTCGCCGTGGCAGTGAGATGAAGGGTCTGTGGGTTTGGAGCCCTGGGTTCGAGTCCGTTCTCCCACCGGCTAGCGTGTGAGCTTGGACAGGGCACTGCCCAGGGCCCGTCCCCACCTGTGAAGTGGCCTCGTCGCCTGGCCCCTGTGGGACTAGCAGGGTCGATGTCCATGAAGAGCTCACAACATGACCGGACACAGATGCCCGCCGGCTGCCCGCCCCCCCCAGCCCGTGTTTGTGTTGCTTCGACCTTGGGGACCAGCACGGGGCGTGGTGCAGGCAGAGGAGGGGCCGAAGCTTGGAGGTCTGGGGCACAGGGCACTGGGGGTTCCTTTGGGCATCCAGGGACAAGTGCCCAGATGGGGCACACGCACACTGATGGGGGCAGGGGCTTAGGGGCCCCGGTCCGCCTGCCGGACCTGACTGAGGTCTTCGGCTTCTGGCCCCCCCACGGGGCAGTGAGGAGCGGTGAGGTCAGTGCCAAGCGTGTGGCCGGGGCTCTGGTGACCGGGCTGCCCGGGGCCCTTCGCAGATGGTGGTGCTCATGGACCCGATGGAGGACCCGGACGACATCTTGCGGGCACACCGGTCCCGAGAGAAGTCCTACCTGTTCGACGTGGCCTTCGACTTCACCGCCACACAGGTGAGAGGCTGGGCCTGGGCGCCCTCTGCCCACGTGTGTGACCCTCAGAGGACCTGCCACCGGCCTCGGCCTGCCCCCCACCACTTGCTCCCTGACCCCCCTTCCTGTGGCTCCATGCGTGCCAGTGTGCGCTCGCCTGCACAGCAGGGGCACGGCCTCCCACACGGACACACCTGGGTGGGTGTGCAGACCCCACCCTCCATGGCACCCACACGGCACCCCCACGGCACCCCCGGCAGGCAGCCCCTGGGAGCTGGGGGCGGCGCTGGGAGCCCATCTGGTGTGAGGAAGAGCGTCTCTGGGAAGCTGACACCCTCTCGGGACCCCCGTCTTGCCCATCTGTGGGGCGTTCCCAGGAGCAGATGCGATGCGTCCCCGAGGCTGGGGGCCAGCTGCCTGCTGTGGGGGGGGGGCGGATCTCAGGTGTCCTGAGCACGCTTCCAGGCGGGCGTCCCCCCATGGGGTGAAAGGAGAGACACCCTCCTCCACGCCCACCCCCACTTCTCCGGGGCCAAGGGACAGGGAGCGCCGCTGTTGGGAGCAGGGGAGGGTGCCCGTGGGCAGTGCCCCGCCCGTGCCAGGCCCCAGCGGCTGTCCCCTCCCTTCCCCGCAGGAGATGGTGTACCAGGCCACCACCAAGAGCCTCATCAAAGGCGTCATCTCGGGCTACAATGCCACTGTCTTTGCCTACGGCCCCACAGGTGAGGGGGAGCCCACACAGCTGGGGGGGGTGCCGGATGCTGGTCCCCCTTGAGGAGCCAGCCCCCTCGCTCTGTGTCAGAGCCAGCCTGGCCCAGCTGGGGCAGGACTCGAGGATGCAGCTGACCCACCCCCTCACAGAGCCCTCAGGCCCCAGCGGCCACACCCCCAGGCAAGACCCAGCCCCCCCACTGCTCCCCGCCCTGCCCTCTGGGGGTCCCAGCCTTGAGGACACACCTGGGTGGGCCAGGACACCCTGCCCGGCAAGGTGGCACCCCCCCACCAGCTCACACCCCCCCGGGGCCGTGCCCAGGCTGCGGGAAGACCTACACCATGCTGGGCACGGACCACGAGCCGGGCATCTACGCCCGCACCCTCGATGACCTCTTCCGCGCCATCGAGGAGACCAGCAATGACATGGAGTACGAGGTGTCCATGTCCTACCTGGAGGTGAGCCTCCGACGCCAGGGGGCCCCTGGGACGCGGCTGGCCGCCTGCCTGGGCCTCACCTGGCCGTTTCCCCGGCTGCTCCCCACGGCCGCTCCCCTACACGCCGCCCCCGCTTTACAGAAACGGGAGGCTCAGAGGCGGGAGGCAACTAGGCCCAGGCCACACGGTAACGAGAGGGAGCGAGGATTTACACTCGGGAGCCCCTCACTGGCCCACACTCACTGGCCCACACTCACTGGCCCACACTCCAGAGCAGCCTTCCCATCCTTGGGGTCCATTTTATTTTATTTTTTAAAATATATTTTATTGATTTTTTTTACAGAGAGGAAGGGAGAGGGATAGAGAGTTAGAAACATCAATGAGAGAGAGTCATCAATCAGCCGCCTCCTGCACAACCCCTACTGGGGATGTGCCCGCAACCAAGGTACATGCCCTTGACCGGAATCGAACCTGGGACCTTTCAGTCCACAGGCCGACGCTCTATCCACTGAGCCAAACCGGTTTCGGCGGGGTCCATTTCTTAAGGCCGACCCCGTCTGCCCTGCCTGCTACCTCCTGGTGCTCGGTGTGCGTGGGGGCGGCTGAGGAGTGAGCATCCTTGGACAGGCTGGTCCCTGCGGCCTCGCTGCCCAGCCACAGCCCCCAGCCCCAGCGCCCACCTGTGGCACCACCTCCCTCCCCCCCACCCCCGGCAGGGCGGGGGCAGCGCGTGGGAGCCTGCAGAGGCCAGACGAGGCGAGAGAGCCAGTGGGCCAGCCTCCATCTGGCGCCCGGCCAGAGGCTCCTCAGGAGCCGATAATCGCCCGGGTGCCAGCTTGGGCGGAGCGGCGATGCATCACCGCCAGCGGCTCTCCCACCTGCCTGGCGTGGACTCCACCGGCGAGGCGCTGGCTGTGGGGGTCGGGAGGGTGGTGTAAGGGTTGCTTAGCAACAAGCAGGGCAGGCCATCAGTCAGGTCCCCATTCTCTGCCCAGTGCCCAGCCTGCCCACAAAGGGGGTCCCTCTCTCCCTGGCTCCGTGTTTCCAGTGGATGCCGAAGCCCCCCGCCCCCATGGGAAGAAAGGGGCCGGTGAGCTCCTGTCCATCCTCGCTCAGGAGGGATGGGGAACCTGGGCCTTCGTCTCCCACGAATACCTGTCACCCACCTGTGCCCGCAGATCTACAATGAGATGATCCGGGACCTGCTGAACCCCGCCCTGGGGTACCTGGAGCTGAGGGAGGACTCCAAAGGGGTGATCCAGGTGGCGGGCATCACCGAGGTCTCCACCATCAATGCCAAAGAGGCGAGTCTAACGCAGCCGCCAGGGCCGGGGGGCAAACAGTGACCCCGGGAGGGACAGGAGGGGCAGAGGACGGACCAGATAACCAGCCCCTGCCCTCCAGCGGCCCCTCCCCACGCAGAGGCCGGCCCACCCACTCCTGGTCCTTTCCCCGATTTGTGGGAGCGCCCCCATTGGTCCCCAAGAGTGGCCTCCCTCCCACCCACGCAGATCATGCAGCTGCTGATGAAGGGGAACCGGCAGAGGACCCAGGAGCCCACGGCCGCCAACCGGGCGTCCTCCCGCTCGCACGCGGTGCTGCAGGTGTCCGTGCGCCAGCGCAGCCGCGTCAAGAACATCCTGCAGGAGGTGCGGCAGGGCCGCCTCTTCATGATCGACCTGGCGGGGTCCGAGCGCGCCTCCCAGGTGAGGGGGCTCCCCGCCCCCCCCCCGAGACTGGGGGAGGGGGGGATGGGGCCTCCCAGATGAGGTCAGCTCCCCCAGGACTGGGAGAATGTTTTCTGGGGGGTGGGGAGCGGGGAGCAGAGGGCAAGGTTCAGACCAAAGGAGAGAAACCCACCCTCCAACACACACACACACACACACACACACACACACACACTCGTACACACACACGTGTACACACATACACACATACACACACACACGCACACATACACACATACACACACATAGACACTCACACACGCGCGCGCACACATACACACATGCACACACACTCACACACACAAATATACACACACTCAGGTCCTGCAGCCTGGGGCGCCCTCTAGGGCCCTATACCTGTGGTTCTACTGGCTCTGAGCTGGGGCCACCACTTCCCTCCACCTCAAGGTCAGCACAGACCAAGCTGTGCAGGGGACCTTCGGGGCGGGGGGTGGGGAAGGGAGGGGAGACAGAGGGTGGCTCAGCCCCGCCCACCCTCACTCTCACTCCTTCTCTCCCCTTGGGGTATGCCCTCGGGCGGGGGGCAGGGCAAGGCCTGGTTGGTCCTCTGACCTTTCAGAGCTCCGGGGAGAGGGAGAGGCTCATAACCCAGGATCCTCCAGGGAATTGGGGGTGAGGCCTGTCCCCTGCCCCAGAAGGCCACAGCCGCCCCCCTGCTCGCCCCCAGACGCAGAACCGTGGGCAGCGCATGAAAGAGGGGGCCCATATCAACCGTTCCCTCCTGGCCCTGGGCAACTGCATCAACGCCCTGAGCGACAGGAGCAGCAACAAGTACATCAACTACCGCGACAGCAAGCTCACCCGCCTCCTGAAGGTGCCGCTCAGCCGGCCCGGGCGCTGGGCGCAGGGGAGGCTGCCGGGGGGTTGGCCAGTGATACTCGGGGTGCCCGGCCAGCTGGCATTCCACACAGACACGAATTGCATTGACTTAGTATAAGCACCTCCCAAACGTTGCATCTGTAATTTATCTGGCGACTCTCACCGAAGCCCATCTTCGTACGATGATCCCCGTCCCTCACACTGGCCCAATCACAGCGCCGTCAGCCGTGGGGGAAAGGAGGGCCCTGGAAGTGGAGAGAGGAGGGAGGGCCCCTCGGACCCCCAGCCAGCCTCGCCCCTCCTGGCTCCTCTGGGGGGAAGGGGAGAGGGAGGGGGAGGGCATGGAGGCCCCGCCCCGGATACTCCAAATGTCCAAATGAGAACTTTGGAGAATAAAGTGGAAGTGGGAAGTGGGGGATGGGGGAAAGAGGAAATCTGGACTCAGCACCAGGGAATGAGAGAGCAAGGAGAGAGAGAGAGAGAGAGAGAGAGAGAGAGAGAGAGAGACACCGCAGGGGAACCTGCACCGCCTGGCTGACCGCAGGCCCTCCTCCCTCGCCCTCCCTGCATCTAGGACTCGCTGGGGGGGAACAGCCGCACCGTGATGATCGCCCACATCAGCCCGGCGAGCAGCGCCTTCGAGGAGTCCCGGAACACCCTGACCTACGCCGGCCGGGCCAAGAACATCAAGACCAGGGTGAGGGCCCCAGGGACCCCTGGGCGGACCCCCGACCCAGCTGCCCCTCCGCACTCTCTGCAACCAGCCACCAGCCACTGGCCCCGAACCCCTCGGAATGTTACCCCCAAGCCCTCTCCCTGCACCTCCAACCCCTGCATGCTGGCCAGGAAGCCCTAAGCTCCCTCGGGTCCCCTCCTTCACGTTCAAGGTCTGAGCTCCCCTGGTCCAGCCCCTCCCCCTTCCCCTTTGCATCTTCAAAGGCACATTCAGATGGTTACCTTTCAAAGCACCTCATCCAACAGCCGTCCACACGCTCCCCACACGAAGCTGGAGTTAGCAGTCACGTTTTTTTAAAAAATACATTTTATTGATTTTTTTACAGAGAGGAAGGGAGAGGGTTAGAGAGTTAGAAACATCGATGAGAGAGAGACATATCGATCAGCTGCCTCCTGCACACCCCTTACTGGGGATGTGCCCGCAACCAAGGTACATGCCCTTGACCGGAATCGAACCCGGAACCTTTCAGTCCACAGGCTGCGGCTCTATCCACTGAGCTACAGGCTGTGGGATTGTCACCCAGAAGCACTGGGGGTCGGGGAGGAGAAAGGAAGGCCCGCCGGCCGGCCCTGGCCCCTGGGCTGACCGCACCCCGTCCCGTGCTCCCGCAGGTGAAGCAGAACCTGCTCAGCGTCTCCTACCACATCGCCCAGTACACCAGCATCATCGCCGACCTGCGGGGCGAGATCCAGCGGCTCAAGTGCAAGATTGATGAGCAGGGAGGGCGAGGCCAGGCGCGGGGACGGCTGGAGCGGGGCGACATTCGCCACATCCAAGGTGTGTGTGTGGGAGGTGGGGGGGGGGTGTCTATGTTAGTGGGACCTGTCTCCCACAGCCCTTGCAGGCTGCCTCAGAGTGCTCTGGGGTCAGGCAGTGCTGGGGTCAGATTCTGGCTGGGTAGCCGGGGCTGGCCACTCCACCGCTCTGAGCCTTTGCTGTCAAACGGAATCTGATCGCTGAGGATCCGGTGGGATCACCCGAGTGAGGGACACGGGAGCGTTTAGCTGCACAGAACCTCACCCTTCATGCCGCAGGGTAGGGCTGCAGGCCACACCCAGCATCACCAGAAGGGGCACATCCTACATTTTCTTGTAGACTTGAGTTTGCCATGATGGTTTGCCAACTGGTGGCAGTAATACATCTAAGGGGCACTTTTAAAAAAATTATTTCAGCCAAAACCGGTGTGGCTCAGTGGACAGAGCATTGGCCTGTGTACTGAAGGGTCCCAGATTCGATTCCAGTCAAAGCTCATACCTTGGTTGCGGGCACATCCCAGTGTAGGAGGCAGCTGATGGATGTTCCTCTCTCATTGATGTTTCTAACTCTATCCCTTCCATTCCTCTCTGTAAAGAATCAATAAAATATATTTTAAAAATTGATTTCAGAGAGGGAGAGATAGAAACATCAATGATGAGAGAGAATCATTGATTGGCTGCCTCCTGCATGCCCCCTGCTGGGGATGGAGCCCACAATCCAGGCATGTGCCCTGATAGGGAATCCAACTGGGACCTCCGACCTCCTGGGTCTTAGCTTGATGCTTAACCATTGAGCCACACTGGCCAGGCTAAAGGGCATCTTTTAATCCAGTGGTTCTCAACCTTTCTAATGCCTCGACCCTCTAATACAGCTCCTCATGTGGTGGTGACTCCCAACCATAAAATTACTTTGGTTGCTACTTCATAACTGTAATTTTGCAACGGTTATGAATCGCATCAGTGTTTTCCAATGGTCTTAGGTGACCCCTGTGAAAGTGTTGTTCGACCCCCCAAAGGGGTCGCGACCCACAGGTTGAGAACCGCTATAATTTAATCGCTGCTGCAAAGGGGCTGTGAGGGCTAGCGGAAGCCTGTTCACACAGAGGGGATGGGGCACCTGTGGGCCACAGACTAAGGGCTGGATGCGGGGGTGCAGTGCGGGAGGAGGAGCAACCCAGGAGGTCCTTCTGGAGGCGGTGGTGGACTGAAAGTGGTTTGGGCAGAAAGGGCAGGGAGGGTCCCAGACTTTCCTGGCCGGAAGCCTCTCTCTTCACTGAGCTCCCCCCACCCATTGGATGCAGCGGAGGTCCAGCAGCACCGCGGGCAGGAGGCGCAGGCCGACATGGGGCAGCTGCGGGAGCAGCTCATCGGCGCTTTCCAGGAGCAGATGGACGTGCGCCGGCGGTTGCTGGAGCTGGAGAACCACGCCATGGAGGTGCAGATCGACACCTCCCGCCACCTGCTCACCATCGCCGGGTGAGCACCCCTCCCCTCCGCCCGGGGACCTCCCGTCCCCCCCCTCCCCGGGGCCGGGGAGCTCTGTAGCCGCTCACTGCGCCCTGTCCCCCGCGGCCCGGGCCCACGGCTCCCCCCCCACGGCAGCTGGGAGCAGGAGAAGTCGCGCCGGGCGCTCAAGTGGCGGGAGGAGCAGCGGAAGGAGTCCTATACCAAGGACGACAGCGAGAAGGACTCGGACCCCGGCGAGGACCAGCCCGACATCGTGGAGCCGCCGGAGGTGGCCTCGGCCCGGGAGAGCATCGCCGCGCTGGTGGGCGAGCAGAGGAAGCTGCGCAAGCAGAAGGTGCCCTGGGTGGGGGGTCGGGGAAAGCGGGGTCCCAGGAAGGGAAGGAGCCCGAGGAGGCGGGGCCTGGCTGGGGAGGAGTGGGGGGTGAGACCCTGGGTCCGTGCTAAGCTCCTTGGTGACCTCTGCCCCTCGAGCTCCTGGCCTGTGAAATGAGGGGTGCAGCCCCAGGGGGGGTGGAGGAGGTGACACGCATGCCCGTCACATACGAGGGTTCCACAGATGGAGCGAGCATTGTTGCATGGGATCCCGGATGGCCGTGCCTTGCCGTCTGTTCTGGGGCAGCACCCAAACCCAAACCCCGGCTTCCAGGGCCCATGAGCCCCAAGGACACCTGAGGGGCCGGGGGGAGGGAGTGTGCGCTCAGAGCGGCCGGAGGCGGCCCCGAGGGGCCCAGGGGAGCAGCCCCTGGTGGCCAGGCGCCCGATACAGCGTCGAGGGCGGGGACCTCGGATCAGAGCCCCCCGGAGTCCGGGGCCAGGCGCTGACCCCTGCCACCTCCCCTCCCCGCAGCTGGCCCTGGAGCAGCGCTGCCGGGAGCTGAGCGCGCGGGGCCGCCGCCTGGAGGAGACGCTGCCGGGGCGCATCGGCTCCGAGGAGCAGCGCGAGGTGCTCAGCCTGCTGTGCCGCGTGCACGAGCTCGAGGTGGACAACACGGCCATGCAGTCGCACGCGCTGCTGCGCGAGGGCGCGCTCCGCCACCGCCGCGAGGCCCTGCGCCGCCTGGAGCAGCACCGCGCGCTCTGCGACGAGATCATCCAGGGCCAGCGGCAGGTCATCGACGGTGCGTCCCGCCCCGCCTCCCCTCCTCCCGCCCCATCTAAGGGCGAAGGGTCCAAAGACACGCCTGAGCCCTGTTTTCCCCCCCTCCCCTTCCTCCGCTCCAGATTACAACCTGGCGGTCCCCCAGCACCTGGAGGAGCTCTACGAGGTGTACCTGCGGGAGCTGGAGGAGGGCGGCCTGGAGCGGGCCACCATCATGGACCGCGTGGCCTCCCGGGCCCTGCAGGTGGGCGCCTGTGCATGCTCTGGGGGCGGGGCCAATGCCCAAGGCAAGGCCGGGGGACCAGGCTGGCTGACACCCCGGGAAGCAGGCTCCCCTTTCCTTCTTATCCCGCCCAAAGCCTTGCTACGGGGATGCCCCATAGCCACAGTTTACCCCAGAACTCTGTCCTCGGGGGCTCCCAGCCCGCACTCCAGCCCTGGTCTTCCTGGGTGCCCCTATGCTGTTATCTGATCCAAGGCTGCGTCTTCTGACTGTCCCTCCCCTGTCCCTCCCCAGGACAGCTCCTTGCCCAGAATTGTCCCAGCAGGAAGCGCGCTGACCCCCGAGGCTGACCTGGAGAGCGTGAAGACGCTGAGCTCTGAGGCCCAGCGCCTGCAGTACAGCATCCTCCCGCCCCTCAGCACGGAGAGGTGGGCCCGGGGCGCGCCCAGCAGCCCTGCCTGCGGCCACCACGGGATGCCCGCCCAGAGCGGGGCTGCTCGGGGGAGATGGGGCAGGAGGTGGCTCAGGGTTCTCTCTCCCTTCACGCAAACAGCTCTCCCCTGGCACGGGGGGTGGGGGGGGGATTTAAAGGGACCCTCTGTGGGACCAGCTGGGTCACCAGATGCCCATCCTCTTCCGCCAAACCTCAGCGAAGCCAACCATGCGTTCAAGACCAGCCCCCGCGCGTGGCAGGCGAAGGGCTCCTCCGTGCCCACCCCGCCCCCCATCCATATCGGCCACCTGGTCACCCAGGAGGTGAGCACGGAGCCCCCTCAGCCCCACGGGGCCCCACTGAGGGTGGGGCGCAAGGGTGGATGCCCAGCGGTTGGGATGGAGCCGTTCCGAAGCGGCCGCCACCCCTGAGGCCGCGCTGTCTGCTGAGGGGGGCGTGGGGTCTCTGCTGGGTCCTCCCAATCGATCCCCTTGTCCGCAGGCCCCCGCGCAGGACAGCCTGGTCAGCCTGAGCAGCCGCATCAACTCCTCCCCCGACAGCAGCGAGAACCTGTCGGAGATCCCCTTGTCCCGCAAAGGTGCGCCCCCTCCACTGCTCACTCAGCTCGCCCAGCGGAGCGCCCCTGCCTGCCCTCTGCTCTGCTGAAGCCGCCCTTCCAGGCAGGAGGCACCGGTGCCGTGAGAGGGTTAACTGCCAGGATGCACAGAGCTGGGGGCACAGTCAGAGTCAGAATGGGGAACCCCATCCCACTCAGTAATAGCTGCAGCAGCCAATACAGATGGAACCCATGCCCCTTGCATAAGCTAAGCCCATGGTCTCAGTTCATGCTCACAATCACCCTATAGCAGCGGTTCTCAACCTTCCTAAGGCCGCGACCCTTTAAGACAGTTCCTCATGGGGTAGTGACCCCAACCATAAAATTATTTCCGTTGCTACTTCATAACTGTAATTTTGCTACTGTGATGAACTGTCATGTAAATATCTGATAGGCAGGATGTATTTCCGTAGTTACAAATTGAACATCATTAAAGCATAGGGATTCATCACTAAAACAATATGTGATTATATATTGTGAAATATTTATTTCTAATGACAAATAAATGAAATTGTGTCTTGAATCGTGGTGTAGCATGGGCAACGGTCTTCATATGACAACAGTAAACTACATTGCTACACTTTGCGACACCGAGGAGCGGTGTGTTGGTTCCTAAGACCATGGGAAATAGGTATTTTCTGATGGTCTTAGGCGACCCCTGTGAAAGGGTTGTTCGACCCCCAAAGGGGTCGCGATCCACAGGTTGAGAACTGCTGCCCTATAGGGTTCGTTTTACCACCTCCAGTTTAGAGATGCGCAAGTGGGGCTCAGAAATGTGTCCCAGGCAAGTGGGGGTGCTGGGAGTGAAACCCAGACATCCCGGCTCCTGCCCATTCCTGCCTTGGCGCCCAGGAGGTGTGTTGGGGAGGGGCGGTGTTGGAGGTGCAGAAGGGAGAGGAATACGGGGGCCTTGACCCCAGGGTGGGCGCTCCCTCTGTCGCTGCAGAAAGGAAGGAGATTCTGACGGGCACCAAGGGCATCTCCAAGGGCATCTCCGTGAAGGCGGCCCGGAGGCGCTCCAGGGCCCTGGGGATGGAGGGGCGCCACCTGCTGGCACCGGCCATGGAGCGCAGCACCCTGTCCCTGCACTCGCTGAGCGAGGCGGACGATTCCAGGCCCCCGGGCCCCCTGGCCTGCAAGCGGCCGCCCAGCCCCACCCTGCAGCACGCCGCCAGCGAGGACAACCTGTCCAGCAGCACGGGCGAGGCGCCGCCGCGGGTGGCCGGGCACCGGGACGACGGCCCCGGGCCCTGGCTGCGGGGCCAGAAGAAAAGCCTGGGCAAGAAGCAGGAGGAGTCGCTGGAGGCAAAGAGGAGGAAGCGGAGGTCCCGGTCTTTTGAGGTCACCGGGCAAAGGGTGAGGCTACGGGTGGGGTGTCTGCGCCCCATTCCTTGTGGGTGGGGGCCTGAGGGCGGGGTTCCTCCAGAGCAGTGGTTCTCAACCTGTGGGTCGCGACCCCTTTGGGGGTCGAAAGACCCTTTCACAGGGGCCGCCTCAGACCATCGAAAAATGCAGATATTTACATCACGATGCATAACAGTAGCAAAATTTCATGGTTGGGGGTCACCACCACATGGGGAACTGTATGCCAGGGTCGCGGCCTTAGGAAGGTTGAGAACCACTGGTCCAGAGGCTCAGAGCATCCGCACCACCCTCCGAGCCTCTGTCCCTCAGGCTGGCCCGTGGCTGGGGGCAGAGCCCTGTAGCACATTCTCCCTTCACCCCCCCCACAACTCAGGCCTTACCATTCTCCCACCTACACAGCTCTCCTGCCCCAAGACACACCTCCTGGGGCCCCGCCCCCTGGAGAGCATCTCGGACCACAGGATGCCAGTGTGTGGGCACCCAGCCCCCGGCATCCGGCATCTGGGCAAGGTCACGCTGCCTTTGTCCAAGGTCAAGCTCCCTCCGAGGCAGAACACAGGTCAGGGCCAGGAAGAAGGGATGGGGAAGGGGGGGCCCTTGGCCTGTCTGCCCCCATGGCCGCCCCTGGCTGCCAATAGGGGTTCTGGCAGAACACTGGGCGTGGGGCTGGCATCTTGGGGTTGTGCCCCTGGGTGACGAGGGAGGGGCAGGGGAAGCATTCCTAACCCCTGCTTCTGGCCCTGCCCCCCCCATTTCAGGCCCCGGGGTTTCCTCCCCTCTTGCTGTTCCCTCCAATCCGGCTGGCGTTTCCCGACGGGCCACCCGCGGGCCCCGCCTGCCGCACGGCGCAGGCACCCATGGCAAAGACGGACGCTTCCGGCATAACTGAGGGGCCCTGTCTGGACCCGGCCCTCCTGCCCCACAGACTGGATGGGGCGCGGTGGGAAATGGGAGGTGGAGGCTGGGCAGGTTGGGGGTGGCCTGGAGGCAGGAGCTCAGGATCTCCGAAGGCCGGGGCTCCCAAGACCCGGGCATTATGAGGGTGTCTGCCCAACCCTTCCGTGGGTGCAGGGAGGTGAGCCCAGGAGGCGGGCCAGGCGGCCGGGCCCCGTGGTCCCCCAGCCTTGGATGGAACCCGGTGGCCAAAACTCCGCACAGACCGGCGGCCAGACTCGGCCTGGGCAATGGGGGGAGGGAGCTGTTAGTGGGACCAGGGTTTCGGGGTCCCACACCTGGGGCCAGGGCCTCCTGGCTGGCGGGAAGGGCCAGCAGATGGTTCTCATACTCTGGGGGGGGGGGGGGGCGGGGAGTCTGTTTTCCTTACTTGGCGGTGGCTTCCTTTTTAACAGTAAAATCCCATTTGGGTCTTGACCGTTGTGTTGGAAACCGGACCTTGTCAGAAACTGGGCGGCCCCCACACCCCATCTCACCCGGGCTGGGGGCATGGCACCCACCTAGGAACCCTGGGGGGATTTCTGTAGACCCCGAGGCCCCTCCCGGGTGGCATGCCCCATCACACCTGTCCAGGCTTCCTCCCAGGAGTGGTTGCAGATTGGGGTGGTCCGGACCACAGAAAGCCTCACAACCTAAATGAAATGGATACCCCGCGAAGTCCAGGCTCAGAAATTGCCACGCTAAAGCCCTTGGCTTCAAGTTGTGTGAAAACTGGGAATGGAGTCGCCCCTCTTCCCAGCTGACCCATAGCCCTGACTGTTGAGATGCTCTTGTCTGCCCTGTTCCATGTGGGGGTGGGGGACCCTGGGAAAAGCCAATGAAACACAGGGAAACCCTCTCTTGGGCTGGCTTTTCCCGGGGTTCGGGTGATTCAATCATCCCTCGCGTCTCTAAGGATCTGTTTATTCAACCGAAAGTATCATCTTCAAGTCAGTGGCGGACTGGGCTGGTTTTTCCCAAGTTTGGGCGGTTGAATCACCCCTCGCGTCTCTGAGCATCCGTTTATTCAACCGAAAGTATCATCTTCCAAATCAGTGGCGGAATCAGCTTCTGCAGCCAGGCATCTGGTCTACCACCCTTCACCTGGGCTCCACCCGACGTCACCAGCACCTGCTTATTCAGGGGGGGGGGCAGTGGACGCCCCACCTCCTGCAGCGCCCCTACCTGTCCCTCCTCGGGCCATCCATGCCATCCCAAGCCAGGCCTTTATTCCCCAGCCCCGAAGCCTTTGGGGCTGCCAGGTTCCCCGGTCCCCCTCCCCACTCTCTTCCCTCCCCGGCTACTTGGGGGTCCGGATGAGGGTGTGGTAGACGGGCTTGACGATGAGGTGCAGGTGCAGCGCGTTCTCCACCAGGTACTCGGAGTTGCGCCGCTGCAGGTCGGCCTGCGCCAGGAAGTCGCCCGCCTCCTCGCTGCTCTGGTGGAAGCTGTAGGCGTGGCGCACCAGCAGGCGGCCGTGCAGGCGCGCCCCGACCAGCACCGTCTTCTGGAAGCTCACGCCCGCCGCGTCGCCGCCGCCGCTGCTGGCCGGCGTGACCACCAGGCGCGGCCGGCCGTCCTCGGGGCGCGCGGCGGGCAGCGCGGGGCCGTCGGCGTAGACGGGCCGCAGGCTGACGGGCAGCCAGCGCGGCGAGAAGAGCGCGTTCCAGGTGACGCGGCGGCCCGCGTCGTGGCCGCTGGGGCCCAGCTGCGTCTGGAAGCTGGTGCTGCGGTCGTCGCGCGCCGGGTGGTGGATGACCCACGGCGCGCCCCAGGCGGGCGCCAGGTAGTTGCGGGGCAGGAAGGCGCTGCCGTTGACGTCGAAGAACTTGGCGAAGTGCAGGGGCGCGGCGGCGTGGAACCGGTAGGCCTGCAGGAGCAGGTCGCCCACCGCGGCGCCGTGGCGCGCCAGGGCGGCCGAGCGCGCCTGCAGCTGGAACAGCTGCGCCGGCGGGATCATCGGGTAGCGGATGGCGCGCAGGGCGCGCTCGGCCACCGCCGCGGGCGGCCGCGCGCGGCCCAGCCAGGCCTCCAGCGCGTGGAACAGCTCCAGCTCGTCCTGCAGCACCAGGTCCGAGCGCGCCAGGAGCTGCGCCAGCAGCTCGGCGCTCACGGCGCCCCACTCGGCGCCGCCCGCCACGGCCGACAGGTTCCAGGCGAGGAACTGCAGGCAGCTCTGGCGCAGCGCCTCGTCGCCCGCGCTCGCCGCGTAGTGGTACCAGCCCACGGCCGGGCCCGCGCCGCCCGCCAGGTGCGCCCGCATGTAGTCGGCCACGCCGCGCTGCAGGGAGGCCACGCCGTACTTGGCGGCCAGGCGGTGCAAGGGGATGGCCTGGGACAGCAGCACCACCAGCTCGCCGCAGTAGAGGTACCTGCGGGAGAGCGCAGACAGGGAGGGGGTGGGGTCGGGGGGTACCCTGGCCTTAGGTGGAGAGCTCCGTGGTCAGAGGCGCAGACGGAGAGGTGGGTGCGGAGGCTTCCTGTCCCTTCCTCTCGCTCCCACTCTGCGTCCCAGCCCCCTCGTTCCGTTTCTCGCGGGGGACACAGGAACAGCATGTGTTTATTGAGCATCTACTAGACGCCGAGCTCTGTGCTCGGCTGCGGGTGCCAATCCGAGGTCCTGTCGGCTATGAGCTACGGGTGGACACGTGCTTTAACGTCCCTCACCACTCAACCTTATGCCAAAGTCCTAGGAAAGGGGGGCGCATAACATGCACCCCTCAGGGTTGTTGTGATCATCAGAGAGTGAGTGATGCTTGCTACAAAGCAGGTGGTCACCCAGGTTAATTCCATTCCTATTCTCTCTCCACCAGCGGCTGCCAGCCTCCTGCTTGCCCTTCCTGCCAGTCCCCACGGGCACACACACACCCAGTGGTTCCTCCCCGACACCCCCCGTCCCCCCTCGCCCAGCATTTCAGCTCTGCGTGTTTGCCGCTGGGAAGAAAGAGAGTGTCCCAGGGTTCCTCGTAGTGAGGGTGGCCCTGTGACTGAATTCTAGGCCATGAGACGTCAGCAGCGGTGCAGGATGGGATTGAGGGGCCGGCTGGTTAAGTAGAACCACCTGTGGCGGGGAGAGGCGGGCAGAACCTTTTGCCCCTCTGTTACCCTAGATCCTGGAGGTCAAGGCTGGAACCCTGGCAACCATCTTGTCTAAGCCACTCACACAGGGTCACTTCCTCAGACTGGGGTGTGAGTGGCACCCCTTGATCTGTGCATTGGCGGCAGGCAGGAGTGGGGGGGTGGAGAGCTGGCTGGCTTTCTCGGCTCCCTCACCCTGTGGTGGTTCCAAACCTGGCCAGCCAGCAAACCGGATGAAGGCTTTAACTTTTGTTGTTTTTTTTAAATGATTCGAAGCCACCGATTCCAGGTGGAACCCAGGAACCTTCCTTTTCAAAAGCTCTCCCGGCAGGTTTGGAAAACAGCCCTGAGGGCCGTTGGTCACTGACTTGAAACCACGGAGCTTGTGGGCAGGGCCAGGGGATCACGCTGCACTCGCAGGAAAGAGGGCGGAAGGAGGAGGGATGCAGGAGAGAGTAGCATCCTCACCAATGACACCTGGGACAGGGACGGAAGGGACCAGGGCCTCCGGGGGACTCCCTGAGTGGGGGAGCCTGGGGCTTGGGAAGGGAGGAAGCGCCCCCCCCCCCAAACCCGTCCCCTCCCCACCTGATGAACTTGTCAAAGACAGCGGCGCAGTCCGCGGGCTCTGGCAGCAGCGCCTCGCTCTGGTTGCTCAGCAGCTCCCGGAAGCGCTCGCTGTGCAGGCCCAGCAGCAGGCGGTGGGCGTGGAAGACGCGCACCTCGTCCGTGCCCACGGCCTGCACCCGCAGCACCACGTCACTGGCGTTGCCCTGACGCAGGAGCTCCTGCAGGCGCTGGAGCAGCACCGGCGAGTGGTTGATGGTGGTGCCCGCCGCCTCGCCCCCGACGTCGGCTCTCTGGGCTGCAGCGGGGAAGGGACACAGCGCCGTCTGCGCGGGCCCCTGGGCCTGGCAGCGTGGTCCAGGCCAGCAGGCGGGACCCCCTGGAGATGGGGGTGCCTGCGTAGGATGGGCAGAGGCGGTGGGCCCACGGGGTGCTTGGATTCCTGTGGGTGCGCACAGCACCTCCTGGTGGGGAAAGTCGTGAACCTGACCTCGGAGCCGCTGCTCTTGGAAAGGGGGTGGATCCCTGGCAGTGGAGGAGAGAGGGCAGGAACCAGTGGGAGACAGAATGCCCGGGACGGACCTCCAGGATGCCAGACCCCTGGGCAAGGGTTGAGGGGGAGCCCCTCACTTCCTGAGGAGTGAGCAGAAGCGATGCGTTCGCCACCAAATATGCGTTGAGCACCTACTGTGTGTCAGGCGCTCTCTGGGGAGCTTGAAATACGGCTGTGATCAAAACAAGCCAAGTCCTCAGAGTTCAAGGTAAGGGCACAGCCCTGTGCTCCAGTTTTCCATTGTGGTCAGCAAGGGAGGTGAGCGTCGTGGGGGCGGGGCCACTGCGGCTCCAGGAGCCAATGGGAGGGCGAGCCTGCGGCCGAGAGCCAGCCCTGCTGCAGAGGGTGGGCTTGCCGTCCTGGGAGCCAGGGGGTAGGGGGCTGGGGGGCTGGAGGCCTTGCGAGAACTGGAGCAGAGCGTGAGGATGCTGCTTCCAGGCCCAATGGCCCCTTGGGGTCCCCCTCTGTGAGACCGAGCCCATGCGCAGGGGCTGGCCCGCCGGGGACCAGAGACAGTGCGGAGGTTGAGCGGGTGCTGGCACCTGCGGGTGGGGGCCGGCATCGCCCTTCCCGGCTGGGCCCTACGGTCGTGTTTCCCGGGACGCCATGAGGGTCAGATGGGGACACGCACGCGTTTACAGGAAACTCAGCCACAGATGCTGCTTCCAGCAGCTTCCCCAAGCCGAGGGGGGGGGGGTGAGGGGCCTTCTCGGGAGGCAGGGAGGGCATCCGACTGCAGTAGATGGGCACCTGCCCTCCCTCCCCACCCCCAACCTCCACCCCCAGCCCCACACAGGCCCGCAGCCCGTGTGAGATCGGAGAGAAGACTCACACGGGCGAGTGTGTAAGGAAGGGGAGACTGACTGAGAACGGGAGGGTGACAGAAGAGTGGGTTCGCTTCCCGGCCCCGCCTCCCCAGCTGTCACTTTGAAGGACTTGAATGCTCAGGGCGTCCCCGGGGCCAGCTGCCGGGGACAATGGGCAGGGGAAGGGTCTCCTTGTGTTCGGACCCCGCCCACTGGCCAGCCCCTCCTCCCCTCTGAGGCAGGCCGGCCTCCCCCAGACAGAAAGGACTCTGTGCTCCTGGTGGGCCGGACCCCGGAGGGGCCACTGTGCAGCGAGGTCCTGCCTTCCTCCCTGTCCCCACCCGCCCCACCCCTTGCCCACTCACCTGCACGAGCGGCCAGGCCCACCAAGGTCACGATGGCCCAGAAGCTGCCCCAGGACCCGGGCGTGGTGCGGCCCAGCCTCGGCATCTTGGTACCCTCCCCCACGAGCACTGGAGGGACGGCGAAGTCAGACCACTCCTCCGGCACCCCTCCTCCTTATATAGGACGGGGCACAAGGGGATGGCACCCCCTTCCGGACCGGCCTCCCTCCCCCACCCAGCCTCTGCCATGGATTGGTGGAGACCGGCCCCCGCTGTTGCCCAGGCAACCTCTTAAGCCAGAGGGTGGCAGCCCAGGGGCTATTGTGCTGCCCTGGGCCCTGAGCGGGCAGATCCGGCGCCCTCCCCCACCACCTCCCCTCCCGGCAGAGCTAGTCCTTCCTCTCCCGGGAGGGCTGGGCTCTCCGAGAGCCGGCAAGGGGCTCCAGGCTAACAGACAGCGCTGGCCCAGAGGGTCCCCGGCCCCCTCCCCCAAGCCCCAGGCGCAGCCTCTGCTCTGGCACAGGGCCCTTGGCAGCATCCCGGCCGGGGTACCATGGTGAGCGGGCTGCCGAGGAAGCGCCTGGCAGAGGGGAGGGACTGGCCGCTCAGGCTCCCACCCTCCCCCTCTCCCGATCTGGGGTGGGTCAGCTCCCCAGCGAGGAGGGCGAGGGTGTCAAATACGGGCTCATCGGTAACTGGCGTCGTTTCCTGTTTTGTTTTTTTGTGGGGTTTTTGGTGAAAGAATGTTCCTGGCATTGTCTAGGGAGGGTGGCGGGCTGTGACCGTCATCCCCCCAAAAAGTCAAGAGGAGCCGAGACCGGTTTGGCTCAGTGGATAGAGCGTCAGCCTGCGGACTGAAGGGTCCCGGGTTCGATTCCGGTCGGGGGCATGTACCTTGCTTGCGGGCACATCTCCACTGTGGGGCGTGCAGGAGGCGGTGGATCGATGTCTCTCTCTCATCGATGTTTCTGACTTTCTATCCCTCTCCCTTCCTCTCTGTGAAAAATCAATAAAATATATTTTTTAAAAAAAAGTCAAGAAGAGCCAAGATGGCAGGGCTGGGCCTAAGGCAGGTGCACTCAACCCCTGTGCCCACCCCTGCCCGGGCGTGCGGCCTGGAGATGCTGAGGCGCACACTGTCCCCCCGCCACCCTCCCTTTAAGCCATCTTCCTCGGTGGCCTCGCGTCTCTAGGCTCCCCTCCTCGTACGGCTTCTCTTCTGAGCCTCCGTCCATCTTCAGCTACAAATAGTGAAAGCTGCCCTTCCCAGAATTCCAGGAAGACACCCAGCAGACCTGGCACTCCACCCGCCCATAGGAGAAACGGAGGCAGAGAGCGAGGACACGGTCCCTGTGGGTCAGTGCAGAGGAGTGTGCTTGTGAGAACACGGGAAAGGCGAGGGGAGGTGGGGTCTGGAGCCTGGGGGAGGGGGGGGAAGGGTGGGAGCTGGGGGGAGGGGAGGGAGGGGTCTGGGACTTGGGAGAATGGGTGAGAGGCGGGTGTGGTTGAGACTTCACCTTTTTAGGGAGTGAGGGGAGCTTGGCTCGGTCCTGATGAGAGGGACTCCTTAGAGCAGCGGTTCTCAACCTGGGGGTCGAACAACCCTTTCACAGGGGTCGCCTAAGACTATTGGAAAACACCTATTTCCCATGGTCTTAGGAACCAACACACCGCTCCTCGGTGTGGCAACGTGTAGCAATGTAGTTTACTGTTGTCCTAGGAAGACTGTTACCCATGCTACACCACGATTCAAGACAAAATTTCATTTATTTGTCATTAGAAATAAATATTTCACAATATATTACATATTGTTTTTGTGATGAATCCCTATGCTTTCATGATGTTCCATTTGTAACAATGAAAATACATCCTGCCTATCAGATATTTACATTACAGTTCATAACAGTAGCAAGATGACAGTTATGAAGTAGCAACGGAAATAATTTTATGGTTGGGGGTCACCACCGCATGAGGAGCTGTCTTAAAGGGTCGCGGCATTAGGAAGGTTGAGAACCGCTGCCTTAGAGGTTGTGGGGGGAAGAGGGGGGTGGGGGTCTCCCCAGCGATTGGGCTCTGAGTTTTTCCCAAGGCCCGGTCTCGTCTGGCTGGGTGGGAGCTGTCCTCCCTTGCTCTCTGGATCCCAGGGACCAGCTGGGTGCATCGGTTTCTGGGTTTCTGCCCGTGGCTGGCACAGACCCAACAGCTCCGCCCCCTCCCTGGTGCCTCGGACCGGACGGAGCAGGAATTGGGCCTGGCACCTGCCTCGTCCGGGTTGGCAGAGAGGGAGCTGTCCAGCCAGTGCAAACCCCTTCCGGCTGCCCTGACCTTCACGCCCAGTTCCCCGGGTTCACTCCACCATCCTGTCCCTGGCTGCCCCCCTGCCTTCCCGTGGGCTGCACCCGAGCCTCAGTGTGGTGAGGTTCCAGGCCGCGGGGAGGTGGCGGGGGCGGGGAGGCGTCCAGTTTCCATGAGAAACACTTTTGAGTGGGAATGTTACTGATGAGAAAGAGACAGTGATAAAATAACCCTCTCCTCACAAAACAGGGCTTGGCGTGCGTGCCTCGGAAACTCGGGCAGTCTTTCTAGAAGGGGGTTCTTTCCGCAGCCCACCTGCAGGGTGTCAGGTGCACCCCAGGGACAGCTCGAGCTGGATGCTTGGCATTTTATATGCGCCAAGATTGGAGAGGCCCCGGGGTACCCAGGAGAGTGGGAGGGTCCCCTCATTCCCATCCCTGGAGGCCCCACCTCCCACTGTCTCTCACTTCCTTTATGCATGGAGCTCCTCTGATGGTTTAGAAACTGGCTTTCTAGGAATAGGGTTGCTGGAGGGCTTGTGTGTGTGTGTGTGTGTATGTGCGTTTGTGCGAGCATCTTGGGACAGAGAGGAAAGAGGGCGTTTGCCGCCGTCAGGGTCCTGGAGACGGAGGGTTGGAAATGCTCGCTTTGTTTTGCCCGAGCACCTGGAAACCCCACGATTCCTTGAGAGCAATCTGAGGAGCTCTCAAGCTAGAACAATTCCTGCCCAGACGGCTCCTTCCGGCCCCGGACAGAGTGTTTATAACCTAAACGACTTGGTCTCCCGGCCAGGAACAGGCAGAGCCAGGACTCAAACGCCACTGCCGAAGCGTCCATCTTCTAGAAAAACCGCTGTTTGGAACTTTAACCTTGCTATTTGGCTTCTGTACATGCTTGCTTGCTTAAATAATAAGGAAAATGAGACTGTTCTCCCTCCAGAGAGGCCATTCAACCTTCCCTGGACAAAATGATCAGTGCTGGCACCAGGCCAGGCTTTTGGTGGAGGTCTCAAGGCCTCAGCACATAGGGGCCTTTTAAGAACTTGCAAAGGGGCGGGAAACATCCCATATTTGGGAGACAGAGAAGGTGAAAACATATAAACAGAGAAAATTTCTGCATGTTGGGGCCCAGAATCTGAGAAACATTTTCCTCTGGACCCGCGCGTAATAAATGTAACTCCAAACTCTCCGAGCACGGCTTGGTGATTCCGGTTTTCTGTAACACTGCTTTCTGCCCCACCTTTCTTCCCACAGCCCTGGCCGTCTGTTCTGGGAAGCTGTCGCTGTGGCCGTAAATGGCCCAGTTGTGCAAGGACATCCGAGCGCGACGTCTGAGCGCCAAAAAGCAACCGCACACTTTCGAGCTTGGGGCAGAAAGAGAGAGCGGGGGGATCGGACGCTGGGCTGCAGTGACACCCCCCTCGGAGGCTGGGCTCCAGCCAGCCCTGCCCAGACCACACCCCTCCGCCCCCTCCATCTGTACTGTCTCCCTTCCTGAGCTGGGGTCTCCTCAGACACTGAGCTTGGGGATCAGGGAGTCACGAGTTTAAGTTTTGGGGATCAGGGAGTCACGAGTTTAGGTTTCGGGCCGTGTACTCAGGGGGCCACACTGATCATGCACAAGGAGGGATCTTTCCTTGAAGTCACTCACCCACTGCTGAACGCTTCCCTTGAAGTCAGGGCGTCTCGTCAGGGGTGGCGCATCCGCTTCACAGCCTCTGCACCCCCATTGTGCTGTTCCCCGACTTGAATGCCCTCCCCTATCTGAGTGCATTGGCCTTAACTTAGTTCCTGAGCTTCTCTGAGCCTCGGTGCCCGCCTGTGTGAAATGGAGATGCAGAGTTGGCATGGGGGCTGTATGTAGCTCCTGCTCACCCAGAGCCTCGTGGTGCGGGGCCTGGGGAATTCTCTGTCCTTGGGGCCGCCCAGTGCCTTCCCTAGCAGAGAGGTGTGGACAAGGAACCCAAAGGCTGGAGACTTGAGCTCTGAAAGGTCAGAGCCAAGCACCCGCTGTTTCGTTGAGACAAAGGTAGCTGAAGCAACTCCCACCTTTTAGTTTTATGGAAATCTCTGCGGATTGGCTGTTATTGGAATTGCCTGCCTGAGGGCTATGGGCGGATCCCAAAACCTGAATAAGAGGGGTCGAAAGTCCAGAGCACCTCGGAGTCCTTCCTCTTGAGCTGGGTTCCTGCCTGGCCCCCAATTTCCAAATTTATATTTTCTAGTCTCTTTCATTTGTGTGCGGCCTCCTCCAGAACCCGAACCCTGAACCACTCGGGACATCGGGGGTGGGGGGGGAGAACACTCACACTCTGTGCTTCCCGGAAGTTCACTGCACTCTGGGGCTGGGGCCCTGGACGCTGGTGCTGGGGATCTGAGTGGGTTGTTTCTACTCTGGTCCTGGTCCACCGGACCTGGCCAAAGCTGGTGGCGGCTCGGAGGCCTGCAGTGTCGGGGCAGGGCCACCAGGGGGCAGTGAGACTTAATGTGGTTGCTGCAGGGGTGGCCCTGGAGGTGGGAGTCGGGGGTGGCGGTGGTTGTCAAGGTAGTTCCAAGCCCAGAGGAAGGATCTAACTTAGGGAACCTGGAAGCCCCCATGTTCCATGAGGGGGTGGGAGGCAGGCGTGGGAGGCGACGGCAGACTGGGCCTCGCTCTCCTTTGGTCCCTCCGGTCCCTCCGTATGGCCCTGGGTGCCCACTCCCGGCTGCCCTGGTCACTCTCCCCGGGGTGGGGGTGGGGCCCAGCCAGGCACGGCGTCCAGCTGCCCTGAGTGCTCACACGCCGGCTGGTGTTTATTTGCCAGTGGCTGATGCTCCATGAGGGATGGTCCATTTCACCGGCTCCAGGAAAACAACAGCTTGCGGGGCCGCTGGGTCCCAGTTTCCCAGCGCCGCTGGCAGCCTGCTCCCTGCTGACTCCTCTCGGTGGGCACAGGGCCTCCGACACCCCCCGGCCTGCAGCCCCTGTGGCCGCCTCCTGGTCCCACCACTCGGGCATGCTGAGAAAGTCGGTGCCCCAAACCCTTCTGCCTTCCCCCAGAGTCGGCCCTGCACGGTGTGCCAGTCCCCCTGAGCCCAGGCGGGTTCCCTGAGTGTCGTGGGGGAGCACGCCCCTGCCCTCTCCCCGAGATCTCCCTCCCCGAGGGCGCCCTTGGGGATGCAGGTTTGCGCCAGGCCTCACTCACTCTATAGGCTCCTTCCCCCGAGGCTCAGCCCCACCCTTTCCTTCCTCCTCCTCCCGCCTCCCCAGCGCCCTACCTCTCTGCCCCGACTGGGCTCAGTGCTGCTGGAAAAAGCACAGCGCAAACAGCTGCCTGGAGAGCCGGCGATGCTGGGAGGGGCCTGCGGGGCCGCTGCGGGAAAGCCACAAGGCGACCTCGAATTCAGGACCCGGGAGCCTGAGGCTCGAGGGCCACCAGACAGGTAAAGAGTCCAGACCTGGGGGGGGGGGGCGGTGAGGGGAGAGGCGGGTGGAAGGGCAAGGAGCGAATCCAGAGTTGGGGGCTGGGGAGCTGGAAGGGAATAATAAGGCGTGGGGCGGTGGGGAGAGGGGGACCAGGTTTAGAAGGGGCCGGGGGAGGGGCGGCTTCAGCAGGAAACCATACCTGGAAGGTGAAGCCTGAAGACCTAAAGTGCAGGTTGAGGGGTGCAGGGCGGTCACCTTACCTTCTGGACTCAGTTTCCCTGTCGGGAAGCCAGGGCCGCTCCAGCTCCCACAGGCTCACCAGTAAGGTGGTTCTTTTCTTTTCCTTTTTTTAAAATATATATTTCTTTATTGATTTCAGAGAGAAAGGGAGAAGGAGAGAGATAGAAACATCAATGATGAGAGAGAATCATTGATCGGCTGCCTCCTGCACGCCCCCCACTGGGGATTGAGCCCGCAACCCAGGCCTGTGCCCTTGGCCCGAATCGAACCCGGGACCCTTCAGTCCGCAGGCTGATGCTCTATCCACTGAGCGCGAGGGCAGTAAGGTGGTTCTTGAGTGCAGAGAGAGGAGAGCCTGGCCCGTCTCTCCTTAGAGGGGAGGGGGGGGCTGCCACGTCGCTCCTTAGAGAGGGGGGCTGTTGAGTGGAGCCAGGTCATCCTCCACTTGTGTGTCACCCTTGGTCACGGCCGCTGGGACACTTAGGAAATCCCAGCCACTCCAGTCCCTGGCGGACCCTCCGGCTCAGCCTGCCCCGCGCCAGGCTGGGGAACGTGCCTGTCCCCGCGGGCCCCCTCCTGCTCTCCAGGCTGAGGACCCACCCCAGCACCATGGTGGAGAAACGGTCTCCATGGCAGCCAGACATGCCAGCGAGGGCTTCCTCCTGTCGGTGGGGCAGCCAGGCCACGGAGGGCAGGAGGGCACTGGGCTTGGTGGTGAGGACCGGCCTGTGGCTGGGCCTGCCCTGAGGGTCTGCGCAAAGCAGGGGCGACCGGAGACCTCGGGGCCAGGGACAGGGCCGGGGTGGGGCTGCTACCAGGCCAGGCTGGCCAGAGCCCCAGTGTACTCACCCCACGCCCTTCCGCCCTCCCCAGCCGGTCAGCCCCCGGCGGCCATGCTGCCCCCGCCCAATGGCAGTGGGCCGAGCCCGGAGCTTGAAGGCCATTGGCCAGAGACCCCGGAGAGGTCGCCGTGTGTGGCTGGTGTCGTCCCTGTGATCTACTACAGCGTCCTGCTGAGCCTGGGGCTGCCTGGTGAGTGGGGAGCTGGGGGTCCTGGGGATGCCCAGATATTGGGGTGCTCCTTTGATGGGAGTCAACCCTCTATGCTGACCCCTGAGACCCAGGATCATAGACTCCCTCGCCCCCCGAGGTTCCCCTTATCTTTAGGGGGCAGATCTGGGTCCCTGAGGAGCAAAGCTTAGTGGGGAGTAAAAGTGAGAGGCCAGAAGTTGGGGCACCCAAGCTAAACCCCGGGATTCACCAGAGCAGAGAGCCCCCACCCTGTACCCCAGCAGAAAGCACACTCCTAGGACAACTGAGTCTTGCAGGGTTCGGGCAAAAGCTCCTGGTCCCGCCCTCTGCTTGCGGAGAGCAGAGCTGGTGGGAGGATGGTGGGGGTAAGGGGGTGGGAGGGTGGGGGGGATGCAGGAAGGGGCAGGTGGCCCAGGCCTTGGGCACTACCCATTCCTGCCTGTTCCTTTGTGTCAGGCAGAGGCCCTGGCCCAGGGGGGAGTCAGTGGCCGGGCCGGGGTGGGTGGGGGAGGGGGGACAGTGTGGGTGGACAGGCAAGGCTGGCCTGGCCCGCGTCCTGGGAAAATGAGTTTGCAGAGGGTCTGGCAAGAGACAAAGAAGCCAGAGCCAGCAGGTGGGGGCCCAGTGACACCTTGGAAAGCAAGGCCTGTGCGGCCCTTCTAACGCCTCTGACCTCTCCCCTCTGTGCCCTCTCCCCGCTGTGCCCGCGGCTGCCCCCAGTCAACCTGCTGACCACGGTGGCCCTGGCCCGCCTGGCCGCGCGCACCCGGAAGCCGGCGTACTCCTACCTGCTGGCGCTCACGGCCTCGGACATCGTCACGCAGGTGGTCATCGTGTTCGTGGGCTTCCTCCTGCAGGGCGCCGCGCTGGCCCGGCGGGTGCCGCGGGCCGTGGTGCGCACCGTGAACATCCTGGAGTTCGCCGCCGTCCACGCCTCCGTCTGGATCGCCGTGCTGCTCACGTTCGACCGGTACAGCGCCCTGTGCCGCCCGCTGCACCACCGGGCCGCCTCGACGCCGGGCCGTGCCCGCCGGGACATCGGCATCGTGCTGGCCGCCGCCCTGCTGACCGGCATCCCCTTCTACTGGTGGCTGGACGTGTGGCGGGACCCTGACCCCCCCAGCGCGCTGGACGAGGCCCTCAAGTGGGCCCACTGCCTCACCGTCTACTTCATCCCCGGCGGCATCTTCCTGGCCGCCAACTCGGCTGTCATCTGCCGCCTGCGCAGGAGGCGCCGCAGGGGTGGGGGCAGCGGGCAGCGGCCCCGCGTGGGCAAGAGCACGGCCATCCTGCTGGGCCTCACGGCGCTCTTCGCCGGCCTCTGGGCGCCCCGCATCTGCGTCATGCTCTACCACCTGTACGTGGCCCCCGTGCACCGCGACTGGCGGGTGCACCTGGCCCTGGACGTGGCCAACATGGTGGCCATGCTGCACACGGTGGTCAACTTCGGCCTCTACTGCTTCGTCAGCAAGACCTTCCGGGCCACCATCCGCCAGGTCCTTCACGACGCCCGCCTACCCTGCCTCCTGGGGCCGCCGCCCGAGGGCGCGGGGGCGGCCGAGCCTGTGCTGAAGCCACCCGGACCCCCCGAAGGGGCAGGATTGTAGAGGGGTGGGAGGAGGCCCCAGTCTGCAAGCTGGGGGGGGCGGGGCGCGGGGCCGGTGTACGCTGGGCCTTTGTGGTTGTGCCCACAAAACTTTATCAGTGCCTTACCTTGCAATCTGGGGGTGGGAGGGAGAGGTCCTTCCTTCCTTTGGGGACAGCCCCCCCCAGTAGAGAGGGGAGGACAGTGGATCCAACTCTGGCGTGGCTTTTCCAGCAACTCCCGTTTCCGGAAACCAGGAGAGGGCTCTGCCAGGCACGGGCTAACAATGCCAGCTGCTGTGGGCATTCCGTGGTGAGGGACATTTCACCTGGCACATTAGGAAGGCAACAGTAATGCTGGTTGAGTGAGTGAGTGAATGAATGAATGAAATACTAGATGGATGGGTGATGGCTGGATAGATGGATAAATGTTTCCAGCCCACCCCATGTATTGATTTCAGAGAGGAAAGGAGAGAGAGAGAGAGAAAGAGAGAGAGAGAGAGAGAGAGAGAGAGAGAGAGAGAGAGAGAGAAACATCCATGATGAGAGAGAATCATGGATCGGCTGCCTCCTGCACGCCCTATACTGGGGATCGAGCCCACAACCCGGGCCTGTGCCCTGACCGGGAATCGAACCATGACTTCCTGCCAGACGGGCTCCAGCCTAATTTCCTGGGGCCCGCCTCTACTTCCCTACAGTGGCCATTCCTCTGGCTTCGGTGAAAGGAAGGTCCCCCAGGATCCCTGGGCTGGAGGAACCCAATGTGCGGGTGTGGGACAGGGGGTGCCTTAAAGCAGAGGCGCCCGCTCTAAGGAGATGCAACCCCTTGGCTCCAGGCATTCCGGTTTTATTCCACTCCCCTCCCTCCCTGGAGTGGAGTGGGCTCCCGGGGCGGGGGGCGGTGTCATTGTTGCCATAACTATGGGCGAAGGAAATGCCCTCTCAGCCCAGGGGCCGGGCAGGGACAGCAGGAAGGGAGGACTCCCGGCTCTCAAGCCCGCTCCACTTAGAGAAAAGGCCTTTCTAGCCAAAACCGGTTTGGCTCTGTGGATAGAGTGTCGGCCTACAGACTGAAGGGTCCCAGGTTCGATTCCGGTCAAGGGCATGTACCTTGGTTACGGGCACATCCCCGGTAGGGGGCGTGCAGGAGGCAGCAGACCGATGTTTCTCTCATCGATGTTTCTGACTATGTCTCTCCCTCTCTGTAAAAAATCAATAAAATGTATTTTTAAAAAAAGGCCTTTCTCCACCGCCAGGAGGAAGGAGGTGGCTCCTCCGACCCGAGACTGACCCTGAGGGGCTCTGGGGGCCCCGCCTGCCTCTCCGGGGCCCCCTCTCCCGGAGCCGCAGCTGGGAGAGCCTGGCAGATGGACCTCCCACCTGCTCGGCGCTGGGTAAACACATTAGGCGCTGCTTTCTGCTTCCCGGTCAGGCGGAGTGACCTTTCCCCCGCACAGGAGGTGCCGGCCAGGCCCCCACCAGCACCCCGCGCCTTAATGGGGTCACAGAGGCCAGAGAGCCAGATGTACGCCGGGCCTACAGGCAGTGCACGGGCGATGCTCGGCTTCACCCCCTTTTCCTCTCTCCTGCCCGGAGGGAGCAGAACCCACTCCCAGGAGGAGGAAGAGGCAGGCCCGGCCCTTCAGCCACAATGCTACAATCCAGCATGCCCCGAGAACCAGGGTGCTTTTCCCGAGTTTGCCCCCCGACACATCCACCGGCAAAACCCCACCTGCCCCGAGAGGAGGCGGTGATCAGCCACTGGATCCAGACCCAGCGCCTGGAGTAATCGCCCTGGACCTTTCTCTGCCCTGAAAACCTCTGGTTCTCAGACACATCTGGTCCCAGGCCTTCCGAGGACCGTTGAGGACCTGTCAGCCCCCTATTTCCGCCACCGCCTGGCCTTGGCTGACCCCGAGTAGATGGCGGGCAAGAGAGCCCCCCTGGGCACACAGATGTGCAGCGGGCAGAGCTGATGCACGAGGGCCTCATTCTCGCCGAAGGAGGAAGAGGTGCGCGCCCAGGCACCCCAGAGGGAGAAGGGGATGTCCACCCCACAGCCTCGCCCCAGGGTCCAGACTGCAGGAGGCAGCTCTGGGAAGAAAGGCACCTTTGGGTGCAGAGCCAAATGGAACACAGCTGGGGAGGGACCGTCTTCCCGCCCTGGATAGCGAGACCCCGAAGGAGAGGCACCCAGGTCCGGGAAGACCCTTGTCACGGAAGGCAGCTACGGATGGGGCGATGACGGGTGCCTCTCAACGGGCAGGTGAGCTGTGCTCCAGGAGACGGAGATTCGCACGCCGGTTCCTGGTGAAACCGAGGACTTCCTGGGACAGGTGGGGGGGCGCCATGGAGGCAGGCGGAGTTCGGCACCGGTGGGGCTTGGAGCCATGAGAACCGGGTGTTAGCATTAAAGCGGCCTCGCCTGTGGCCTCGGTGTTGTAACCGTTTACAGACATCAGTCCTGGGCCTGTCAGATCTGGAAGCCGATAACCCGTTTTCCCAGTAAGTTGCCTCAGGTAACAGCTCCTTTGTGATGAAGAGATCATCCCTGTGATGAGTGTGTCCCCGGCAGGTATGTAAATGGAAAGTATGATGAAAACTGCGCTTGCTCCTCTGTGTGTTTTTATCATTAAACTTCCAGTGGCTTCAGCAACGGGGGCTGTGGTGGTCCGGTCCCCTCCTGTCTTCCAGCCATCTGCTGAAATACTTGGCTAACAGAAACCCTTCCTGAAGTTCTTCCTTTTTTATTTTTTTTAATATATTTTATTGATTTTTTACAGAGAGGAAGAGAGAGAGATAGAGAGTCAGAAACATCGATGAGAGAGAGACATTGATCAGCTGCCTCCTGCACGCCCCACAGTGGAGATGTGCCCGCAAGCAAGGTACATGCCCCCGACCGGAATCGAACCTGGGACCTTTCAGTTTGCAGGCCGATGCTCTATCCACTGAGCCAAACCAGTCTTGGCTTCTTCCTTTTTTTAAAAAAATATATATTTTATTGATATTTTACAGAGAGGAAGGGAGAGGGATAGAGTCAGAAACATTGGTGAGAGAGAGACATCGATCTGCTGCCTCCTGCACACCTCCTATTGGGGATGTGCCCACAACCAAGGTACATGCCCTTGACCGGAATCGAACCAGGGACCCTTCAGTCTGCAGGCTGACGCTCTATCCACTGAGCCAACCCGTTATAGCTGAAGTTCTTTCTTACAGACTCCCACCCCTGGGCCAATCCAATCTGTCGGCTGCTGTCCAATCTGTCAGTGGATGGACCATTCCATCACTAAGTGTTTGTGAACCTTGGAGGGCAGTTATTTTTCGAGCATCTTTCATGTCTTGCCAAGTGCAGACATGATGTTTGCTGGTTTGGAAGTTGGTTGACAAGTTGTTTTCTGGTCTATATATCTGTGTGTGTATTTTTAAAAATACGTTTTCATTTATTTTTTATTTTTAAAAATATGTTGATTTTTTTTTAAGAGAGAGAGATAAAGGGAGAGGGAGAGAGAGAAACATCAATTGGCTGCTTCCTATATGCCTCCCACCTGGGATCAAGCCCAGCCCTGGTACCTGCCCTGACTGGGAATCAAACCAGCAAACGTTCAGCACACAGGACGATGCTCAACCCCGTGAGCTGCACGGGCCAGGACTCACCTTTCTCTTCTTTGTAGTGGGTGTAGCAAGATTTAAAGTCACTCTTGTGTCTTTAGTTTTTTGTGTGTATTTTTAAATTCACACACACACACACACACACACACACACTTATATATACTAGAAGCTCGGTGCGTAGATTTGTGCGCTGGTGGGGTCCCTCGGCCTGGTCTATGCCCTCTCACAATTCGGGACCCCTCAGGGGATGTCAGAGGCCCGGTGCATGGATTTGGCCCGATCCCCGCAGCCCAGGCCAAGGGACCCCACTGGTGCAGGAATCGATGCATCAGGCCTCTAGTGTGCATATAAGATCTTTGGTTAACCTCTTCCTGCCCACTCCCCTTCCTCCTTCCCTCTGAGATTTACCACTCTTGTTCCATGTTTCCATGCGTGTGCATTGAGTGTCTGCCCCCTGTTGGTCAGTGCATATCATAGCTACCAGTCAAAAGGTCACTTAGGCTTTTATATATATATAGATATACATACACACACATTTTTTTAAAATTGATTTTAGAGAGGAAGAGAGAAGGAGCATCCATGATGAGAGAGAATCATTGACTGGCTGCCTCCTGCATGCCCCACACTAGGGATCAAGCCCACAACCCTAGGCACCCGCGTGATGGGGAATGGAACTGGGACCTCCTGGTTCATAGGTGGACGCTCAACCACTGAACCACGGTCAGCGGGCAGTCTTGTGTTTTTAAATGTGGTCTCTCCTTTCTTCTTGTCCTCACCCCCTCCACCACAACCCGTGTTTCTCTTTTTTCTTTTTGTCCAAAACAAGAGGCGGGCTGGTTGGGTAAAAGGGTCCACAGCTGTTCACCTCTTCCCGGGCACAGGGGAATTGGAAGTGGGGGGAGGGGAGGAGATAGACCTCTAGTGCAGTGGTTCTCAACCTTCCTAAGGCCGAGACCCTTGCATACAGTTCCTCATGTGGTGGTGACCCCCAACCATGAAATGTTGCTACTGCGATGCATCGTGATGTAAATATCTGCATTTTCTGATGGTCTTAGGCGACCCCTGTGAAAGGGTCGTTCCACCCCAAAGGGGTCGAGACCCACAGGTTGAGAACTGCTGCTCTAGTGTATCTGCTGGGGGTCACCCAGAGGGCGGGTCCACACTTTCTGATTAAACTTCGAGCCCGTTGGTGGGCCAGGTTATAGATGTGCTGGGAGTGATAAGGAGACAACCTCTGACATGAGGTGTCTGTCTAGGGCCGTGGTCGGCAAACTGCGGCTCTCGAGCCACCTATGGCTCTTTGGCCCCTTGAGTGTGGCTCTTCCACAAAACACCACGGCCTGGGCGAATCTATTGGCATTAGAAAAAGTTTACGTTTAAAAAAGGTGGCTCTCCAAAGAAAGAAATTTCAATCATGTACTGTTGATATTTGGCTCTGTTGACTAATGAGTTTTTACTGACGGCTGGTAGGGAATTTTGGCTCCCCCCCCCCCCCCCCCCACCCCCAACCCTCCCCCCTTGGTGATGGGGCAGCCTGAGCAGCTCAGTGAGGCAGATCCTGCCTTTTGCCTGTCGCTCCCGTCTCCGACAGCAGGGGGCGCTGCAGGATGGGCAGATGGGACCAGGAAGATCCAATTTACTGCAAAGACACGGTCTGCCTTGGGGCCGTGGCCCATGGGGAGCAGCGGGTGGGAGGGCCCAGCTGTCCCCCGGGTCACCCGCCTCCACCCTGAAGCCGCGAAGCCACGTCCATGCGCCAGGCCGCAGCTGTCGTTTGCAGATCACGCCGGCGCTTGGAAAGGTTTCCCGGCGAGCGTGGCACTGTGTGAAGGGCCCTTTCATGCCCTCCTCCCCCTCCCTCTCCCTCCCCCTGAGGCCCTCCTCCCTCTTCCCTCCCAGGCAGGTCCAGCCGGCCCTCCCCTGGCCTCGGGCTCTGCTTGGAAGCTTGGCCCATCTGGACTCAGGTCCCCCGGGGAGCCCGGGTCAGTGCCTTGGGGTCCCACTCAACCCCACTCCAGCCCACTTCCACCTGACCCAGCCCCTGGCCAGCGGGTCCTGTCATGGCAGCCACTGGGCATCCTGCCCTCGGAGGCAGCTAGAGCCTTGGCAGCGGCCCCACACAGCGGGGATGGAGGGCCAGGGGCCAGGAAGGTGCGGGAGGGAGACACAGGCAGAGCGGGGCCCCAGGCCTGCCACTGCCCCGGAGCCCCCACTCTGGTCACTGGTGGGACAGCCTTTTGCCTGCCCCCCCACTTTTGTCTCCCCTGCCCCCTCCCCTACTTTTTAAAAAATATATATTTTATTGATTTTTCACAGAGAGGAAGGGAGAGGGATAGAAAGTCAGAAACATCGATGAGAGAGAGACATCGATCAGCTGCCTCCTGCACGCCCCACAGTGGAGATGTGCCCGCAAGCAAGGTACATGCCCCCGACCGGAATCGAACCTGGGACCTTTCAGTCCGCAAGCCGACGCTCCATCCACTGAGCCAAACCGGTCTCGGCTGCCCCCCCCACTTTTGTCTCCCCTGCCCCCCATCCCCGATGGCTCTCCCCTGACCTTGCCAACCTGTAGCCCAGAGCCTGGTGGGCCTAGTCCTGGCCATTTGGGGGGAGAAGAAGGGAAAGTGGAGGGCGAGTCACAGAGACCCCCCACCTCCTCCAGTCTCAGGCCTCCACACCTCTTTCCCAGTAAGGGAGCTGGAAGGGGGACCCCGGGGAGGAGGGGGCCGCTCGCCCGCACTCCCTCACCCCTTCAGTTCCTCCTGGAGCAGCGTTTCTCAACCTGTGGGTCGCGACCCCTTTGGGGGTCGAACAGCACTTTCACAGGGGTCGCCTAAGACCATTGGAAAACACAGATACGATTCATAACAGTTGCAAAATGACAGCTATGAAGCAGCAACAAAAATAATTTTATGGTGGGGGGTCACCACCACATGAGGAGCTGTCTTAAAGGGTCGCGGCCTTAGGAAGGTGGAGAACCACTGTCCTGGAGAATCGGGGTCCGGGCCTGGCTTAGCCTGTCGCTGGCCCAGATTGGACCAACAGCCCACCTGTCCGCCTCTACCTGCGCTTCCTCCTCCCGCGCAGGAGTGGGGAGGAGACAGCTGGTCTCCCCACGGACCCTCCCCCGCTACGGGAACCCCAAGACCCCATCCTCCTGGCCGCTGGGGCTCGGATGCCAGCCTCCTCCCTCCAGCTGCCCGCCTGCCCGCCGTGGCAGGGAAGGAGTTAAGGAAGTCTGCGGCGGCGTCTCTTCCTGGACTCCTCCTAGATGTATATTTAGCAGGCAGGGCAGGCCGAGAGAGGAGTGCCAACCGGCCTGGCACAGCGCCTCTCAGTGCCACGCCTCAGAGCAGGGTGGGGCGGGCAGGGCGGGCCTGGAGGCAGGGGTGGCCTGAGGGGTCCCGGAGGGGTTGGTGGGATGCGGGGAGAGGGTGGCGCAGGGAGGCGGCAGGGCCTGGGTGAGGGGGCGCTGTGAAAGGCTGGGGTTCCAGACAGGCCTGGGAGGCCCGAGTGGAGAAGGACCAAGGGCCCGTCTTCCAGGGACGCGCGTGGGCTGTGGAGAGCGGAGCTGGGCACGGGGTTCGCCAGGGACGACATGGGCACAGCCTGCCGCCACCTGTGGGAATAATGGCTCCGCTGCTTCCCCCGGAACTGTCCCCCCATCACCACCACGGGCCTGGCACCCCGAATCCTCCTCCCTCACTCTGCTGCCTGCGCTGCGGGCTCCCCTCTGAGCCGGCTCCTCCGCTCCTGGCCCCGGGGCCCCAGGGTGGGGATAAGCGAAGGCCGCCCAAGGGAGGACAGGCCACAGCTCTTGGTGCCAGGCTCGCCGGGCAAGGGGTCACCACCGTCACCGGCCCTGGCGGGAGCCGGAGCTTTCTAGAACAGCGGTTCTCAACCTTCCTAAGGCCGCGACCCTTGCATACAGTTCCTCATGGGGTGGTGACCCCCAACCATGAAATGTTGCTACTGTGATGCATCGTGATGTAAATATCTGCATTTTCCCATGGTCTTAGGCGACCCCTGTGAAAGGGGGTTGAGACCCACAGGTTGAGAACCGCTGTTCTAGAACGAAGGGAAGGCCTCAGGTGGGCCCGTTGAGGCTGTCCATCCAGGGCGTCTGTGTGTGAGTATGTGTGGGGGGAGACCAGGTTTGGGGCGTCCTGTGGGGCTGGCTAGATTGTCCGAGAAGCGCCTGTGGCCTTCCCCGCTGACCCCGCTGGGGGCAGTGCAGGGCTAGGAGGCTGTCATCCTGATCCAGCCTGGCCACCTGCCGTTAATTGCTTCCGGGTTATTGGGCCTCCCCAGCCAGGTGTTCACCATCGAGGTCTGACCTCCGACCTGTCAGAGTTACAGAGAACAGGCGCTTCCCGAGGGGGCCTCTGCAGGGGACGCGCAGAGCTCGGCCCCGTCCCCTGTGCGTTCGGTCCTCGCAGCGACCAGTGCGCCAGCCCGCGTTCAGGCCAGCAGACCAGGTACGGCCGGAGGGGCTGCCCCTGAGCTAAGGCACAGAGCGGCCGCTGGGCTTGCGCACAAGGCCCCCCCCCGCCTTCTGCAGGCGAGGCCCCTGCCCTGAACCCGGGCCTCCAGCTCCTGCCATTAGGAAATGTTTGTTAAATGAGTGAATGTTAGTGTTTATGACCACCTCGGGGGCAAGCAGGTGGGAATGCACAGAGCGAGTGAGTGCAGGGTTCCTGCCAGCACCTCTGTGCTCCTTCCTCCCTCCTCCCTCCTTCCTGCCACCACCTCTGTGTCCCCTCCTCCCTCCTCCCTGCCACCACCTCTGTGTCCCCTCCTCCCTCCTCCCTGCCACCACCTCTGTGCTCCCTGGTTGGAGGCTGAGACCAAAGGCTGAGAGGTTCTGGGCCAGTGGGCGGGCGGGAACTGCCCCACCCCCACCCCCACGAGGGAAGAGCAATCTGCAGAGGCCTGTCTACCCTGTCCGCTCGCTGGTGTATTCGGGGACTGGGGGCTCTGGTCCGGCCTCGGTGAGCGGAGGGCAGCCGAGGGCAGAGCCGCCTCCGCCAGGAGCCGGCCTGGGCGCAGCGGAGGGGAGGAGGCGGGGTTGAGGAGCCCCATCCCCGCTCCCCGTGCTCAGGAGCAGCCCATGCTCGGTCCTGTCCTGCAGGAAGAGGGGTTTTCTGTGGGGAGAACCGCCTGCAGGGAGCGGTCGGTGAGCTGGCCGCAGGTGTGTCCCGTGCTGGCCCCGGGCCCTGCACGCCACAGCGGTGACCATGCCCGTGACGGTGCCGGTGACGGTGTGGGTGACGTGAGCCGGGCTGTAACCCACACTCCGGGCTGTGTCCTCATTCCCGCCGCCCGGAGCGGCCAGGATTAAGGCCGGGCCCTGGGTCCCCGCTCAGGTGGGCGTAGGTACTCCTGCTCCAGGAGAGGAACAGGAGAAATCGTTTCAGAAATTGGGCGCCGGCCAGTCCCCTCTGACCTCGGGCGGCGGGGTCACCCTGAGAAGGAGACCGATTCGATCGGGGAGCCGCCGGGAAATGTTGACTTTCCCAGGGCTGGGGCCTGCTTCCTTCTGCGTCAATGCCCCAGGCTCAGGAGGGAGAGGCCGATGGCCACTGATAGAGGCCTCTCGCACCCAGAGCCGTGACCAAGGAGTCCACCTCTCACCTCACACCGGCTGGGCTGGGGAATCTGAGCCCCCAGGGAGGGGACCGCCCATGTCTGCCCCCCACCCCATGCCTCCGTCACTGCAGGGAGGGGGTGCCCAGGGCCTGCCGGTGGCTTCAGGCATTTGGGGTCTCCATCTCTGCCTTCTTTTCCTCCCAAAGGTGTCCAGAGGGGGGCTTGTCCTTGGAGAAACTCGGGGAGCAGGAAGCGAAGGGTGGTGGGTGGACAGAGGAGCGGGAGAGAGACAGCAGGGGCTGGAGGGGACCAGGAGGAAGGAATCGGGGAGATGGAGGCAGCGGCCTCGTCAGAAGCCAGCGGGCGGGGAGGAGAACGCGCAGAGGAAACAGGTCTCCTGAGGCCGCCTGTCCTTCGGGCGCCAGATCAGATCGGCAAAGGGTGCGCTCCGTTCTCCTCACAGACTCGTTGTGGCTGACTGGGAGGAGGGGGCCTGGTCCCGGGACCTTGTTGCCTCCAGGATTCCAGCAGCAGGTCCCCCCACCCCCACTCCACCCTATCCCCACCCCACAGCCTCTCTCCCCCAGGCTGGTCCCGTCCTCTGTGACCCAGCCCTGCCCCTGTCCCCTGCCCCAGGATCAGATCCTGACCACCCCCCTCATGGCTGTGGCTCCCGTCCCCCCAGCCCTGGCTTCCCCCTGTCACCCCCGACCCGGCTCTGGCCACGCTGTCGGGGGGCCCTCTGATCCCCAGCACCTGCTCAGGGCCTGACAAACGGCCGTTTCCTCCAGGCCCCCGGAAATGGGTTCTGGGGGCACATACGGACCAGCCGTCCGGCCCACGAGAGACGTTCCTCTCAGTTTGGGGATTCCGAGCGGTGCCGACACCCCATCCATGCACGCCAGCCAGGCCCCCGCATGACCCCTGCTGTGCTGGTCCCGGCAGCGGCTCGGCAGGCTCCTCTGGGCCCCAGGAATGGAGGGCTGCCTGGCCCCCCACTCCCTGTACCCCTGTTGCCTGCAGAGGACCCCATGTGCAGCCTTCCCTGGGGTCCTGGCAAAAAGGAAAGGCCGCAGGGCCTGCAGTGGCCTCACCAAGGAGCTTTGGATGGAGCTGATCCGCTGCCCAGACAGGCAGGAGGCTGGAGGCCGAGGTGGGGCCGGCGGGAGGGGGGGCCGTGGGGGGCGCACCAAGGGGAGATCTGCTCCAAGGAGCCCGGGGCAGAGGCCTGCAGCTAAGAAAACATTTTTAGTGGTTTCTGCTCTGGGCACCTGCATTCCTGAGTCACTGAAGGGGAGACGGCCCCAGTGTAGGGGGTTGGGGGGGGGGCAGGGCACCCCACCTGGCCTTGCCACAAGGCCCAGGCTTTGCAAGGAGTGAGACACATCAGAGAAAGTGCTGGGAGCGTGTGACGGGCAGATGGAGCTTCTAGAAACCAGGTGCCCACAGGCAGGCCCAGGCTGCGGGGAGGAGGGGCAGAGGCGGGAGGCACAGTGGGCAGAGCCTCCCCTTTCTCCCTCCTCCCCCCACCCCCACCCTGTGGTGGGCCATCTGCGGGGGCTGAACCCGGGCCACCTCTCGGGGCTGGCACCGTCGGGGTGGCAGGAGGTGAGCCAGGGAATGCCCGGAGAGCAGCCAAGCGCTGGAATCCCTGTGCCCAGGCCTGCCCTGCTCTGCGAGGGGGCGTGAAGCGGGGAGAGGCCAGGAGCGGAAGAGGCTGGGGCACTCGGAGAACAAGGGTGGGGGTGCTGGGGAGCAAGAGCAGCAAGGGCCTGTGCCTCACCCCCACACCCCAGTTCCCTTCTGCTTCTGCCCCCTGGTTTAGGTGACCACGAGACCCCGGGGAGGGCAGAGGCGTGAGATCCAGGAGCCGGAGTCCCTGAGTCACCGCGTGGAGAAGAGCCACTTGACCCCTCAAGGATGCCTGCACTGGGTGCCGCGTAAGAAATCTGTTTTGAAGGCCACACTGGGGGGGTCTGCGTGTGGCTGCTCCTTAGCCTCCTCTTTATTACCCCCCGCCCCCCCTCTATTTGGCCGTCAACCGGAACCGATTCACAAGGTGCTGACGGGTGTGGGCTGAGGCCGGCGTTGCCCTCCCTGCTGGCTCCTGCCCGCAGGGCCTGGTTCACGCCGGCCGCTCGCTCGCAGTCGGGCTGACTCAGCTGGCCCGGGCCACCGTCCATCTGCTGTCAGCGAGCACCTGGCTCGCAGAAAGGCGCACATTGATTCCCCCCAAACATAGGGTTCTTTTCTTCGGCGAAGGCGGCGCGGCCACCTATTTGGAGCAGCGAGCTGCGATTCAGCCCTCGGCTCCTGCTTACTTTGGGGCGCAGCCAGGGAACACAGGTCTTTCGACCCAGCTCTCTAAGCCAGCGCCTCCAGGGGCTGGGCAAGAGGTGTGGCGGGACGGGGGCGGGGGCAGGGGTGGGGGTAACGGACAGGGGATGGAGAGCCGAAGGAGTGACAGTCCTCTCACCTTGGTGGCGTCCGAGACAACCTCAACTTCTTCATTTAAAAAAAAAAATATATATATATGTTTTTATTGATTCTTCACAGAGAGGAAGGGAGAGGGATAGACAGTTAGAAACATCGATGAGAGAGAGAGACATCGATCAGCCACCTCCTGCACGCCCCCTATTGGGAATTGTGCCCGCAACCAAGGTGCATGCCCTTGACCAGAATCGAACCTGGGACCTTTCAGTCCACAGGCCGACGCTCTAGCCACTGAGCCACATCTCAACTTCTTGTCTTTTTGCCCAGGGAGGCTGAGGCACGGGGGAGGAGGGAGGGCATCGTGGCTGCGTCGAGACCCTCACAGCAGAGAGAGGCACCCCCCCCACACATCACCAGCCGCAGCATGGGGATCCCGGGAATGGACATAGGGGAGCCCCCGATACCAGGGAGCCCCTCCCCACTGGCCACTGCAGAGAACAGCTCCGGACCCCAGCCCAGCAGAGGGAGAGGCCGGAGCGGACGAGGGACCTGCCCAGCCTCGGCCAGGCCCGGCTGCCCCCGAGGTCAGCTGCCTGGAGGTCAGAAAATGCCAGGGCATCCGTGCCGCTCCGGGCTCCAGGACGACTCCGCCTCAGCCGTTTCCAGGGCAAAGCTGCTTTTGGTTGGAGTCTGGAAAGAACAGCGCAGACTCCCCAGGGCCCAGGAAGGCGGCCGCTGGCTCCTGCTTTCTCTCCCGGAGCAAGACGCGGCCAGCGGCCCAGGGCCGCGCTGAGGTCAAATACCTGGCCAGCTGCCTGCTCAGCGGTCGCCAACCTTTCGGACCTCAGGGACCCCCCGTTGGCGATCGCGACCCCACTCAGAGAGGTCAGCGAGGGTCACTGGGCCTCTGCACACCTCTCGCTGTTGTGAGTGTCCTGGATCCTCCTGGGCAGCTAAGGGGCGTCTCTGCTTGCTGTAACCAGCTGCTCTGGGCACTAACCAGATGAGCGAAGAGCCAGGAGGGGGGCAGCTCATGCAAGATGCATTTAGATAGTTCCGTTGCCCCAGCCCCTTCGCGGTGGCCCGCTGCCCCCCCAGATCTGTGCCTCCCAACAGCTCAAACCCTCCTCCTCCTCCTCCTTTTCCTCCTCCTCCGAGCGTGGCCTCCTTCCTCTCGTTGCCACTTATCTACCACTTCGCTCGCTGGTCCCTTGCAAGGGTTCGCTCTCCAAATGCAGCTGAGCCCCTGCCACGCCTCCTTTGCAAACCGCTCTGGCCCGATCCCTTCTTGCAAGCCCTCGTCTCTCCTGGGTCTCCTGACAGGTGCGGTGACCCGGTGCCCACAGTGCTGGGCGCCCCCAGGAAATGCCAGAGACCCAGGCACCCCCAGGCCGGGCGGCTCAGATGGCCCCCGGGCAGAGCGAACCCGAGCCTCCTGCCCTTTCCTTCCTGCGTGTGACTCAGCAAGAAGCTGGCGGCAAGAGACGCAGATCTCGACCTGGATCTGGCGGAGGGGGTAGCGGGCAAGGTCACAGCCGCCGCCTGGGTGCAGACAGAAGCAGGCTGGCCACGGGGCTGGGCACGAACGAAAAGAGGCTCAGCCTCACCCAGAGGAAGAGAAGGCCAGTGAAAAGTATGCCCAGCCCTGACTGGTGTGGCTCAGTGGATAGGGCGTCAGCCTGCCCCGGACTGAAGGGTTCCGGGTTTGATTCTGGTCAAGGGCACATGCCCAGGTTGTGGGTTCGATCCCCAGTAGGAGGAGTGCAGGAGGCAGCTGATCAATGATTCTTGCTCTTCCGTGATGTTTCTAACTCTCCCTCCGCCTTCCTCTCTGAAATCAATAAAAACACTTTTAAAAGAAAAAAAAAGTACACTCGGAGGCATTTTCCACCGAGCAGATGGGCAAGAATCAAAGGTTTGACAACTGCCTAAGCTGCCACGCGGGGAGGGGGTGGGGGGAGGCCCCGTCGTGCTTTGCAAGCAGGACCTCGAACCCACACAGCACACTCCACCAGGGCCGTTCGTCAGTGTCTGCTAAACACACAAGTGCTTCGACCCGGCAGCTCCACTGTGGGTCCCGTTTGGTGGTGCAGGCACCTTCGTGACGTGGCCTGGGTGACACTGCTCAGGAGGTTGGCAAGGCCCGGCGGGCACCCGCCATGGGGGACGGACGCCATGTGGACGGGACGGCCAGTGGCAGGAACAAGGAATTGGGGCCAGAGAGGTAGGGCCGTGGACACGGGCCCAGGCCCGCTGCGGAGTGGAAAAACAAAAGCACATGCAAAGCAGGGCCAGAGCGGCTGTGCGGCCGGCCGGTTTCAGTTCCTCCAACGAACGGACAGCTCAGCGAGCTCTCGTGTGGGGGGAGGGGGAAGGGAAGCGTCCGTGTGCCGTCGGGGGTGTGAGCCGCAGGCTGACTCGGAGGATGGGGGGGGTGAGTGTGAGCTGCAGGCTGACTCGGAGGGTCTGGGTGTGAGCCGCAGGCTGACTCCGGGGGTCGGGGTGTGAGCTGCGGCTGATCGGAGGCCCCAGGGTCAGTTTCATCAGCCGCTCAGGAGCCAGCCTTCTCATTAGGAACCTTCTGGCCTGGTGACCTTCTGCAAAGCTTCATTTGCGCCTCCACGTTCAATCCTCAGGACGGACCCCCTTTTCCAGATAAAGAAATGGAGGCCCGGAGAGGAGGGGTCCTTTCTCGGAGGTCACGTGGTGCATGGCTGCGCCAGGGTTTGCCTCCGGTTTTCTGGCTCCTCCTCTGGCCGCCTCCCCTGGGGTCGGAGAGTCTGGGGTCCGGGTCACGGATGCCCTCCTCTCCCCCTACAGCGCGACCCAGGCCCCAGGGCACAGTGGGTCGGGCTTTGCTGTGATGTCGGGGCACGCTGTCAAATTCGGGGTCAGCTGCATCGTATCTGGGTGGCTGTGGGCAAGTTGCTTATTGGGCCGGCTCCGTCGCTTTGCCTATAAAGCGAGAGTAATAATAGCCCCGCCGGCGTGGCTCCGTGGTTGCGTGTCAACCTCTAACCCAGGAGGTCCTGGTTCCGTTCCTGGTCAGGGCACATGCCAGGGTTGCGGGCTTGATCCCCCATGGGGGTGGGGTATGTGGTGGGCGGAGGGAAGGCGTGTAAGAGGCAGCCATCAATGATTCTCTCCCATGATTGCTGTTTCTCTCTCTCTCCCTCTTCCTTCCTCTCTGAAGTCAATAAAAAATACTTTAAAAATAATAAAAAAATAAAAATCTCATGTGCCCCACCCCCCCCCCCCAAAAAAAATCCTCCCTGCCACTCCTCTAAAATGACAGCCAATTAGACCCAGACAACAGAGGGGAGAGGCGAATCCTGGTCCGTTTTCCCTCTTTCCTTTCCCACTCCATAGGTAGGAGTGCTAAGCCTTCCCCTACAGAGCATCCTTCTTCAAAAAATAAGATAAGCCCTAACCGGTTTGGCTCAGTGGCTAGAGCATCAGCCTGCAGACCGAAGGGTCCCAGGCTCAGTTCTGGTCAAGGGCAAGTACCTTGGTTGTGGACACATCCCCAGTAGGGATGTGCAGGAGGCAGCTGACTGGTGTTTCTATCTCATCGATGTTTCTAACTCTCTATCCTTCTCCCTTCCTCTCTGTAAAAAATCAATAAACTATATTTTAAAAAATCAATACATAAGATTAAGATAAAAGTTTCCTTCTCTCCCAGACTGTGGTCTGCAGGTGGGAGGTCATGTTGTCAGGGTTTTGGGGGGCCGAACCCTGACAACATGAGCCCGTGTGGTCCCGCCCCGCCGTTCTCCCAGGATCCTCAGTGCCGACTGGAGCCGACTTGACTCCCGGCCAGCCCGTCTCGGCGCCTTGACAGTTTTACAGCCCCAAGTGCCTTTAAAACATAATGATCATAATTACATATATTTGATTGATTTCAGAGAGGGAGAGAGATAGAAACATTAATGATGAGAGAGAATCATTGACCGGCTATCCCCCCCACCCTCCTCCTGGGGGATCCAGCCCACAACCCTGGGCACGTGCCCTGAACGGGGATCGAACCTCGACCTCCTGGTTCTTAGGTGGATGCTCAACCACTGAGCCATGCCGGCCCAGCTGTTTCAACATTTTCAATAAGTATGAATTCCTTTTGTGATTTTTTAAAAAAAAATTGTAACTGTTCACGGTGACCACATAGGCTAATGGAATCGTGTCTTTTTAAAATATATATATATTTTATTGATTTTCTACAGAGAGGAAGGGAGAGGGATAGAGAGTTAGAAACATCGATGAGAGAGAGACATCCATCAGCTGCCTCTTGCACACCTCCTACTGGGGATGTGCCTGAAACCAAGGTACATGCCCTTGACCGGAATCGAACCTGGGACCTTTCAGTCCGCAGACCGACGCTCTATCCACTGACCCACACCGGTTTCGGCAGAATTGTGTCTTTGGTGGTCTTTAAGAAGCCCGCAGGCCACTTGACCCGGTGAGGACGCTCTCCGTCTTCGGGTGGCCATGAGATCAGCGCGGATGGGACTGGGTTCCAGGAGAGGTGGGGGGAGGGAAGGCAGACTCCACACTGGCTGTGGCCATGTCTCCTCCCTTCTTTCTCCAAGCCCCCAGGTCTGCCTGTGACATATGTGTCTCCCTGGCGACCTGGCAGACCGGGCCGCCGGCCGGAGCCACGGGGTGGGAGGCAGGGACTCCGCAGAGCAGAATGGAGTCAGCACCGAGCACATTAAAAAAAAAAAAATCAATCCGGGGGAAAACATACAAATAAAGTAAAATTAAAAACCCATCTCTGGGAGGAAACGAGATCCTGGGGGCAGCCGCCCAGCCCAGGGAGGGGGTGGGCACCGAGACCAACCTCCCAAGGAGCCGGCGTGCAGCTGGGGGTGCAGGGGGAGCCGACGGCCCAGCAGGCGCTGAGGCCGGCCTGGGCCAACTGCCTCCAGTGCCCAAGGGCACAGCCGGGCTGGCACACCTTGGCCACCGCGGGGAGGAACGGGCCGTGTGCACTGCAGCTTGTTTGTTTGCTGCCTCTCACGTGGGATTGGCTGCGGATCTCCCCGTGTCTGCCCAGGACCAGCCCTTCCAGCCCCTCCCAGGTCAGAGGAAGAGGCTGGGGGTGCCGTCCGTGGAGAACCCAGGGTACCGGGAGCAAAGAAAGGGGCCACATAAGGAGACCCCTGTGGCTCCTAAATAGGGGCTGTCCCACTGATGGGCAGAGACAGGGGCAGGTCCCTAGGATGCGTCCCTGCGGGGAGAAAAGCAGAGACGGCAGAGCCCCCAGGCCCCCAGCTACCCTGTTTCCCCGAAAATAAGACAGTGTCTTCTATTCATGTTTGCTCCCAAAGAGGCGCTGGGTCTTATTTTCAGGGGATGTCTTACTTTTCCCGTGAAGAATACGGTACACATTTATTGTTGAACCAAAAAAAGGAAATGTATGACCTGTCTACATTAGTCGTTGTCATCACCAACCAGCTCATCGATTGGCCGCAGCGCAGCCGGAGCTGTTCAGGCAGGGCGAGGTCTCTTTAAATCAGGAGTCCGACGCCTTAAGGTAGCTTCTATTCCAGGGAGGCCTTATGTTCGGGGAGGTCTTATTTTCAGGGGGAGGCCTTATATTACAGCGAGAGGCAAAACCAGAAGTAGGTCTTATTTTGGGGGGGTGTCTTACTTTCAGGGAAACAGGGTAGCCATAGACACCAAGTCGCCATAGCCGCTGAGCTCCCGGCACAGTGGCTCTCGGGAAGCCACCTCCTGCCCCGGTCCGGCTCCGCAGGCACCTTTGGGGGTGTAGGGGATGCCTCAAGTCCCGGGGATCAGTTCTAGCCTGTCCTGAGCCGCCAGGACCTGGGTACCTGGGGGACAGAGGGGAACAGTGTTGGGGCTCCGGGTGCCCTGAGCCAGCACCACTTCGACCCTAACCCGGCTCGTCGTGAACAAGTCCGGCCGCCAGGTTGGGAGAGACACCAACACAGCCGCTCCAACAGACAGGTTTCGGCTAAAATCACAAGCCTCTTCCCTCCTGCGGCGGCCCAGGCGGAATCAGCTGGCCGAGACCAGCCTGCGCGAGGTCCCTGATCCAGGGTGGGCAGTTTCTGCGAAGGTTCAGACAGCACAGACACTCAACCTCCTGCCCGGGGGCTCCATCACAGCTACTCAGCTCTGCCCTGTGGCCTGAAAGCAGACAGACACCAGTCAGCAAGTGGGCGGGGCTGCGTTCTAATAAAACTTTATTTATAAAAACCATCGGTGGGCCAGGTCTGGCCTGTCCGGGCAGGTCTGAGCATCCCTGAGAACCGGCCATCCTCGCTAAACTCCCGCAGGCCTGCCGTAGCCATCCCGGCTTCCCCTGGAGGCCAGCTGTCCCCCACCGCAGAGAGGGGGAGAGTCTCTGTGGGGGGAGGAGGAGCAGATATTTGCCGAATGGAGGACCCAAAACCCAGCTCGACAAGTATTTATTTTTTATTATTTTTTTAAATATATTTTTTTATTGATTTTGTACAGAGGAAGGGAGAAGGAGAGAGATAGAGAGTTAGAAACATCGATCAGCTGCCTCCTGCACACCCCCTACTGGGGATGTGCCCGCAACCAAGGTACATGCCCTTGACTGGAATCAAACCCGGGACCTTTCAGTCCGCAGGCTGACGCTCTATCCACTGAGCCAAACCGGTTTCGGCTGGTGAGTGTATTTAAACCGGAACAGATTCCTCCCCGGTGAACACATGTTTGTAACCACTGAGAGATGCCTCCCAGAGGGCATGTGAGTCTGGAGAACAGTCTGGAAGCCCGGGGAGGGGCCCAGAGCGGAGATGTTTCTATTCTTACGTCACCTGGGGCGTAGGATGGGCTGCAGTGGGAAACACCTCCAGGTTCAAGTCTCAGAGCTGCTGCCACTCACTCACCCAAGGACCTTGAGCAAGTTCCATAGCCTCGCGGAGCTTCAGTTTCCTCGTGTTATAAAACGGAGATAAAAATAGCCCTCGGTTCCTGGAGCCCGAGGCGTAGTTGACCAGATAACCCGTGGAAAGCATTCAACACAGACCCGGTCTACATGGGCAAGATCAGACCTGTGCCTGGGACTGATGGTTCCCTCACCCGGCACCTTCCCTGGGTCAGACCTGTGCTGGGAACTGCACGGTTAACCCTTCTGTGATACTCATAGGAACCCTAGGAGGCACCCCTTTTTCGGGGGGGGGGGGGGTGGGGGGCCACCAGGCTCAAAGAAGCCATCACGTGCCCCAGGACATGCAGATTTTTGCTTTTGTCAAAAGGGAGGGAGAGCCGAAACGGGTTTGGCTCAGTGGATAGAGCGTCGGTCTGCGGACTGAAGGGTCGCAGGTTTGTTTCCGGTCAAGGGCATGTATCTTGGTTGCGGGCACATCCCCGGTGGGGGGCGTGCAGGAGGCGGCTGATCTATGTCTGTCTCTCTCATCGATGTTTCTAACTTTCCCTCTCCCTTCCTCTCTGTAAAAAATCAATAAAATATATTTTTTTAAAAAGGGAGGACGAGAAGAGTAAATGGACAAGATGCACAAGAAGGCGAGAATGGGAGTGGGCGAGGAAGCTTGGAAAACTCCACAGACAGGTGACAGGCAGGAAGGCGACCTGCTGGAATGAGCCCGTCTACCTGAGCCACCATGAGCTCAGCTGGGGGCCTGTCTCCAGTCGTTACCGGGAAAGCTGACTGTTATGGGTACAAAGACTATTTGGAGACTGTTGGGTGGACACCCCATGCCCCCATGGAGAGGGTGAGTGTATTACTCCACATCCTAGGATCTGGCCGCTCTGTGACTCTTGGGCCAACAGATGCCACCCTTATCTGCACCCAGCCCTCGAGAGACTGGCCATTTCCACTGACTGCTGGAGTTTAAAGCTGCCACTGAAGAAGCTGGGGCCACACCGCTGGAGAGAGAGGCCATGAGGAAGAGCCCTGAGCTGCCATCTTGGACACCCAGACCAGTCAGGCCTTCAGATGACCACAGACCCAGCTGCTCTCTGATTACAAATGTATAGAGACCCCACCCCATTCGCTGAGGAAGAACTGGTCAGCTGAGCCCTCTCAACCTACACAACCTCGACAGATAAAAATGAATCACTAGGACTTAACCGGTTTGGCTCAGTGAATAGAGCGTCAGCCTGCAGACTGAGGGGTCCCAGGTTTGATTCCGGTCAAGGACATGTAACTTGGTTGCGGGCACATCCCCAGTAGGGGGTACGCAAGAGGCAGCTGATGGATGTTTCTAACTCTCTATTATAAAATTATTATTTTTATAATAATAATAAAAAAAAGAATCACCAGATTAAGCACTAAATTTGGGGTCCTTTGTGTACACAAAGTGACACAAATCCTCTGAAAGATTCATCCCTTCCCCAGCCTTCTTCACTGGCTACTCTGGGGCAACAAGGCTCTGCAAGCTCCAAAGTGCACAGTCCCTCATTGATGACTTGACCCCACCGTCTCCTGGGTAACCATCCTTGGTGGCAGAGCATAGTTTGCGGGGGCCTGCTGCTCCTTCTGGGGTTGGTGGGAAATCTTTACTTTTTATTTTTTAAATATATTTTATTGATTTTTCACAGAGAGGAAGGGAGAGGGGTAGAGTTAGAAACATCGATGAGACAGACATCAGTCAGCCGCCTCCTGCACACCTCCTACTGGGAATGTGCCCGCAACCAAGGTACACGCCCTCAATCGGAGTCGAACCTGGGACCCTTCAGTCCGCAGGCCGACACTATCCACTGAGCCAAACCGGTTTCGGTGGTGGGAAACCTTTAAATGAAAACCAACCAATATCTGCAAAGCAGCCAGGTGCTCATGGCACTCTGAGCCACTCAAGGAGACACGCAATGCCTTTTGTTTGAACAGCGTGAAACAGCTTAGTGAGCACTCCAACATACTGAGTCTCCTGTCAGCCGTGACAGCCATGAAAGGCAGCAGGGCAGGCCTGGTTATAGAACAGGAACCTGCCCGAGAGAGACCACGCCAACAGGCGTGGCCGAGCAGGGCTGGAAGCCAGGGCAGCCGACGTCCCGTCTACGGGCCTCCTTCACGCTCACTCTATCCCTATTGTCCCCATTCCTTTCCAGAGAGCAGCCTGGGACTGGATGGGGCCCATTCCCCAGGTGGAAGGAACGGGTCATTGGAGAAGAGAAAGCATCCGGAGGGGCTAAGTGCGTGCTGCAGTTACGGGCGCTGAGGTCACCCTCCTGGGTCCAGGTGTGGCTCTGCCCTAAGCTCTAGGAATGAGGCAGTTCCTGCCCTTGCTGAGCCTCAGTCTCTGCACCTGTAAAGGGGGATGAGCGGTGGCTGAGGGCTGTCGTGAATCTGGGGGGAAGGGAGGGCTTTGGAGGCTGTCTTGGATGGCAGAGCACCGTGGAGGTGACCCTCGGTGATTCTGAATGCCTTGCTCTCCAGGAAGTAGTCTGACCTCCCCCGGGCTGCCATGCTGTGAGGAAGCCCAACTAACCACATAGCGAGGCCACACAGAGAGGTCCCGAGACCACAGGAAGAGAGAACCATGTTTGCCTCGCCCAGTGGTCGGCAAATCATGTCTCGCGAGCCAGATGTGGCTCTTTGGCCCCTTGACTGTGGCTCTTCCACAATAGACCACAGCCTGGGCGAGTCTGTTTTGAAGAAATGGCGTTAGGAGAAGTTTAAGTTTAAAAAATGTGGCTCTCCAAAAAAATGCCAATCCTTGTCCTGTTGATATTTGGCTCTGTGGACTGATGAGTTTGCCGACCACTGGTCTAGTCTCTAGCTGCCTCAGCCCCAGACTGTTCCAGCACCAGCCACTGTCATGATGGCAATGGTGTGACAGATTGGAAGCCAGGACCACCTAGCCAGGCCCTCCCCCAATTCCTCACTCAAAGAAACCAGCAGTTGCTGTTTGAGGTCACTGAGTTTGGGGCTCATTCACTGTACAGCAATAGGTAACTGGAACAGAGTTGGTTGTGGGGGGGTGGTGGGGTTAGTGGGTGACATGGTGCTTCTCTTCCCCACCCCCCTGAGAAAAGAGACGCTCACCTGGAATCCCGGAGGGTGATCGTATTTGCCATGGGGGCTTCTGCGGGTGTCATTAAGATAAGGGTTTGGAGCCAAAACCGGTGTGGCTCAGTGGATAGAGTGTCGGCCTGCGGACTGAAAGGTCCCAGGTTCGATTCCAGTCAAGGGCATGTACGTTGCTTGCAGGCACATCTCCAGGAGGGGGCGTGCAGGAGGCGGCTGATGGATATCTCTCTCATCGGTGTTTCTGACTTTCTATCCCTCTCCTTACCTCTCTGTAGAAAATCAATAAAATATATTTAAAAAAAAAAAAGATAAGGGTTTTGAGCCCAAACTGGTTTGGCTCAACGGATAGAGCGTCGGCCTGCGGACTGAAAGGTCCCAGGTTCGATTCTGGTCAAGGGCATGTACCTTGGTTGCGGGCACATCTCCAGTAGGGGGCGTGCAGAAGGCAGCTGATCGCTGTCTCTCTCTCATCAATGTTTCTAACTCTCTGTCCCTCTCCCTTCCTCTCTGTAAAAAATTAAGAAAATATATTAAAAAGAAAAAAGATAAGGGTTTTGAGAGGCGATCACCTCGGATTAAGGTGGGCCCCACATCCGATGACAAGTGTCCTTCTGAGAGACAGAAAGGACACAGGCACAGAGAAAAGTGCCATGCCCAGTCGCAGTCAGAGATGGAGGGATAGGAGGCGGCAGGCCCAGGAATGCCCGGGGCTGCCAGAAGCGATAAAAAGCCAGGAAGGATTCTCCCCTTGACCTCTGAGGGAGCGCGACCTGCCGACACCGTGACTTTGGACTTCCAGTCTCCAGGACTGTGAGAGAATCTGGGCCAAAGCTGGAGGGTCTGCTTCCTAGATGGTGCCTCAGATGGAGCAGATGGTGGGCTGGAGGCTCCGTTCTCCACCACTTGGACTCTCCACAGGCCATTGGAGTGGCCTCGGGGGACATGGTTGTGGGTTTTCCCCGCCCTCAGCACCCCCTCCCCCACTTTGTGGTGCAGTAGCTCTAGCACATGGCCACGGCATGCTTCCATCTCTTCTCTGGTGTGGTCTGCTCCCTGTTAGTGGCTCTGTGACCACCTGTATGGCCAGTCCCCACGGTGGTCTCTACGATCCCACCTCCTGGAGTCCCCTTCATGAACCCTGCTGACCTGTCACCAACCAGAGAGCGTGGAAACAACCGCATGTGCCGTCCGTGGCTTAGTCACCGTGTTCCAGTTCCGCCTCGTCCTCTCTCGGAATAAGCTCCCAGGGGAAAACCCACAACCACGTCCCGAGGCCATTCCAACGGCCCGTGGAGAGTCCACGGGGTGAGGAACCAAAGCCTCGACCAACAACCCGCTCCTTCTGAGGCTCCATCGAGGAAGCGGACCCTCCTAGCTCTAGCCCGGCCTTCAGAGGACCCCAGCCCTGGCCGCCATCATGGCTGCAGCCTCCTGACAGACTCCACGCCAGCATCCCAAGCTCATCCCCTCCCTGATCCCTGACTCCTATAGTTTCTGGATGTCATTATGTTGGCTGCTTCGTACCGCAAAAGGGCATGGTAATTTGTTACACGGCATTAGCTAGCCATACACCTTTTCCTATCCCGACAGAGGCCCCATAGTTAAAAGTGCAAGGGCTGGGGTCAGCTATCACTTACCAGCTAATGACCTTGAACACGTTACTTCAGCCTCCCTGAGTTCCCTCGTTTATCCTTATTTATTTAAGGATCGCTCCGTCCACCTTATAGACTATTGGGAGGAGTGAAGGAGCTAATACAGTGCTACCTCGAGATACGAGTGCCCTAACATACAAGATTTTTGAGATACGAGCCGTCGAGCGAGCGATTTTTGCTTTGAAATATGAGCAACATTTGAGATAGGAGTCATCGCGCGGATCGGCCGGCTGCACACGACCCACCAGTTTACCGCGACTCAAGCGTCTCATGGTTTCCCACACCTCAAGGTTACGGAACGAATTAAACTCGTATCTCCAGGTACCACTGTACAGAACATATACAGTCCCTGGCCCATAGCAACCACTCGTGATTATTAGATGGGAGAGAAAACAGCTGGAGAGCAGTGAGGAGAGGTCCCCGTGGGTACACCCCTCTCCCACCTCCACCCACCCCGCTTTTCCCCATTGGTTGACTCCTGTATGTGTGCTGACCAGAGGCTGAACCTGCCCGGAGCCTTGGGGTACAGGACGAGGCTCTAACCAACTCGCTCAGGGCTTTACCTTTGAATGAGCAGTAACATCCCATATGGAAATTGCAGGCGGAGAACCCTCAGGTGTGCCAGGCCCTTTCTGTGGGGCCTCGGGGCCAGGTGCAGCCTGGTGACACATCCAGGCGGCTCCTGGGTGTGGTGGTTCCTAAGCCGGCGCCGAAAGTGGCAGAATGCGTCACCCCCACACGGCCTCTGCCCGGAGAAGCCCTGAGAACATCCCGGCTCCCCCTGTGTCTCCAGGGGTGGGGTCCCCCTCTCTGAACCAGGAAGAGGAAGGTGCTCTAAAACTCCTGCGAGTCCAGGGAGAAGGCTCTGACCTACACCTGCCCAGCACAACCTCCTTTTTTTTTTTTTAAATATACTTTATTGATTTTTTACAGAGAGGAAGGGAGAGGGACAGAGAGCTGGAAACATCGATGAGAAAGAGACATCGATCAGCCACCTCCTGCACGCCCCACATTGGGGATGTGCCCGCAACCAAGGTACAGGCCCTTGACCGGAATTGAATCCGGGACCCTTCAGTCCGCAGGCCGACGCTCTATCCACTGAGCCACACCGGTTCCGGCACAACCTCCTCTTGTTGCTCACACATTCCCTGGCCACCCCTCCACCCCCTACACCTTCCTTTCTGTGTCTTCAGCCGAAGATGGGGTTTCAGTCTGAATTCTAAGCCACCCCCTGGAGTTCTGCGCTTTCCCCGTGTGTCTCTTATGGACACAGGAAGTGTGCATGTTCACAGCGTGTTTGTTTTCTCTTGTTGACGTCTCTTTGGTTAGAGTTCCCAGCAGAGCACTCAGGAGGGGAGAGGAGACCTTATTCTCGCCCCCCACCCCCACCGCTCCCCCACCCCATCACCTTGACCTAAACTGCCCAGTCCAGTCATCCATGTCTCTTACATCGCAGTCTGCTGAGATTTTCTCCGGAGCCTCATCATCTCCAAACAAAGGAGGCTGGGCATAAAGGGGCAAGAGGGGACAGCAGCCGAAATAACGCGGGGACTTCCTCTGACCTCTGACCTCCAGGAAGCGGGAATCTACCAGGGGTCTGCCCGAGGCTCGGTCACATGTTCTTCTGGCCGCCGCCCCTTCCCTCTTCCCGAGGTTCTCCCTTCCAGCAGGCCAGGACCCAGGGCCTCCGAACGCTGAGGTCTGTGGTGGCAGCTAGACAGACCTGAGCAGAGCAAGGACGACGGGCCGGGTCCAGAAGGTCACCAGGGCGGGAAGCCGGTGCCTAGCACAGGGCACACCTGGGAAAGCCAGGACCTCGCCCCCAGGTGACCTTTCCTGCCCTGGCATCTTGCTGGTCATGTGGCTCAGATCCCCTGACTTTCTCCCCGCTGACCTTTCCCTCCTGACCTTTCCTCCCCTGACCTTTATTCCGCTAACCTTTCCCCCGCTGGCATGGCGCTAGTCATGGGGAGACAGGCCCCTGGGAGAAGGAACAAGGGCCAAGAGTGACCTCATGGACTCCCAGGGGCCCTCGCACAGCCACTCCTTTCAGCATCGACCTCCGAGCCGACATCTGGGCTCCGCGGCATTGCCGCTCCTGGGCCCCGAAACGCAGAAGAACCAGTGAGGCTGCGTCCAACATCAGCACCAGCTGCTGGACCCAGGCCCGATCGGTGCAGACCGCCGCCTGAGAGTGCACACCTGGAGGGCTGATGAAGATGTATTGGGACCCTCCCCTGGGACCCCCCCTGCCCCCACCCTAAAAGCCCCCCTCCAGCTCTCCCTCCTGGACCACACCTGTGCCGCCCCTCCCCTTCTCCCTCCCCAAGGGTCACTGCCACCCTTTCTCTCCTCAGCTCCGGGCCTTCTTGTGCCTCTGTGACTGGCTACCTGAGCCCATTTCCCCTTCAGCTCACTCCTCCGCCCTGTGACTTCCAGATACACTTTCTCTTGCGTCTGAGTGAATCCTTCCTTAGCCCCAATGCAAGAGGGGGCTGCTGGACGCAGGCCCAGTCTGACCCCGCGTCCTAACAAACCCTGGTGCCCTCTCGCCTCCACCAGGCCCAGCTGCTGCCTCACTGCCTGCGCCCACCCCAAGCCTCCATGCTGTTTCCTCTCCTTCCAAATACCCTTCTTGGCCGAAGGTGATTCCTGTGGGGAGGATGGATCTGAGAGCCCCTTCTGGCCCTCGACTCGCGCCCCTCTGCCGCCTGGTGTGCGTAGGGACCCAGCAGCTCACAAAGAAGGTGGGGAGACCCGTCCTCGGGCATCCTCAGGCCTCGGTGCGCAGCTTGGAATTGAGCGAGTCATTTGGTGTTTTTTTTTTTTTTTTTTAACAAATTGTATGAATTAATGTTAGAGAAAGAGACATCAGCTTACTGTTCCACTTATTTATGCACCCACTGGGGGTTCTTAGAGGTGCCCTGACCGGGGATCAAACCTGCAACCTCAGCTTGTCAATCGGACGACGCTCTGACCAACGGAGCTGCCTGGCCAGGGCTGAGTCGCTTGTTGAAAGCAGGTTTCCAGTCCCTGCAGACTGTTGAACCCGAGCCTCTAGCCAAGAAGCCTAAGAGCCTGTTTTACAAAAGCTACGCAAGTCACGGGCTTCGCGTGGTTTTAAGGTGCGTTTGACTCTGACTCTCATCTTTCTGACCCAAACTCAGTCTGGTCACTTGATTCCTGACCTGGCAGAATCAGATCACGCAGTCTCAAAACAGAAGGCAGGCCCGGCCTGTGCGGCTCCGAGGCTGAGCATCGACCTATGAACCAGAAGGTCACGGTTCCATTCCTGGTCAGGGCACAGGCCTGGATTGTGGCTCGATCCCCAGTGTGGGGTGTGCAGGAGGCCGCCGGCCCATGGTTCTCTCCACGGCTACCTCTCTCTGCCTTCCCCTTCCTCTCTGAAACCAATACAAACAGACAGACAGACCGACAGACAGATAGACAGAAGAAATCCAGGAGGCAGAAAGGCCCTTGGTGGAAATCCAGCCTGGATTTCCCTGCAGGGGCCGCTGGCAGGATGGCCTGCGAAGGGGTGCATGCAGCAAGGCGGGTATGGGTTCGAGCCCGAAACTGAAGGGAAGCGACCACACGAGTGGCAGCAAGAAGGGAGGCTGCTGCAGCAGAGGCGGCGCGAAGGCTGTCTGCGGCCACGGCCCACTCCGGCCCGACCACAGCTGCCACGACGCCCCTCACACACGCCGCCCGGCGGCGGCTCTGAGGTCAGCCTCGGGCTGGCCTCCGCCTTATCATCAGAGGGGAGCGGAGCCGCGGGCAGACCGAAGGGGCTAAGGTTTCAGCGGCCACTGCAGCATGCTCCCAGAATAGCACAGCGTTCCCGGCAGCCTTGGTGGCTCTGCCGCTGGGCTCGGGGGGGCCGGGGGGGGGCGGGGAGGGGGCAGCGCAGGCAACAGCTGGGCCTGGCCACCGCCCAGAAGCCAGCTGGCTGGCCCTGCCCTGCTGGAGGCGCCGTCTCTGGTGAGTGTGGGCCTGTCTGACTCGCTCGTGGTACCCTGGCTCTCCCCGATCACCTCAGGGGGGGGGGGCGGCTGGATGAGTTCGGGAGTCAGGGGCACCCTCAAACCCCAGGTGGGGCGTGGGTCTCCTGCCTGCTATGCAGGGATCTGTGTTGGGGGTCTGGTGAGGCAGGTGGAGGGCTGAGTGTCCCGGAGGCAGGGCAGGCTGCAGCGTGTGCAGAGAGCACGTGATCACGGGGCCAGCAGCTGGAGGGGGAGGAAGGGGTGGGGGAATGGGAAGGCACAGCCCCACCACCCACCGGTTGGACCCCTGGGCCAGCAGCTG
>JAAGEH010000427.1:3457321-3472979 GCA_011751065.1 Lasiurus cinereus
CCACCGGTTGGACCCCTGGGCCAGCAGCTGGAGGAGGAAGGGGCAGCAGGGTGGAGGGGGGTGGGAGGGCACAGCCTCGCCACCCCCTGGTTGGACCTCTGCCCCGTGCTGGCTCCTGGAGCTGAAGGGCTCGCTGGGGGCAGGGACGGCTGCTGAGAAGGGCGCCTGCCGCTTGGCACTGGCTCTGTGGCCACGTCCTCTGTGCCGGCCCGTGCAGGTCCTGTCTGTGTACCCCTCGCCGGTATTTACTGAGGCCCGGCTGCAGGCCAGGCACTCAGAGCACAAAGGTGGATGGGGAAGACCTTCCCCTCAAAGAGCTTTTGGGGACACAAGACCGGCCTCCTGCGTGAGAGCTCGGCCAGAGATGGGAGAGTGCGTGGCCTAGCACAGCTCAAGCCCCGCAGCGTTTGAACGAGTGGGCTCGGATCCGTGGCTCGTCCCCCCCAACCCCCAGCCTCCGATTTCAATCGATGCAAAGAGCAGGCACCTGCCTCACTGAACGCACGGGGCTGTGAAGCGCAGAGAAGAGACACGTGGAGCGGAGCAGTCTCTGCAGAGGCCGCTGCTGTGCCACTGGCAGGCTCGCCAGCGCTGCTCTGAGCTTTTTTAAAATATATATATATATTTTATTGATTTTTTACAGAGAGGAAGGGAGAGGGATAGAGAGCTAGAAACATCGATGAGAGAAAAACATCGATCAGCTGCCTCTTGCACATCCCACTGGAGATGTGCCCTCAACCAAGGCACACACCCTTGACCGGAATTGAACCCCGGACCTTCCAGTCCACAGGCTGACGCTCTATCCACTGAGCCAAACCGGTTTCGGCTGCTCTGAGCTTCTTGGCCTAGGGTTCTGGGAGCCGGAGGGAGCCAGGATAAACCGTGGCAACAGGGCCCAGCCTAGACATCCCCCCACACACACCCGGCGCCCCCCCACCCCCCCGCCCTGAGAAGCTGAGGGCCTCTCTCAGTTCTTGGCCAATCACCCCACTGACAGGGACTGCCCGTTTTTCAAAAATAGGTCTTCATTGATTTTTTGAGAAAAAGGGAGAAGGAGAGAGAGAGAGGCACGTTAATGAGAGAGAGAGAGAGAAACATTAGCGATCTGCTGCCTCCCACTAGCACCTTTCTAGGGATGGAGCCGCCACTCGGACGTGTGCCCTGACCGGGAACCGAACTGAGAGCATTGGCTCCTGGGTCAACGCTCAAGCACCCAGCCACACCGGCCGGGCCCCCGCTTTCCTTGCATACAGCACTATCGTCCGGGCCCCCAGGAAGGGTCTGAGCCGACCACGGAGGGGAGGAGGCAGCATCTGTGCGCGAAGCAGTGCGGGGCGCGGGCTCTGGGAGAGCAGAGGGACACAGAAGGCGGCAGGGTAGGGTCACCAGCAAGAGCTTCTGGGAAGAGCAAAGGGTTTTAAAGGGGGACTGATTACAAGAGGCTGAAAGAAAGAGGGGGGGCATCCTGGATGGGGAATGGGGCGACATGAGGGAGGCCACAGGGAGGCCGAAGCGGAGGCCTGACTCAGAGCTGACCGGGGGCTCGAGGGGCCACTTCCTGTGGGGAGGGGAGAGAGATGCAGCTCAGGTGGAGTGCGGGGTGCAGAGGTCTGGAATGCCAGGAGGGAGTCAGAAATGTCCCATAATGCGTGCGGGTTTGCAGGGTGACTGGAGGTGAGGTAGCAGGCAAACCCACCCCTGACATGTTCTCAGATCTGGGGTAACACCGTGCCAGAAGGCAGGAGGCCTTCATGCAGCACGGTTGGCATGTTTGGGGGGACCCTCAGCTTTGACCCTGGTTCCCAAGCTCACTCCGTCTGCGGGTGGAGGCGGGCGGACCTGGGCAGCTCGGAAGGCCCAGCCTCTCCTTCCGCGGGAGGCTGGTCAGCGGCCACTGAGCCCTGGATGGCGGGGGCGGGGGGGGGGACGGGCTCAGTGTCAGGTGACATTCCAGCAGGCTCCACCTCAGCCCACTTCCGGGTACATTTCCAGAGGATCGGCCGTGGGCAGCCAGTTGTGGGAACGAGTGTTCACTCACCTGGCCCCTGCCCCTTGGCTGCCTGCCTCTGAAGAGGCCACCGGGGTCCCTGGGTCTCAAAACCCAGTGGCACCTGCTGCTTCGAGGAGGCGGCCCCGTGAGCCCCCGAGAAGGGACACACGGCCAGAGCCTGCCACCTGGGCAGTGACCAGTTAATCCCAGCGCCGCCTCTGCGGCCGGCCGGCCGGGGCAGGCAAAGGGCAGATGCAAACTGTTTACCACCCAGGGCTCCAGGCACCTACGGGTCAGGGAGCCAAGCCCCGCCCCCCCTCCCGCTCGGCAGGGAACTGTTTTCACTCCACTGGGCCCGGAATGCCAGGCCTGGGCGCTCCACCCCTGAGAAGTGGGCCTCCTGCTCCCCGGGGGAGGAAATGGCTCCCCGAAGCTCTGCCAGCTGGAACCGCACTCCAGGACTCCTGCCACCCAGGCCAAAGGGAAGTCCCTCGAGGGAGCCAACTGCACTCCAGGGCGCCCAGCAAGGCCCCAACTCTGCACTGAGTGAGGGCAGGGCTCGGCGGGCGCAGGGAGGCCGGCTTCTCCGGCAGCAGGCGCGGGGGGCTTATCTGCGCCCCGGGCAGGCCTGGCACCGCTGGGCAGGGCAGGTGCAGGCAGGTGCTGCCCGGTGCGCAGCGCAAGGCCCCTGGTGTGAGGGGTTGGTCAGCACCTCTTGCTGCCATGGTGTGGACCACAGAGGAATGGGTCTGCCACGTGCCAGGCCCTGGGCCGGATGCCAGGCACAAGATGTGGGGCATGGCCCTGCTCTTGAGCTGGGCACCGTCTAATGGGGGTGCCAATCATTTGGACGGCTGATTAAGACACTCTAGGATGGATGCCCGGGCCGCTGAGGATCAGTTGGCTGGAGTATGGTCTTGTGCCCCAGAGGTTCGGGAGCTGGATGCTGGCTCAGGGCACATACCCAGGCTTTGGGTTGGATCCCGGGTCGGGGCCTGGGCAGGAGATCCGGGAGGCCACAGAGAGGTGTTTCTTTCTCACATTGATGTTTCTCTCCCCACCTCTCTCAGATCAATACAGTGGTACCTCGAGATACGAGTTTAATTCGTTCCGTAACCTTGAGGCATGGGACACTCACTATGAGACGCTCAAGTCGCGGTAAACTGGTGGGTCGTGTGCAGCCGGCCGATCCACGCGATGACTCCTATCTCAAATGTTGCTCGTATTTCAAAGCAAAAATAGCTCGCTCGACGGCACGTATCTCAAAAATCTTGTATGTTAGGGCACTTGTATCTCGAGGTACCACTGTAATAATAATAATAATAATAATAATAATAATAATAATAATAATACAACACTAGGATCAATGATCAATAAACAAATGCATAGCAGGCCCTGGGCAACAGGGCAGCCTACACTGTTCTTCCTGGGAAGGTGAAGGCGGCTTTGCCGAGGAGGGCCACGGAGGCTAAGCTTGGAGGCAGGACGTATTTTAAAAACGGGGCCCAAGAAATTTGGGGGGTAGAATATTAGAGGTAGAAGGATCGGCACAATCGAAGGCCCGGAGCATGGCAAGGCTATTCTGACTTTAGTCAAACAGCCAGGAGAATGTCGGAGAAGCAGCTTCTACAATTGACAGGACGGAGGCTCTGAGACGGCGGTTCTCAACCTGTGGGTCGCAACCTCTTTGGGGGTCAAACGACCCTTTCACAGGGGTCACCTAAGACCATCGGAAAATGCAGATATTTACATCACGATGCATCACAGTAGCAACATTTCATGGTTGGGGGTCACCACCCCATGAGGAACTGTGTGCAAGGGTCGCGGCCTTAGGAAGGTTGAGAACCACTGCTCTGAGGGGACGGATGACGGACAGAGGTGACCCCAGAGCACCTGTAAGTGCCCACTGGCCGTGAGAGGGACATTCTGGACGCAGCTCCGTGTGGACTTCACAGCAGGAGGTGGAGGTGGATGGGGCCAGTTTTCTGGTCGAGGAAAGTGGGGCTCAGAGAGACGGAGTGACTGCCAGGTCCCACAGCTGGCAGATGACAGAGCCACTCTCGAACCCTGGGCCAGGTCAGTGCCTGACTGTTCCAGGTCCCGGAAGGCGGTAGTTTCAATGGGCTTGCGGGCACTCCAGCACCCCGTTAGGGCAGGCGGGAGCCTGACACCCCTCTACCACTCACTCATCCGGGACCCTCTGAACAGTGAGTGGGGAGCAGCCTATGGGAACACTCTTCCAAGTGTTATTTTTAGTGAAAATGGGAGTTTACAGAGAGCTTCTATCTGCCCACGGGTTGTTATACCGGGTGAAGGGCATTTGGGGGTGCAGATGACCCTACAGTTGGAGCCTTAGAAAGCAAGAGCGCCTCCCACACATGGTCCCTTTAGCCACTCCAGGCCCCCAGTGGCTAGCAGCACCCACGGCCTCTGACTCACAGGGTGGGGTGGGGTGCGGTAAGGCCCCCCACACCTCCACCTCCAGGCTCCCCACCTCTCCTAGCAGAGGGCACCAGGGATCCGGGGGGCCCAGGCCTCCCGCCCCGAGAGCCTGGCGTTGCTTTGAAGGCAGATCCTGTTCCAGAGCGAGGCCGAGAAAAGGAAACAGGCAAGCAATTCTCAGAAAACTGCCCTCCGTTTCCACGCTGTCACGGGCGCGGCACGGGCTGCGGTCAGGCCTCTGTCCAGATGACTCCCAGCGCGTGGCCGGGCACCCCGCACCCCAGCCTTCCCCCTGCCTGGGCCCAGAGTCTTGGGGCGACTTGCTTCTTGGGAGAGGTCTCTCTGTAGGGTGAAGGGTTTCCGGAGAGCACATGGAGAGGCAGCCACCATTCATGCGAGTCTCCCTGAGGGGTCACAGACCTCTCTCCCCGTCTCCCCCCTCTCCCTTCCCCCACACCCTGCCCGACTCTCCCCATGGGCTGGTCACCTATGCCAACGAGCGACCCCTCCCCGCAAACTGATTGGGGCCTGGGTAGCCTGGTTCCAGGAGCTGCGGCCCTGGGCCAGGGTGGCTCCTGCGCCAGACCGGCTGCTCCCCGTTTCCCGGCGGGCACCCCAGCTGCCCGGACCTTATGTGGGGGTGGGGGGCGACGTCCAGGCGCGGAATTGCGCTCCTCCGCTTCATATTTCAAAGCACTGCAGGAATCCCGTCCTCCCCCAGCTCGGCCGGCGCAGGAAGGGAGACGGGGCGCTCTGGGAAATCGGGGCCCCACCAGCCAGCCCCCCTTCCCCTCGCTCAGCAAACACTCTCTCCCCCCGGGTTCCAATCGGGGGAGGCGCGGCGGCCCGAGGTCTATCGCCCGGGCGGGCGGCTCGGGGTGGTGATTCACGGAGTTCAGACGCCCCGTTGTCATAGATGGAGGCGCGCAAACAAACAGCCCGGGAGGCTCCCCATCCCCCACCTGGCCACCCCCTAGCCCGAGACCAGCTGCCACCCCTCCTCCCCCAGCCTCTCCCCTCCTCCTCCCACCCTCCCCCAGCCTCTCCCCGGGCGCTCCCGGCCGAGCAAACACGCCCCGCCGCCCGCAGGCTCCGACCGCGCGCCCCGGGCGATCCCCCAGGCAACTAGCGTCACGGGACCCAGCACCCCGGAGACCCAGGGCCCTCCTCCCCCCCGCACCGTGTCCCCCTGGGGGCCCCGGCCCGGCCCCACCACCGCCTCCCCGTCTCCCCGGTGCGCCCCGGCCCCGCCCGAACCCCCAGGCGCGCGCGCTAACTGGGCCCCCCAGGCGCCCGCCGCCGCCCAGCCCACCCCGCGCGCAGCCCGCAGCCTCGGGGGGAAGGCGGGCGCCGGAGAAAAAATCTCTCTTGTTTACCGGGCCGGGGAGGTCCCAGCCCGGATTCGCTTCCTCTTCCTCCGGCGGCTCCCTTTCTACGGGGCTCCGGGCGGGGAAAGGGTGGCCACGCGCGGACCCAGCCCGGAGCGGGGAGGGGAGGTGGGCCCCGGAGCGGGACGGGGGCCCCCCGAACTCGCGGAGAAGTCCCTGGGCGGCGGGAAGGGCAGGACTCGGGGGGGGGGGGGCCGCGGCGGGCCAGGTCCAACGCGGCGCCTGGAACCCGAGCAGAAGGCTCCGGAGGAGGACAGGTCGGCCCCGGGAGCGGGGACGCGGCGACCAGAGGGGCGCGCGCTCCGGGTTGGCGCGGGGCCGGGCTGCTCCCGGGGACACCCCGGCACCGGGTTAGGCGAGTTACGGGGGGTTTGGGGCAAAGTTTGCTCGCGGTTTCCCGAGTTGGTTCTGAGCTCGCCCCCGTCCCCGCCCTCCTCCCCCGGGCCCCGCATCCGGGGCGCGCACAGGGGCGCTCCCACGCACACTCGGTGGCCCGGGTGTTGGCGGAGAACCGAGCTCGCAAGAGGCGGACACCCGGTGCGGTGCGTCCAACGTGTGCAAGCCCCGGGGAGGGCAGGGGCGGGGGGGGGGCGCAGGAGGCGCGGCCGAGGCGGACTCTGGGTCCTGGGGTGTGCGGCTCGCTCCAGCCCGGCTCCCGGGAGCCCCAGGAGCGAAGGCGACAAAGGCTTTAGGTTGTCCACGCCAGAGGGACGCGCCAAGGGGGTGGCCCCAGGACGTGTCTGGGGGCGCGCTCTGGTACGGCGGGGGAGCCCCACTGGCGAGGGGCGCAGGCACCCCACCTCGCTTTCCGGAGAGACCAGCGCCGCGTCCAGCACACCCGGGGGTGCGCGCGGGAGGGTGCGCGCGGGCGCGCGCGGGGGGCGTGGCGGTAAACAGCAACAACCCACTGGCCCGGCTCCGCCAGCAACTCCGACCCACCTCCCTGCCTCCCTCCCTCCCTCTCTCTCTCTCCCTCTCTCTCTCTCTCCCTCCCGGGCCGGAAAGTGCGACTCGCCGGGGCCTGGAGGTGAGTCGCGGAGGGGAGGGCGGGGCGCGCTTTGTTGCCGGGCAAACCGGTGGATGGCACCTACCTGGGGGCGCGCGCCCCCGGTAAGCCCGCGCCGGGGTGGGGTGGGGTGGGGGTGATGTCACGGTGGTGCAGGCGCCGGGAGGAGGGAGGGAGCCGAGCCCGGGGGGAGAGAGCCAGCGACCCGGCTCGGCCCACACCGCCCCAGCCCGGGGAGAGAGAGAGAGGCCGGGCCCCCGCGCCCCGAGCTCCCGCCCCGGCGCGGGCACCCTCCGCCCGGGCTGCGCCTGGCCCCGCGCCCGGCCCCGCGTCCCTCCCTCCGCCGCCCGCGCCCTGCCTGGGGCCGGACTTGTTGGCCCCGGAGCCGGGCCGGAGCCGCGTCCCAGGTAAGGGCTGCGGCCGCCTGCGCTCTGCCCTCCCCGCCGCCGCCGCCGCCGCCCGGAAGAGTCGGTTGGGGCCGGCGGGGAGCGCACGGGGGCGGGGGACGCCGCTCCCACCCACCCCGCTGGGTCGCAGGAACTTTCCAGACCTGCTAGGGACGGGGAGAAACTCCACCGTTAGGATCTCCGAGGTGCCCCCCAGCCCCACTCCTCCTGCGCGTCTGCCGTGCCCAGCGGCTGTGGGCGGGTGCCCTTTCCGCTGCCCGCTGCGGCGCACGGGAGGGCAGGTTCTGGGGCCGGAGGAAGTGGGGAGAGCCCGCTGCCCTGCTCCTTCTGCTCCCGGGTTCAGGGGAGCGTCGCTGCGCACCCCCTGGGTGGTGGGGAGGAGGGGGTATTGGGGGAGGGAGTGAAGAGGGGCGCACTCAGTCTTGCTGCGCCAAGTTGGGGATTTCAGATCCAGGAGCCTCTACTTCTGGCAGCGTGGCTTCCAGGTCCCTTCCCTCCCCCCACCCTCAATGGCTTTTCCAGGGCCCTTTCCAGCCTCCGGGCTGCCCAGCGCCCCTCTGTCCCCACCCAGGCCGGCAGCTTTACCCCCAGGAAAAACCCCGTCGCTTAAGAATTCCACAGCGGTGGCCCCAAAGCAGGGTGTTTTGCTCCTGGAGGCCGTCCCCCACCCCCTTGAGCCTTAGTGTGTGGCTGGGGGTGGGGGTGGGGGTGGGGGTGGGTGGGGGTGGGTGGGAGTGCTCTTGGGGGTGGGGCACATTCCAGAGTGACATTTCCAGAGCAGACCTTTGGATGGGGGAGACAGTGCGCTTACATTTTTCTGTTTTCTAAGTTCACCTCAAGCCTTTGCTCGGGGATTTGGGCCCAAATGCACACCCGTGTGGAGGTCCAGGCTGGGGTTCCAGGAAATCCCCCCAAATCCTCCTTCCACCTCCTCCCCCACAAACACACACACACCTGGACCCTGAGGTAGCTCCTCACAGGCCCCAGGAGAGGAAGGAGGGTGGAGGGGAGAAGGGGAGTCAGTGGGTCCATCCATCTCTGCTGATGGCTCTGAGTGGCGGCAGGCTGGGGGCGGGAGGAGGATGTTGGGGCACTCCTGGGGGAACCTAGGTGTCTCAGGGAGGGCGAGCTAAGGGTCACGGCCTTCTTGGGAGGAAACCTGGCTGAGGTCTGTATCTCTGTGTACTCCTGAGTCTGGGGAACCGATGTGGAACCTGGGGTGCTCTTTTGGGGGCGGCTCTCAGGCCTTTATGTGAATTGAGGGCGAAGGGGAGGAAGTTGGTTGCTTGGAAAAGTGGGAAGGCGCCTCCTCCTTGCTGGGCGAGGCTGGCTGGGCCCCGAACCCACAGGCCCTCCCGGGGCCTCTGCTCCCCCAAGAGAGAGAGCGGGCAGAAGGAGATTCTGGAACGGGGCTGGGCCGAGCGCCGAGCCTGGGGAGAGGCCGGTTTCAGAGGTGATTAGAGGCATTTGTTTGTGTGGCTGATGGCAGGGCCTAGAAAAGAGTCTGGGGCTGGGGCCGGGTTGCAGCCTGGACGTGGGGGAACTGGGGAGGTGGAGGGAGGGTCAGCTCCTGGGTCCCAGGCGAACCTCGAAGCAGATGTGATCCTGAGAGGAAGGAGGAGGGGCTGGGAGGGAAGTGGGCAGAGTGGGTCCAGGGAGTGATTTCCAGGGGCCTGGCGTTCCGTGTGTCTTGCTCGCTACCCTCGGACCTGGGAGCCTGGTAGGGGAGACGTGTGTGCACGCATGATTCTAACACTCAGATCTCGGAAGACTCAGTCTCACAGAGCAGGCTCGAGGGACCCCTGGGAGGGAGAGTGTCCAGGCAGAGCTGGGCCCGTTTCATTGAAGTCCGTTCCCCCTCCTTCATCATCGTAAGGGTGGCACCCCGCTGACTGGCTGAATCTGGAGGTCAGACTCTTCTGAGTTACCTTCACCAACTCTTGGTGAGTTATCTTCACCAAGTCGCCTGCTGGCTTGCAGGGGTCGCTGGATAAGAGCCCGGTCCACCTGCCCCAATTTCCCTACCCAGGTCAGTGCATTCTTATCTCCCCACTCGCCCCAGGGAGCCGGAGAAATGGGACTTATCAGGGTGGGGAAGATTCGTTCCCTCTGGGGCTGGGTAAATTTTTAGGGAGGAGGGGCGCATTCCTGTTTCCTTCCCTGGAAATTCCCCTGGTGGTGGGGCCGCCCAGGCGGGACTTGCAGGGTCTGGCCCCAGGCCCGGGGGCCCAGGCAGTGTGGATCTCAGAGCAGGAGCAATGGAGGAGTGGCCTACCAGGGTCCCAGGGCTAAAGGAGACTTGGGGTGGTGGTGGTATAAAGATACAGCTGTGGTCAGACTTGAACTTGTAACACTTAGCATCCTTCCTCCCACAGCCGACCAGGCCTTAGATTTTCTTTTGGAAAGGATCTCTCGGGTCTGCCCATTCCGGCTTTACCTGGGGTCTCGATCTTTCAGCCGGATGAATGTGTCCTCAGCAAATCGATCGTCTGTGCTGCGAGCCAGACTCAACTCTTAAAGCACAACCCTGGTTACACCCCCATCCTGCAACCAAATGGCCTTCAGCGGGAGGCTCCCGCTTGCCCTTAGAATAATGCTCCAGCCCAAACCGGTTTGGCTCAGTGGATAGAGCATCGGCCTGTGGACTGAAAGGTCTCAGGTTTGATTCCGGTCCGGGGCATGTGCCTTGGTTGCGGGCACATCCCCAGTCGGGGTGTACAGGAGGCAGCTGATCGATGTTTCTCTCTCATCAATGTTTCTAGCTCTCTATCACTCTCCCTTCCTCTCTGTAAAAACTCAATAAAAATACATTAAAAAAAAAAAGAAATTCCCCAAACCCCTTCCCTGTAGCATTTCTTTTTTTTTTAATATATTTTATTGATTTTTTTACAGAGAGGAAAAGAGAGAGATAGAGAGTAAGAAACATCGATGAGAGAGAGACATCCGATCAGCTGCCTCCTGGACGCCCCCTACTGGGGATGTGCTCGCAACCAAGATACATGCCCTTGACCGGAATCGAACCTGGGACCTCTCAGTCCGCAGGCCGACGCTCTATCCACCGAGCCAAACCAGTTTCGGCGCCTGTAGCATTTCTCCTCTGACTTCTGCTAGCAGCTTAGCTCATGCGTGGTGAGCTTGGTGGGAGGTCTCCATTCTGCCTTTTCTGACCCCGGGCTGGACGTGCTTCCTTCTCGGTGTTTCTGTAGTTAGTGCCTTTCTCTCCCCCGGAGGTAACATCCTTTGTGTGTAGTTTTCTTCTAGATCTGTCTTCTCTCTCCTGGTAGATTTTTTCCCCCATTTTTCTAAGAGTTTATTTGAGCCCAGCTGATCTCAAATGCCGCCTCCTATCAGATCTTTAAATACCATCCAGTCCGGGACTGTGTTTGCTCCTCTTTGCACTTCCCAAACCCCGAGAACAACTGGGCCCTGTCCTCTAGGTCAGCGGTTGGCAAACTCATTCGTCAACAGAGCGGCAAACCTCGGCGGCTCACGAGCAGCCTGTGGCTCTCGAGCCGCAGTTTGCCGACCATTGCCTTAGACGTATGGTCCGGATTTGCAGCCGGGAATCATTGTCTGTCCCAAACCAGGACGGGAAGAGGCGGGTGGGAATGAGAAGCCCTGGAAGATGGGCAGGTGCCGGGAGGAGGTTCAGTCTGGGTGGCCGTGCTCAGGGTGCGGTTCCACATCTCCCGACTGTACCCCGAGTCCTGGCTGCCTTGCTGTGAGCCACAGGTGTCCAGGATGGGGCCGAGGGGTCAGGATCCGGTGGTGTAGCGTGAAGGACCTCCTGGAGCGGTTAGCATTTCTCCTGACCCTCAGCCCTTCCTCACCCCCTTCTCATTCCCACGTTGGCTTGTAAACACAGCGTGTGCTTTCCTGATCTGCGATTTCCCACAGTCTCCCGGCGAGAGATTATTTAAGTCACGACGGAGGGGAAACCTGCTTTTACATCAGAAGCCAGGAAAAAAAAAATTTACACAGAATTTATTAAGAGTGGAGGGCAGTCACTTCTTAGTATGCCTGGAACTAACATAATTTCTGTCAACTATAATGGAAAAATAACTGTAATTAAAAAAGAGTTCATGGGAAAGGCAAGCTTAATTGAACCATGAGGAGGCAGCTGAGAAGGCAGAGATGCCTAAAATATCTGTAAGGGGCATGTGGGCTATCTTTTTTTGTTTTTAATAGATTTTATTGATTTTTCACAGAGAGGAAGGGAGAGGGATAGATAGTTAGAAACATCGATGAGAGAGACATAGATCAGCTGCCTCCTGCACGCCCCCTACTGGGGATGTGCCCGAAACCAAGGTACATGCCCTTGACCCGAATCGAACCTGGGACCCTTGAGTCCGAAGGCCGAGGCTCTATCCACTGTTTCCTTTTAGAAATTAAGGAACCAGGAATGGTGAAAACATAAGAGTATAAACCTCTCCCCCCATCTCTTTTCCTCTCTCCCCCTCTTTTCCTCTCCCCCCCCCCACCACCTCCCAAATGGGAAGAGAGGTGGTGAGGAGGATGGAGTTGGATCATGCCATTCCCCTGCCAGCCACTAGTGGTCACTGTCAGCCCAGGAAAGCTGGGGTGCTGTCTTTCTGGAGAGTTCCTGGGCCCAAGGGGTGCGAGGAAGAGGCAGGGTTATCACCGGTGTTTGCGCATGGAATACCTTTCCATGCGGAGCACCTGCTGTTTCATAGAATTTCAGAATTTGTAACTTAATATTTTAGAGCATTGACACTTTCTGTTCTCCAAGTACACGTAAAGCAGTGGTTCTCAACCTGTGGGTCGCGACCCATTTGGGGGTCGAATGACCCTTTGACAGGGGTCGCCTAAGACCATCAGAAAACACAGATATTTACATTACGATTCATTAACAATAGCAAAATGACAGTGATGAAGTAGCAAGGGAAATAATTTTATGGCTGGGGGTCACCACCACATGAGGAACGGTATGAAAGGGTCGCGGCCTTAGAAAGGTTGAGAACCGCTGACGTAAAGCCGGGGACGGGAAGACTCATTGACTTGGTCTTCAGTTTCTCTTCACCTCCACCTTCTGCACTGCCGCTTCACCCAGGAACAATCCGGTCGCCACTGAGAGCAGGAGCTGGGCCTCCTCTGGCGAAGCTGCAGCCCGGAATGGCCGAATGAGTGGCTAGGACACTCAGCTGGCTTCCTGGCGTGTGAATAGAAGACATTTTCCTTGCGTTTAGCTGCAATGCTTTCGAGTTTTCTGTTATAGATTCATTCCTGTGGGCTTTACGTTGTTCTCGCCCGGTTCTTGCTTTCAAAAATGTTCGCGCCTCCTAGGAGAAGTTTTGCGTGAAGTTTTTAACCTCCTCGCTGGGAAATCACTTTATCCTGATGCTTAAGGCACTTGAGCTACACAAAGAACTTTGGATTCGGATTCTGAAGGGCGGCTTTGGCACTCAGCGTGGAGAGTGAAGGGCAGAAAAGGGAAGTGGGAGGGAGGGGTCAGGGGGAAGTGCTGATAAAGATAACTTTTCAACTCTCTTCACTTTTTTTCCCTCTCTTCTCTTCCCTTTTTCTGGCTGCAAGTTATGCCTGGTGGGGGCTTGTGAAATGCTTGTTGAATGAATAGATGATGGACTCAGTGAACCTAGGGCTGATTCGCCGTGGACTCGGGCATCCCCTAAACCAGTGGTTCTCAACCTTCCTAAGGCCGCAACCCTTTAATACAGTTCCTCATGTTGTGGTGAAATCCAACCATAAAGTTATTTTTGTCGCTACGTACTTCATAACTGTAATTTGCTACTGTTATGAATCTTAATGTAAATATCCGTGTTTTCTGATGGTCTTAGGAGACCCTGCTAGCTGTTCTCGACCCACAGGTCCAGGGGCAGGGTATCTGGCCTGCTGAGGGCTGGGAGCCCCAGGCCAAGAGAGGAAGTGTGAATGGGTGGCATGCTTGGTTCTGACTTGCTCATAAACCCCCTCCCCCCCATCACTCCTCCACCCGCAGCTGCAAGAACTCAGGGACTATTTAGATCCACATTATGGGGGGTAGGGGGTGGGTAGGATCTGAAAATGCAGTGACAATTCCTTCCTCTCCCCTGAGGAGGAATGACAGACGGGCTTCATCTGGTTTGCCTGTCTGGTCAGTTGGCATGCCTTCCAGGAGTTCTGTGTGAAGAAGGATTCTAGCCGAAATCGGTTTGGCTCAGTGGGTAGAGCGTCAGCCTGTGGATTGAGGGGTCCCGGGTTTGATTCCGGTCAGGTGCATGTATCCTGGTGGCGGCCACATCCCCAGTGGGGGGCGTGCAGGAGGCAACTGATCGATGTCTTTTTTTTTTTTTAATATGTTTTATTGATTTTTTACAGAGAGAAAGAGAGAGAGTCAGAAACATCGATGAGAGAGAAACCTCGATCAGCCGCCTCCTGCACAACCCCCACTGGGGATGTGCCCGCAACCAACATATGTGCCCCTTGACCGGAATGGAACCTGGGACCCTTCAGTCCGCAGGCCGATGCTCTATCCACTGAGCCAAACCGGTTTCTGCTGATCGATGTCTCTCTCTCATTGATGTTTCTAACTCTCTATGAAAAATCAATAAAATATGTTTTATTGATTTTTTACAGAGAGGAAGAGAGAGGGATAGAGAGTTAGAAACATCGATGAGAGAGAGACATCGATCAGCCGCCTCCTGCACACCCGCTACTGGGGATGTGCCCGCAACCAAGGTACATGCCCTTGACCGGAATCGAACCTGGGACCTTTCAGTCTGCAGGCCGATGCTCTATCCACTGAGCCAAACCGGTTTCGGCAAAATATGTATTTTTTAAAAAAGAAGGGTTCTGAAGCCCAGGGGGACACTCCCCTGATCACCGTGCCCTGTCTGGCCGGGAAGCAGCATCCAAGAAGCGGTGTGGATCGGTGGCGGCGGCCGGGCTGACTTTGGGGAGGACTGAGCGTGCCTTTTCTCCCTCCGTCCACAGGGACCCCGCGGGAGCCTGGCCGGGGAGCCAGGATGGCCGGCCGCAGAGCCTCGCTGACGTGCCTGGCACTGCTGCTGCTGCTGTCCCCGGGGGCGCGGGCCCAGCACCGAGCCCCACCCGGCTGCGGCCCGGACCTCAACCCCCTCTACTACAACCTGTGCGACCGCTCAGGGGCCTGGGGCATCGTCCTGGAGGCCGTGGCCGGCGCGGGCGTGGTCACCACCTTCGTCCTCACCATCGTGCTGGTGGCCAGCCTGCCCTTCATGCAGGACGGCAAGAAGCGCGGGCTGCTGGGCACCCAGGTGTTCTTCCTGCTGGGCACGCTGGGCCTCTTCTGCCTGGTGTTCGCCTGCGTGGTGAAGCCCGACTTCGCCACCTGCGCCTCCCGGCGCTTCCTCTTCGGGGTCCTGTTCGCCATCTGCTTCTCCTGCCTGGCGGCCCACGCGCTCGCCCTCAACTTCCTGGCGCGGAAGAACCAGGGCCCGCGGGGCTGGGCCGTGTTCGCCGTGGCCCTGCTGCTCACCCTGGTGGAGGTGATCATCAACACCGAGTGGCTGATCATCACGCTGGTGCGGGCCGTCGGGGAGGAGGGCGGCGGCGCCCCGGGCAACAGCAGCGCGGGTGGCACGGGCTCGCCCTGCGACATCGCCAACGCGGACTTCGTCATGGCGCTCATCTACGTGATGCTGCTGCTGCTGGGTGCCTTCGCGGGCGCCTGGCCCGCCCTGTGCGGCCGCTTCAAGCGCTGGCGCAAGCACGGCGTCTTCGTGCTGCTCGCCACGGCCACCTCCATCGCCATCTGGGTGGTGTGGATCGTCATGTACACGTACGGCAACCGGCAGCGCCGCCGGCCCGCCTGGGACGACCCCACGCTGGCCATCGCCCTGGCCGCCAACGCCTGGGCCTTTGTCCTCTTCTACGTCATCCCCGAGGTGTCCCAGGTGACCAAGGCCAGCCCGGAGCAGAGCTACCCGGGGGACCTGTACCCGACCCGGGGCGTGGGCTACGAGACCATCCTGAAGGAGCAGAAGGGCCAGAGCATGTTTGTGGAGAACAAGGCGTTTTCCATGGACGAGCCAGCCTCCGGTAGGTGCTGGGACCCCTCCCGGCCCCTGGGACGGGGGGGGGGGGGGGGTGTTGCTGGGCGGGAGCCAGGTCCCCGAGGTTTATCTGTGGTGACCTGCCTTCAGCTCCCTTAGTTCCATTTCTTTCTTTCTTTTTTTAAAAAAAATATATTTTATTGATTTTTTTACAGAGAGGAAGGGAGAGGGATAGAGAGTTAGAAACATCGATGAGAGAGAGAGACATCGATCAGCTGCCTCCTGCACACCCCCTCCTGGGGATGTGCCTGCAACCAAAGTACATGCCCATGATCAGAATCGAACCTGGGACCTTTCGGTCCGCTCCGCGGGCCGACGCTCTATCCACTGAGCCAAACCATTTTCGGCTAGTTCCATTTCTTGAAAAAAAAAAA
>JAAGEH010000427.1:3483016-3555647 GCA_011751065.1 Lasiurus cinereus
TATTAGGAAACCACACAAGGTCAGCGTCACCCAGCTGGCTTCTTCTTTGAAATCTCTGCCTTCCCACCCAGTTTCTGAGAGTCTGCCGTTGTGTTGGGCAGGTTCTATGCTTCGTAAGGAAGCCCAATCATAAAATTATTCTGCAAACATGAAGACTACCCTCTCATTTTTATCCTAAATTTACTTCCCACAGAGGGGGGTGGGGAGGGGAATGTGCCCTTAGGCATTTGCAATGTCTTTTATTTTTTTTATTATTTATTATTATTGTTTATTATTATTATTATTTGCAATATCTTTTCTAAGAGTTGCTCTTCTAAAAGTTCAGCCTGAGATGGACAACTTCATTTACTTCTTACATCACACCTTGACTCTCAAAGAAAATGTAAGGAATTTAAGGAATTCGGTCATTACCCAAGTTTTGCTTCCCAATTAATTCTTTCTAGCAAATATTTCCAGCTCCTTTCAGCTGGACTAAGACAAAACAGAACCACTGCCAATTCCCGAACCTTCCACAATCTCTCTAGCACCACATTTTATGTAACCTAGTGCCCTTTCCACTCATTCTTCAAGACCAACGTCCAGTGAGGCCTGGGGGAGGTCTAGGGTCCTCCCCACAGGAGAGTTGGGGGTCTCTTCTACAACGAGTTCCAGGTTGTTTCGGAACTACTTGACTTCCTCATTCAACCATGAGCCCCTGAGTGCAGAAAGTGTTCTTAATTACAGCATCTGGGACAGTCCTGGCACTCAGTTGGTACTCGATAAGTGTACGTAGGATCTGGGGACGAATGTTGAAATGCATAGCAAGAATATTCAGGTGGATGGATGGATGGGTCCTGCCTCTTGAACCCAGGGCACACCTTCTACCTTCTGTCCTGCCTCCTCTAATAGCAGGCTCCCCCAGCCCCGGCCCCTGCTCACCTGAGAGGCAGAGAAGAAGCAGAGCTGGAGGCAGCCACATGGTCCTATATCCCTGGCTGGTGTCCCCTGCAAATCCAAAGTCGCAGCTGGCATCCAGATGTTTGCAACGGAGTGTGGCTCATCCGCCCTGTCCTCCTTCAAGTTTCCTATGTGTTTCTGTGTCATCTGCTTCCTTTTCAACCTCTAAGCTACTTCCTAATTTGAAGCCTTACTTAGAAAAATGGGAGGAGGGGCAAGAGACGTGCCAGACAATGAACTAACCGCAACAAGGAAAATGTGCTGACTTTTTCCCCTACTTAGTGGCAGCATAATGTTTGGGCCACACCCTGAGCCTTCATGAAAGTCAATCCCAATTATGCAAAACCTCGCACAGAGGAGATCCTCTGTCCCCCTGACTCTTCCTGTCTGGGACTCTTTCTTGACCTAATCAGTCACCCCTTCTCTCTGGCTGCCTACTTCTGCATCATAAAACACCCCACTTAGAGGCCACCTCCAAGCAGATGACTTCATACCTCTTCCTCAAACTTCATCTCCTTCCTGGGCTCCAGACCCAATTTTCTTGCTTCCCAAGGGGCCACTCCTCCTAGTTGTACACTATTAATCTAATCCTATATAATAAAAAAGCTTAATATGCTAAGTGTCCAGTCGGCCGTTCAACCAATCAAAGCATAATGTGCTAATGATATGCTAAGGCCACTCAACCGCTCCCTATGATGTGTGCTGACCACCAGGGGGTTAGATGCTCCAACCTGGAGGTTAGCTTGCTGTTGGGGTCTGGCTGATGAGGACTGACTAAGGGGGGGCCAGACACACCCTGAGACCTCCCACCCTCCAGGTCCCTCCTCCTTGCCTGACCAACTTCCCACATCTCTCCCTGGCCCTGATCCTTCCCTCTCAAAATCAAGTACCCCTCGGGGGATATCAGAGAGCCAGTTTTGGCCCAATCCCGCAGGCCAGGCTGAGGGACCCCACTGGTGCACAAATTTGTGCACTGGGCCTCTAATTTGGTACAAGGGTGTTGGTTAAGAACATAGATTTAAGCACAGACTCAAATCCCATCTCCATCTCTAACCATGTGCCCTTGGGCATGCTGCTAAATTGTGTTCATCCTCAGTTTCTTCAGCTATAAAATAGAATAATCATAATTCTTATATCATAGGAGTAAATGAGTGAACACAAGTCAAGTGCTTGGCACAGAACCTGGAACCTAGTAACTGCTCAGCAAATGCTAAATATCTTTGGAAGAGTCGTGGACATAAAAAATAGCTTCTCATCTGGTCTCTTGGCCAGTTGTGCATTCCCTCCAGTCCAGCTTACATATCGGAAGTGTACTTTTCTCTAGGACACAGGTGCCTGAAAATATAATCAAAGATGAGGCCTGCCAGTGGCTTCTACTTTTCCCTCCATTCCTCAGAGATCAATATTTATGGCCTTAAACGTCACTCTCTTTTATAACTCTCTGCCCATTCACCTGCCATGTCTAACCTCTGCTGTAAGGCACAACTTCTTACCTTCTCTCTTTCATCATTTCTGGTGAAAGATGGTACATAGGTTGAACCCTAGACCCAACAACAAAGCACATGGGTACTGACAGCATCCTATTTCTTAACCTCATTGGTACTTACATAAACACGGCTTCAGAATTGTTCAGCAAATATACATGTGTTATGTGTAGTCTTCTCTAGGAATGTGTATTTTTTTTACTATATTTAATTGATTTTTTACAGAGAGGAAGGGTGAGGGATAGAGAGTTAGAAACATCAATGAGAGAGAGAGACATACATCAGCTGCTTCCTGCACGCCCCCTACTGGGGATGTGCCCGCAACCAAGGTACATGCCCTTAACTGGAATCAAACCTGGGACCTTTCAGTCCACAGACCGAGGCTCTATCCACTGAGCCAAACCGGTTTCAGCGGAATGTGTATTTTACAGTTAAATGCGTACATGTTTTGTGTACCTTATATACAATATGCAATGAAGTAGACATATAAATGCAATGGAGTAATGTCTGTGGTATGTTGAAAGGAAAGAATCAATGCCCAAGAATGTTCTATCTCATAGAGAAAAAAAAGAGAGAGACATTTTAAAAATGCAGCTACTCCAAAGGGACAACCTCCATGTAGGCTGTCTTTTCTTAAAAATGACTCATGGCCCTTGTGAGTGTGTTCAGTGGTTAGAGCACCAGTCCACACACCAAACAGTCACAGGTTCAATTTCCAGTCAAGAGCACATACGTATGTGTCGTATGTGGGTTGCAGGTTTGATCCTCAGACCTGGTTGGGGCGCATGCAGGAGGCAACGAATCAGTGTCTCTCTCACATAGATGTTTCTCTCTCTCTGTCTCTCCTCCGGCCCCACTCTTCCCCTACCCCGCTTCCATTGTCTCTAAAAATCAGTGGGGGGAAAACATCCTCCAGTGAGAATGAACTAAAATTACCCATAGTACTCCACCCAACCAAGAAATCAACCCAAAGAATTTGCATTTGAGGAACATGCGGTATACAGGCAATAATAGTGGGGAAAAACTAATTAAACTTTAACATGTAAACTTTACTTTTTTCATCTTCATTGTTGAGAGTATTACAGATGCACCCCTCCTCCTCCCCCTTATTGCTCTCTTTCACCCCATTCCCAACCCGCCCCAGGACTTCACCACCCTACTGTCTGTGTCCATAGGTAAGCTCATTGGTTCATCTCTTCCCATAGCCCCTGCCCACTTCCCTCTGAGATTCATCATTCTGCACCATGCTTCCATGCCTCTGATTCTGTTTTACTTAGCACTTTATTTTGTTCATTAGGTTCCTGGTGTGTGGAAACACCCCTCAGGAGCAGGACTTGCCTCAGTGGGGCTTTGGTGCTCACGGGGTCTGCCCGTTGAGTGTGTTGCTCGTGTAACCCGCTGGGGTCTGAGGCTGTCCACGGGGTGCACTGGCTCCAGGGCCTCCAGGGAGGTGCCATCAGCCATGGTCTGGGGCCACCCTGCAGGAGCAGGAGCTGTTTGTATTGGGCGTGGAGGTGCCCAAACGAGGCCCAGCTGGGAGGCGAGGCAGGCTCGTGCTGGGCCTGTTACTGATAGGCTTGGGGCAGGCTGACCAGCTGCAGCTTGTTTGCAGATTTTAGCCGTCTGGAGCCGGAGCAAGGACGGCCATTTATAGGCAAAAGCTGCTGCCTACAGGTTGGGTGAGGCTTCAAATCAGCCGGGGCAGAATTCGGATGGGGCGGGGTCTCAGGGAATCACCAGGGCGGAGCAAACAGAGATGGCTGCCAGTCAGCCCTGAGACCAGGAAGGTCCCAGAACACGAACAAAGACCCCAGCAAGCACCTCCATTTGGGAGAGACCCCCTAGGAGTTCCTGCCCGATGCCAGACCATCCAGTTCCTTCCGGTACGTGTCTGGGTGCCCCAGAGTCTTGCCCTGGTGCTGGAGGTTAGAGGAAGTGGGACCTTGTAAATTGAGGATGTACACTAGTCCTTTCAAAGGAACACCTGGGTCTCTAGCAGCCTCCGTGTCACTGAGCCCTAATCCCCACTAGTGCTTACAGTTAGAAGACTTGTCTTCCCAGCTCTGGGAACTTGGGACTGGGGGTTCCGTATGGGGCTGGGACCCTTTGCTCCTCAGGGGCAGCCTCCACAGAGACAATCTCCCTCCCATTCAGCCAGCTTTCAGGCATTTCTGAATGATGGTGGTTCTGTATTTTAGTTGTAATTTTGATGTGGTTGTGGGAGGTGGTGAGTTCAGGCATTTACCTATGCCACCACCTTTTCCTTTCTTAAAATGTAAACTTTAAAATGAGGTTTGGCTCAGTGGATAGAGCGTCAGCCTGCGGACTCAAGGGTTCCAGGTTCAATTCTGGTCAAGGGCAAGTACCTTGGTTGCAGGCACATCCCCAGTAGGGGGTGTGCAGGAGGCAGCTGATAGATGTTTCTCTCTCATCGATGTTTCTAACTCTCTATCCCTCTCCCTTCCTCTCAGTAAAAAATCAATAAAATATATTTTAAAAATAAAATGATGTTTGGAAAGAGGCTTCTCCTGCAGGCGTATGTGGGATGAAATGGAAAGAGGGGAGCTGAGTAATAAAACTCCAAATCATGAGAGTGGCTATGAGAACTGACAAAACAAGAAAAATGTGAGAGCTGTGAAATAAACGTAGAATTGACAGCTTTTTGATCCCTTGGGAGTGAAGAATAAGGAGCCAAAAATCATCGAGAACATCTAGCTTTGGGGCTGGGGACACCATGAACTGAGTGAGGGAAGCTGGGGGATGGGGAGAGAGAAACAGACTGGGAAGGAAATGAGTTGGAGGAGCTTCAGGAATGGTCATGAAAAGATCTCTAGGCCAAGGTCCAAGAGAGAGGTGAAAGGTCAACACACTCATTGGAGAGTTAGACAGAGGGGTTTAGTAAGACCAGTAGAATGGGTGCGACAGTGGTGAAAAGAATGTTCTCCAACTTAAGTGTATGTGCTGCTCAGAGAATCCGTACTGCAGACCAAGAAGAAGAAGGAATGTTGGAGGACCTGACATTTAAGGATTTGGCAGAGGAAGAGGAGTCACAGAAGAAAAACAAGAAGTTAATTTCAGAAAAACAAAAGAACCAAGGGACATGATATGGCGAAGTTTTCCAAAGGGAGCAGCCAACAATGGCAAATGAGGGAGAAGGGAAAGTTGGTCTTCGGGTGCAGCAAGGAAGATGTCACTAGAGATTTAAAAAATATATATAGCCGAAACCGGTTTGGCTCAGTGGATAGAGCATTGGCCGGTGACTGAAAGGTTCCAGGTTTGATTCCGGTCAAGGGCATGTATCTTGGTTGTGGGCACATCCCCAGTCGGGGGTGTGCAGGAGGTAGCTGATCGATGTCTCTTTCTCATCGATGTTTCTAACTCCCTATCCCTCTCCCTTCCTCTTTGTAAAAAGTCAATAAAATATATTTTTAAAAAAATAAAAAATATATATTATTGATTTCAAAGAGGAAGGGAGAGGGAAGAGAGAGCTAGAAACATCAATGATGAAAGAGAATCATTGATCAGCTGCTTCCTGCAGGCCCCACGTTGGGGATCGAGCCAGCAACCCAAGCATGTATCCTGACCAGGAATTGAACCATGACCTCCTGGTTCATAGATCGATGCCCAACCACTGAGCCACGACAGCTGTGCATCATTGGAAATCTGAATTTCCAAAGGTCACTTCAGCTTCTCAGATTCCATGGTCTTGTCCCACACTCAGGGTCACAGAGGTCATTTGACCTGGTCCCTCTATCCCCTGTTGGTCCAGCCTGTGATGCAAACTCCGCCTGGATCCACCTTGTGGAGGTTTGTTCTGGACAATGTTGCTACTCCTTCTTCTACCTCTGCTCCCATCAAGATGTCCCTAAGCAACTTGGAACCTGGACTCTGGCCTCTTTTCCCACCCCCACAATTTGATTTCTCCCTAGAGAGCCCAGCAGAAGAGGAAGCCAGCAATGCTGCAATGTTTCTGGTGGACTCCTGCAGCTCCTCACAAACCCCATGTGGCCAAAAACTAAACCCAAGGCAAAGGTTTATGCCCACAGGCTGTCCAGGGGAAAACATCTGAGCCTCAGCAGTTCCAGATATCTCTGGGCACATGTGTGAGCAGCCCCTGCAGATCCTGCTTTTCCAGTTGGTGAACCCCATAGAAGAACACATAAAATGCTCACATTCAAATACAAAGAGCTTTCACACTTATGTTCACATGCACAGTCCACTAGTCAGCAAGGAAACGATGAATACAAGCTTCTAACTAGAAGTCAGTCACGAAGAACCACACGAGCAATAACTCTTAGAAACTGCCTAGCATTGCACACTTCCTGCTAGACTGCCTGCAGTTTCAGTTCCTAGATTCCTCAGAGGTTTCAGCGTGAGCTCATAACATGCATGAGGGCAAGTGTCCCCAGAAAACTGAGGGGTGTAAACAATGGGGAGATCCAGGCACACAGGTAGCTCAAGGCTTCCTGTGGTCATTGATTAAGAGGTTGCAAGTCAAAGAGTGTGTTGTCCCCTAAATCTACAGGCGAGACTAGACGAAGAGATCTTTGGGACTGTTTAGATCCACTGCAGAGGGTAAATAAAACTTAGCCAGTACTACCATCGCCCAAGGTAGCACTGAGTGGGGCTGATCTAGCCAGTTGCAACCCCTCTTGAGGAGAAAAAAGAGAGTAGTGAGTGAGTGTCCAGCTTCACCAGCTATGGGGGACACAGCTCGAGAAACCTGGTTGCCTTCTGCAGCCACCAGAATATTGAGGCAGGACCTCCATGACTAAAAAGAAGCAGATAAGAATATCAAAAAGCATTAAAGAAACTGCATTCAGAACTCCAGCAAGAAACTCATCCAAGAGCTCATAAGATAACTTCACCCAAGGATCCTCCAATCTGGCCACCCCCAATGGCCCGTGTTCAGCCTACATCTCCCCCAACTCTACAACCAAATCCTTGTGCACATGTTGAGAGTGGTGGCAATCTACAGTCTGGTAGACAGGGAAGGAGTGTGCTCAGAAAACAGACCAGGCTCTGTGGAGAGGAAAACCACAAACTTGAGCTATAGCACCACCTTCTGGAAAACAAAAGAGGTTCCCAACAGCCAGCCTAGTAAATTGTAAGGTAGAAAGAAAATATACAAGCTTAAGAATTCTGCCAAGAGAGGGAGCAAAAAGCAGATATAGTCATATAAGGTTGGAGAAAGTTCCAGATATAGATAAAACGAATGAAAAATATCTCCTACTTGAAGCCAATTAGTAAATATTGGAAGAGGTGACTTCTACTTCAAATGCAAAAAACAGAATGTAATATGCCAGGGAACATGAAGAATCAAAGAACCAAGATATCACATACACACAAAAACTAATAATAGCCTTCTGGTAAATAAACTTAAAGACATAAAACGCTGAAATCTACCTGATAAAGAATTCAAAATAAATGTTTTGAGGACTCAAAAAAAAATACAATTTAAGAAAATCAGGTAAACTCTACATGAACAAATGAGAAATGTAATAAAGAGATAGAAATAATAAAAAGAAACCAAATAGAAATTGTGGAGCTGAAGAATTAAGTGAATAAATTTTTTAAAATATATTTTATTGATTTTCCACAGAGAGGAAGGGAGAGGAACAAAGAGCCAGAACCATCGATGAGAAAGAAACATCAATCAGCTGCCTCCTGCATGCCCCCTACTGGGGATGTGCCCGCAACCAAGGCACATGCCCTTGACCGGAATCGATCCTGTGACCCTTCAGTCCATAGGTCAATACTCTATCCAATGAGCCAAACCGGTTTCAGCTGAATAAAACTTTTTGAAATGTTATAAAGAGCATCAGTAGCAGAATAGACTAAACAGAAGATAGAATCAATGAGTTAGAGGATAGGAAATTTAACATAATCTGGTCAGAAGAGATCAAAGGAAAAAAGAAGGAAATATCAGAATAATTGGAATTACAGGAGAAGAGAGGGAGAAGAGGGCAATGTTTATTCAAAGAAATAATAGCTGAGAACTTCCCAAACCTGGGGGGAGAGACTTGGACATGCAATTTCCAGAAGCTAATAGATCATCATTATCTCAATGTGAAATGACCTTCTCCAAAACAAATTATAATAAAACTGTCAAAATTTCTACTCAAAGAGATAACTCTAAAAGCAGGGAGAGGGGAGGAAATATTGTAAACTACAAAGGAATGCCCATTAAGTTATCAGTGGATTCTTCAGCAGAAACTCTAAGGGTCAGGAGAAAGTAGGATAGTATATTCAACATGTTTAAAGAAAAAAAATGCTACCCAAGACTACTCTATCTGGCAAAGTTATCCTTCAGAAATGAGAAATAAAGATATTATCAGCCAAAAAAAAAAAGCTGAGGCAGTTCAACACCACTTTCAGCTGAAATGAGTACTTCAAGCTGAAATGAAAATATGCTAATTAACAGCATGAAAATATGCAAAATATGTAATATACTGGTCAATGTAAATATATAGTTAGATTTAGAAAACCCTAATTCTGCAAAATGATGGTGCGTTAACCATTACCTATAGTATAAATGTTGAAAGAAAGGAGTATTGAAAATAATTATAACTACTGTTTTTTAACAAATACACAGGTAAAATGTGACATCAACTCCATAAAAAGGGTGAAGCAAAAGGGTAAAGTTTTTGTATGTGATCAGAGTTGCGTTGCTATCAGCTTAAAATGGACTGCTTTGTCTGTAAGATGTTTTATGAAAGGCCCATGGTAACCACAAGGCAAAAACACTATAGTAGGTTCACAAAAGATAAAGAGAGGGGAATGACAACATATTCACAAAGATAAGCAGAAAGAGAGAGGGAAAATGAAAAATAGAAAACAGCCAGGAAGCAATTAATAAATGGCATTTGTAAGTCCTTACATATCAATAATTACTCTAAATGTAAATGGATTGAATTTTCCAATCATAAAGCCCAGATTACCTGGCTGGATAAAAACACAAGACCCAACTACATGCTGCCTACAAGAGATTCTTTCGGACACACATAGACTAAAGTGAAGGGATGGAAAAAGATATTCCATGCCAGGGGAACCCCAAAGAAATCAGGGGTAGCTATACTTAGACAAAATAGAGTTTATGCCAACAATAGTAGCAAGAGTCAAGAGGACATTATAAATGAGGCTAGCCTTCAATTAAGACTGTTTCCAGATTAAATTTTATTAAACAAGAGGTCCTACAACTGGAAAAAAAAGTGTTAAAATATTTTATACAAAACATATATGCCACCTATAAATAAATGATAAAGAGTAATAAAATGCACACCTGTGTGTGCCCACCATTCATCTTAAGAAAGAGCATTTCTTGATTTTTATAAATTTTGTTTCCTGTTTTAAGTGTATATTTTCTATATTCACCAGAGAAGTTTTGCAGGCTCCAGAAGACTGAGAAAATAAAAATTACCACAATCTCTTCCCCTTACTACTAATGTGCTGGTAACAGTGCTCCCCTTTTTATTCCGAATGTATCGTCTACATCTGAAATGGATATCTTCTTATACAAATTGTCCCCTTTTCTCGTCATGACCATTTTCCGTGAGCCAGCTCATTGCTTGGTATCCTTCCACCTCCAAGAAAATGATCCCCAGATACGCTTATTTTTCGAATTGAGGGTTGTTTTCCCGAAAAGAAGCAGAAGCAGCACTTGATGGATGGGGGGAGTCTTTCTTGTCTGGCTTCTACCTGAAACATAAACTAAATTAAGAGGCTGATAAAGCACATCCTGTGGTGTCTGGCACAGGGCAGTATCTGGAGAGCCAATGTTGATTGATGACTGCCTCTCACGAGGCTGAAAGCATCCCTGGAGATAAGAGAGAAAACAAAGGCCAGGGCTTTGGGGGAAAAACAAAAATGCCAGAGAAGCCTTCTCTACAGCCCAAGCCAAGTTCAGGATCCAGGATGGGTCTCAGCACATATCAGGAGTGTTTGTTTCCTGCGCTTTGTCATTGTGTCTTTATTTAATTATTATTTATCCGGAGGACGGTCACAGTTCTGAGTGTTTGGAGGAAGGCCACAAAGAAGCCAATATCCTAGTTGGGGGCGTGCAGGAAGCAGCTGATCAATGATTCCCTCTCATCGTTGATGTTTCTATCTCTCTCCTCCTCTCACTTCCTCTCTGAAGTGAATAAAATTTCTTTTAAAGAAGCCAACTTGGCCCTAGCAGGTTTGGCTCAGTGGATAGAGCATCAGCCCAGGGACTGAAGAGTCCTGGGTTCCATTCCGGTCAAGGGCACGTACCTTGGTTACAGGTTCCCAGCCCTGGTCAGGGTGTGTGCAGGAGGCAACCAATGGATGTTTATCTCTCACATCAATGTTTCTCTCTGACTCTCCCTCTCCCTTCCACTCTCTTCAAAAAAAAATCAATGGAAAAATATCCTTGGTTAAGGATCACCAACAGCAACAAAGAAGCCAACCTGTGTATTGCTCTCAAGGAGTTAACAATCTAGTGGGGAGGTAGGACATGCAGACAAATGACTCTCTACCATGTAAGAGCCCCTTTGTGGCCCAGCTCCCTGTACACAGTAGGGGTTCAAGAACACTCTATTACCCAGTAGCAGGAGAATCACAAAGCTTTACTCCCGGAAGGGTTTGAGAGTAGAAAGAGACCTCAGTGCAAGTTCTAGCTCTTACTTTTACTAGCCATTTGTTAAATGGGACCAACAATCTGTGTCTCCTTTGATGTTATGAGGTACAAAAAGGATAATGAACATGAGCTACAAAGGTCTTCCCAATGTAAGGTGTCTTGGAAATATCCTTCTCATGCCCCTCCCCCCCAAATCCAATTTGAGCAATGGGGAAACTGAGACTCAGAAGAGAAATGACATGTCTTGCCCAATACATTAGGGGCAAACTAAAGAGTGGAATTCTGGTTTCTTAACCCCCAAACCCAGAGTGAGACATTGGGTGCAATTGCTAAGAGTAGTCGATGATCCCTGGCTCCTACCTAACCCATCCCAAACTCATGTATTCCTTCTTCCCCCTCCATCCCACGGATCTTGCTCATGGCCTCTCGGATGGGCTACTGCACCATGGAAGCCAGATAAAACCCACCGGGTCAAAAAATGCTTCCTTAGCTAAGACTGGTTTGGCTCAGTGGATAGAGCGTCGGCTTGCGGACTGAAAGGTCCCAGGTTCGATTCCAGTCGGGGGCACGTACCTTGCTTGCGGGCACATCTCCAGTGTGGGGCGTGCAGGAGGCGGCTGATCGATGTCTCTCTCTCATCAATGTTTCTGACTTTCTATCCCTCTCCCTTCCTCTCTGTAAAAAATCAATAAAATATATTTTTTTAAATTTTTTAAATGCTTCCTTAAATGAGCATCGGGACTCTAGGTCTCCCACCACTCTACCCAGCCTCATGGATCATAAGCGCTCTACCTGGGGGTGTGGGGTGATGCTCAGCATACACCTTCCTGCCCTGGGTCCACAGCCAGCTGGAAATGTGCTGCTGGGAAACTCCCTCCCTCCAATGGAGATTCATGCTAACAATACAAATGGCTTCTAGAAGGTTCCAATAAGTTAGGCACTTTTTAAACTTAACGTTTCTAAGGTGCTTTAACAAACGGTTGGTTAATCCCCTTAGGATCATGTGTGCACACAGGTAGGTTTTGTTGCTCCCATTGTATGAGCGAGGAAACTGAGGCTCAGGGACTGGGGCTGGATCAAGGTCTCATGGCTTGATCGAGGGTTGGAGTCAGACGCAAATCCAAGCACTTTCTTAGGATCTTTCCCCAAAGAAAAGTGGTCTCTCCTCTGTCCACTGCCCGTCTTACCTCCATTCCTACCAAGACTCTCTCCCACCTCCCTGAAGGAAACAAAGCCCTATTTGAATGATATGTTCAGGCATATCCCTTAGGTTTGAACCAAGTGGAAATCCCAGCAACCCAGGACCTCTTTTTGAAGTCCGAAATCCCCTTCTCCACGCCTCATGCTATAGGAGAATTGCGGAGCAGGCAATGAGATCGTGTAATGACCGGATATATAACAGACACGGCCCTAGACTGTGGGGATTGTTCCGGGTTGACCCTATGTAGTCTCACAGCCATTGCTCACCGGGCAGACTATGAGGCCATAGCTGGTAGGACAGGACAAAATAGCTCTGCCACCTGCACCGGCCTCCTGCAAAGGGGACGAGCCTAGGACCACAGTCCCATCCTCAGAGCTTGTCTTGGAAATAGGTTCCCCCTCCAGTCCAGCCACAGCCATGGCCTGGTGACCTCACTTTAAATATAGCTGTGGGGTGTGGAGCTGCTGACACTCACCTCGCTGTCACACATCCCTGTCCTTTGTCACACTCTCCCCGTGGAGTGCAGAATTTTTCTCCCCAGTTATGCCTGATTTTCAGACCTCCCATCTGTTCCCAGTTCTAAAATACCAGGTGTAAGAAATGCTCTCTTAATGAAAAACTTTCCATGTGGAACCTTCAACGTGAAGGCTGCCCTTGACTCTTACTCTCTTCCTTTCTTCTCCTGAAATTCCTCTCCATTCTACCCAACCTCATCCCCACTCTACTCTCATTCTATGTTACCATCATCCCTCTATTATCCGTCTCCTTTCCTTCCCATGATCAAGACTACAAGAGTGGCACCCCGCGTACAAAATGTAAGGCATAAAGGGTCCTCAGAGTGGGGCATTGGGTATACTTGCTAAAAGTAGTAGATGAAGGACAAATATGTAATACCTTAATCAATAAAGAAATTAAAATGCCAAAAAAAAGATAAGGCCCTATAGGAACTCTCTATACTTCCCAGTCAATTATTTTACTGGGAATCTAAAACTGACCTAAACATAAAGTTGATTTAAAAAGGAACAAAAAAGTATAAAGATGTAGATGTATCAAGTGCAGCTCCCACTTATTCCAAAAAATGCTACCGAGATTTGTTCTAGTAGTTGGATAGACAAGTGACAGATGAGTAAATAAATGTACCTGATGCTGCTGTTGTTGATGTTAAAAAAAAATAGTAGATGATCCTCAGGATGACTGTCCCTCGACACCTATCTTGCCTCATCCTGTTCACCCATCATTCCCCACATCTGCTTTACATATTCAGACAAGTCTCTTTCTCCCATCCTTCCCTACTCTTTTTTTTTTAATATATTTTATTGATTTTTTACAGAGAGGAAAGGAGAGAGATAGAAAGTCAGAAACATCGATGAGAGAGAGACATCGATCAGCTGCCTCCTGCACGCCCCACAGTGGAGATGTGCCCGCAAGCAAGGTACATGCCCCTGACTGGAATCGAACCTGGGACCTTTCAGTCCGCAAGCCGACGCTCTATCCACTGAGCCAAACCGGTCTCGGCCTTCCCTACTCTTTTGCTCTTTTGGCTACTGGTAGAGCCTTTATGCATATAGCAACTATATAACTTAGAATACCCATTCAGCTATTGCATTAAAAACCAATTACCGTGCTATGCACACGATAGATATGTATGTGTCTTTGCTCTGACGTCCAAGGGGAAGCAGTCCAAGGCTGATGTGGAGGCTCCATGGGCCTCAGGTCCCCTGTAGCCTGGAGCTCTAGGATCCTCAGCTCCTGGCTGGCATCTTGGGTGGAAGACGGCTGCTCCAGCTTCTACCACCACCTTCATTGGTGGGGGTTGGGGGGGGACAGGTGGCTGCATGTACAGGCTGTCCCTTCCCTACTGTGTACTTCTCACTCACACCGAGAGCCCAGAGCCTGGCCAGGGGAGCAGTGCCAAGCCCTTCACTAGAGGGTGCTGGGTTTTTAATGCAAGAAAAGCCACCCCACCTCGCCATTTCATAATTTTATGCAGCACCAGATCCTCCTAGAGTTTATTCTGGACATTTCCTTTAAACCCATTGAACCTAGCAGTTCCCCTGTTTCCCATTTGAAACTATAATTAACAGATTCCTTCCTTAGGGATCCTAAAGGAAACTGCCACTTAATCACCACAGGCGGGTCAACTCAAAATTTCAGGATAAAAATAGTATATTGGTTGCAAGTGTGAAATCTGAAGTCATCTATTCCTTGGTTCAAAGTCCAACTAGCTGCATCAGTTTGTGTGTTGTTGCTGTTGTTTTTTAAATCAAACCCTGAAGCCTCAATTTCCGTTCCTGTAAAATGGATACACTAGTAACTATCTCATAGAATTACTGGTCAGATTAATGAGGTAATGTGTAAAACATCTTGCACGGTAACCTGGCACAACTAAACATTATCAGAGCCAAGGTTTGAATCTGTGCTCTCAACCAGCATCATTCTGCCTCTCCCAAGCCGGTTGTTCTTAACTTTTTTATTTCGGGGGTGGGGGAGGGTCATGTGCATTCTAGAGAGAGTGATTTAAGGTCTAGATCCTCTCCCCAGGCAAATGCAGTTAAGGAGAATTTTGCAAAATATCTCAGAGACTTCAGGGGCTCCCTAAAGCCCATCATCCATCAGTCTCGGGCTTCACTCCGCTATTTGTCTCACAGATGCCGGAGGGAACTGCCCAGGGAGAGCAGAGCAGCGGCGCCAGCGTCTCAGGACTTCGCCTCTGCAAACCCTGGGGGAGAGCTGAGCTGCGGGGTGTGACGAGGGACGCTCGTTTCACTGAGAATCAGGAACCGCGAGTTCCGGGACCGCAATGCCCTGCGAATGCAGCCGGGTCGCTGAGCCTCCGGAGATCCCACAGCTGAAGGAGAGACGCACGGGCCGCTGGCTAGACTGAAAGCTGGAGCCCCTCCCTGCATCCTGGAGTCACGAGGAGACGGGGCTCAGAGCAGACCGGGTCTCAGAACTGGGGTCCAGGGCACGCAGGGGCGGTGTCGCTGTTCCTGGTGCTGAAACACCGAGGTCGTGAGACCTGAGCTCCAGGTACTACTCGGCCGCGGCTGCCGCGAGCGCTGTCCGGTGCTGAACCCGGATGCGCCCGGCCCGGTTTGGCCTGACCCCCAAGACTTAGACCGGAGCCTGCAGCACCCCAGCTGAGCCTGGAGCCCGGACCCAGCTTCCGGAAGCTCTGACGCAGAACGCAGGAGAGCGGCATCAGCGGGCTCCAAGCCGGACATGGACCTGCAGAGACTCGACTCCTACCAGGGGGGAGCTGGCCCGGACTTCCATGAGCTTGTCCTGCATAAGGTAAGACTCCCCTCCAGGCCCCCATCCCCGTCCCAAACGCTGGCGCCCTCGCCAGGAGTTCTGTCTGTTCCCCTGACTGGGCTGGGGGACTTAAAAGAAAACTCGCCCCTATCTGGGAGCCTAGGGAACCCTTTCTGTTGGATCCTGTTTGCTGCTCCAACCAGAGATGCTTGTGCTCTGGGGGAGGGGCCGCTCCCTGAGGTTCAGATCGCCAGGAGCTTCGTTCATTCATTTAAATCACCGGCGTCCCTTTCTCATTCACCCCCTCCTGCCTCTCATCCATTTGAACTCCTGTGTAGCCATGGGGGGGGGCGGAGGGAGGCTGTTTGTCTTCCCTCCCAGGCTCCAGCCCCGGCAGGTCCTATAGTTGTGGTCAAAGACCTCAATTCCTGGCCAGCTGGCTAAAATTAGACACAGAAATCATCCGCAGCAGGAAAAAAAAAGTGTTGTTTTCAAACCAGACTCCCTCGTGACTCCAGAAACCTGCCCTCCAGCCTTAACTTGCTCATAGCTGCCTGAAACTGTTAGCTCATTTCAGAGTTCTTATTCGTCCGCGGCTCCCCTCATTCAAGTTCCTCATGCAACTCCGTCCTCAGGAATGTGGGTCTCCTCTTGGAATGGTTATTGGGGAAAGTGGCAGCCTCGCTCTAGGCAACACTTTTCAATCCAAAATCCATTGCTTGGGAAGAATCAGAACCTTATTTGTAAAGGGGCAGGATATCAACACACTTGTCTTATTTTTTAACTATCTATAGCAGAGCCCAAGGAATTCCTGCTGTTTCATTAGAACACATTGACTAAGGGGATGTCGCCCCCCTCACCAACATTAGTTGCTAGGAAAAAAGGTTGTTGTTTTTTTTAAATTATTGAAGTAAAAATAAACACAAGAAAAGCTCAAATCATACAGGTACACCCTGATGGGTTATTACAAAGTGAGCACCTCTGGGCAATCACTACCAAGATAAAGAGATGGGACCTTCCAGCTTCCCACACCCCCCCCCATTCCCCCTCCCACACACTCCCCTCTTCTTCCTCCCCAGAGGTTACCATTACAAAGGAGGAAGAATCATTTTCAGTTTTGACAGAACAGCCAGATGTTATGTCAAATAGTCCTGGAAACTTGTCAGAAAAGAATTGCTATATGGCCGAGACCGGTTTGGCTCAGTGGATAGAGCGTCGGCCTGCGGACTGAAAGGTCCCGGGTTCGATTCTGGTCGGGGGCATTTACCTTGCTTGCGGGCACAACTCCAGTAGGGGGCATGCAGGAGGCAGCTGATCGATCTCTCTATCTCATCGATGTTTCTGGCTTTCTATCCCTCTCCCTTTCTCTCTGTAAAAAAAATCAATAAAATATATTAAAAAAAAAAAAAGAATTGCTATATGGTAGAAAGAATCCCCAGGCTTGGAATCAGACAGACCTTGATGTGACTTGGAACAACATCTGCGGGCCTTACTTTATTTACCCACAAATAAGGGGGAAAATGATGCCCGGCTTATTGGTTTTGGAGTGAAGACGTTAGATCATGTATTAGTTGTTTTCCAGGTTGAATATTTTTATTTTTATGGGAAATAATAGGAGTTGAGGTGTGGATGCCCTAAAACCTCCCATTAAAATGTACCGATAGCCAAAACTGGTTTGGCTTAGTGGATAGAGGGTCAGCCTGCAGACTGAAGGGTCCCAGGTTCGATTCCGGTCAAGGGCATATACCTTGGTTGTGGGCACATCCCCAGTGGGGGGCATGCAAGAGGCAGCTGGTTGGTGTTTCTCTCTCATCCATGTTTCTGGCTCTCTATCTCTCTCCCTTCCTCTCTGTAAAAAAATCAATAAAGTATATATATATTTTTAATGTACTTATAGGAAACCATATGCCAACTATCATCCACCTTGCATGGCACTTGCTCTTTAGCTGGTCCCAAGAGTTGGGAGTTGACCCATATGAGACTGCGTAGCTCTTAGAATATTCCTGGGGGGTAGGCTGGAAGCTGGAAACTGCTTGGAAACATTGAGTTCATCCATCACATGCCCGGAGTTTTTAAATAGAGTTGCTGTTGTGCTCACAAATCTGAATATTTTATGTAACTGAATAATTTAAAACATGTGGACAACCTTGCTGCTCTTTCCGTCGGAGATGCCCCGCCCTCTCTTGCTACCGGTACAGCCTTGAGAGCCATCAAGGGCAACCATGTGAATTAGAGGCTCGGGAACAACACGGGTTGGGTTCTTGCTAAGCCAGGCCTGACTGTGAGCTCTGAGAACATGAAGCACAGACAGGGGGCAGTGTTTGCCCAGATGCTAGTGAATCAGGACAAAGGAAGTTCAGTTTAAGAGCTGAAATGGCTGAATCCGGTTTGGCTCAGTGGATAGAACGTCGACCTGTGGACTGAAAGGTCCCAGGTTCGATTCCGATCAAGGGCATGTACCTAGGTTGCGGTCACATCTCCAGTTGCGGGGGGGGAGGAGGTGCGTGCAGAAGGCAGCTGATCAATGTCTCTCTCTCATCAATGTTTCTAACTCTCTATCCCTCTCCCTTCCTCTCTGTAAAAAAATAAATAAAATATGTACCTTGTTTGAGGGCACATCCCCAGTGGGGGGGCATGCAGGAGGCAGCTGGTTGATGTTTCTCTCTCATTCATGTTTCTGACTCTCTATCCCTCTCCCTTCCTCTCTGTGAAAAAATCAATAAAATATATATATCCAACCAGTGCAGCTCAGTGTTTGAGCATCGACCTATGAACCTGGAGATCACAATCTAATTCCTGCTCAGGCCCCATGCTGGGTTTTGGACTGGGTTCCCGTAAGGAGTGTGGGGGAGGCAACCCATCAATGATTCCCTCTCACCATTGGTACTTCTATCCCCCGCTTCCTTCCTCTCTGAACTCGATGAAAATATTTTTAAGTAGAGTTCTACCTCACTGTCACCGTGCTCTGATGAATACCCACATGCCAGTCTTGTTCCAAGAGGGGCAAACAATTGCTAAGCTACAACCAGTCACCTCCACAGAAAGAACCGCACCTGTGGCGGGCGGGGGGGAGGGGGGGCGGGGGCGGGGCACGAGAAGAAAGGTATGGACTGTCCATCCGTTCATCCATTCATGTTGGGGGGAAAGGAATTATTGATGAGATAAGAACCGATAGTGTCTGTCCTGCATGTGCTTTCTATTCCCTCTGATTCTGCTCTATCACATCCTGTGGGAAAGGCAAGCAGGTCATCTCTACCTCTCTCTCTCCTCTCTTGCATTTTCCTGCACTTCCCTCTTGTACTGCTCACTCTGGGATTTCTGCACCCATCAGTCCGTGTGCCTCACCTAGTCCTTCAGCAAACCAGTAAGGACCATTCCCGAAGTGTAAGAAACCACGCTGGGCATCATAAGCGAACACACACACACACATATACACACACAGCAAAAAAGTTAAAATAAAAAATGGCTCTCATTCCAACCAGGAATTGAGCCTGAAATCTAGGCATGTGCCCTGAGTTGGAATGGAACCGGCAACCATTCGGTGCCGGAAACAACTCATCCAGTGGAGCCACCCAGCCCGGGCAAGTGATGGCTTGTTTTGTTTTTTTTGTTGTTGTTGTTTTTTTTTAAAGAAAAAATACATGTAACCAAAATGAGAGCACTATCTCCACTTGTTGCCACATCTCCATCCTCAGCTCAGCCACGAACCAGAAAGCCCAGAAAGTGAGCGGCTCCACTCCCTGTAGAAGGTTTCCATCGCTCCCTGTAGAATGTTCCGGCAGCTTGTTTTCCTCTTGCTGGGAGGCTGGGAGACTTTCAGATAAACAGATGAAGTGCAGCTTACATCACTGGTGATTGCTGGCTTGTGGGTCCTGCCCAGATCCCAGGGCAGGCAGCTGGCATGGGGAGTGGCACGGGCTGGTCCTGGACAGTCTGAGCAGTAAAAGATGGTGACTCAGCCCAACACCCCAACGTCGTTTTCCACCCTGTGCTGGCCACCCCTCGGCGCGCTCCCCTCCCGTGTAGAGTCCCTGGGACCTTTCGTGAGAAAGTTCCCGAAACACGTGGCTGCCGGTGTGCTGATGTTTCCTCCATCAGCCCCTCTGGGGAAGGGCTCGGACTTCCTCCATTTCCAGGGCAGGAAACCCAGCGTGGCTGGAGGTGGACAGCCAGAGGCGAGCACCGGCGGGGGAAGTGTGGAGCGGACACTTGAAGTGGCTCTAAATTTACCCGGCCTGCTCCTGCCTCCACCTCCTGCTCGGGCCAGAGGAGCCCTCCCTGGAGCCCCCAGGGGAGGATAGAGATGGCAGTTCCTCTGCTCCCCTGCAGAGCACTCGGGCAGTGCCCTCCCTGCTAGGCGCAGCCTGGGTCCACCCTCCCCGGGGAGATAAGGGTACAATTGTTGAAACAAGCAGAGCTCTGGAGTCCCCCCAGCAAGTGGTTCTGCTCCCTCCTCTTATTTGCATTTCTGCTCATCAGGGACAGCTTTTCCCCATCCAGGTGGGGGTGTTGTTTAATAACATCTGCTTCCGCAAATGCCTTCACACGTCTTGTATAACTTGTATAACGTTAGGTGTCTTGAACCAAGTCATGTTTAAGCTCATATTTCTTCTTGCTTTCTGCGCCTCTGCCTCTGGCTGCCATCAGTACACACGCATGTGTGCGCATGTGCACACACACACACACACACACACACACCTCCTCTCACAAGGTATAAGCACACACACACTCACACACCTCCTCTCACAAGGTATAAACACACACACACACACACACACACACTCACACACCTCCTCTCACAAGGTATAAGCACACACACACACACACACACACACACACACACACACCTCCTCTCACAAGGTACAAGGCTGGCTTCACGGATGACATGTTCTTGCTCTCAGTCCCTCTTCTCTTTTGTTGTTAAGGGCCTTTTAAAGGAAAAGCAAACCCCAACTTCATCCATCTGAAGCAAAAAAGAGAATTCCCTGGCTCACACAGCTGAGAAGCCTGGGGTGCTGCCCAGTTGGGCCTGGGGGCTTGAGCAATGGCAGGGGTATTACTTGCTGGGTCTCTCCACCTAGATCCAATGTTCACTGGACTGAAATGGGTCGCATGTCCAACCCTGCAGATGAGAGTGGAGGAGCTTGATTTCTGAGAGAAACGGGGTGCTGGTCGCTGTAGGTAGCCATGCAGCCACAGCAGCTGCCCCCAAGGTAATCCCAGGAGAAGCTGGGTCCCAGTATTTTTATGTCTTCAGTGAGAAGTGACTGAAAAAGGAATACATTTGTCATTCTCGCACCTCAACTGGGCTGGTTGTGTCTCGCACATGGTGTCATTTAAGAATGAGTAACCAGCCCTGGCCAATGTGATTCCGTTGGTTGGGTGTCGTCCAGTGCACCAAAGGGTTGCCGGTTCGATTCCCAGTCCAGGCACTTGCCTGGGTTGCAGGCTTGATCCCCGTGGGGGCATGCAGGAGGCAGCTGACCATGTTTTACTCTCTCATCAATGTTTCTCTCTATCTCTTTCTCTCCCTTCCCTAAAAAAAAAAAAAAAAGACGGCATAATCAGACTTAGGTTATTAATAACTGGACTTGAGGCAATGAACTGATGTCATCCTATAAAATGACTGACTTATTGGGGCCCTGGGGTCAGACCTCACCCTTTGGGTGAGAGCAGACTTTCCTATGGAGGGAATAGATGACCCAACTTTCAACCACCCAAGAAGGTCGGTGTGGGCACAGGGGATGAGGACACAGGAGGGGAGGCTCAGGCTAGAATTAGGGTGAGCTCTTTCTTCTCTTTGGGGGACCAGGGTGAGTTGGTGAAGGTGCCTGGGTTTTTCCCGGTGGGTATAAGGCATAAACAACCATGGTCACACGAAGGCTGATGAGAAGTGAGGGGGATCCCTGCCAAACGAGGCTGGCTTCACGGGTGTCACACCTGACCCCACATTTAGAAGGGCCTCATGAATGGTTTAACACTCTGGGGCCACCATGTTGAAAGTCTTAATAACTTTTGTACAAAGATGTTACAAAACTCTAGCACAGCCCTGGCGACCATCTCAGCCGGGCCCGGGACAAACACCAGAGTCTGTGGCAGAGGGGGACACTCGTTCACGTCGCAGATTCAAGACTCTGCCTCTGGCTGAGACCGGTTTGGCTCAGTGGATAGAGCGTCGGTCTGCGGACTGGAAGGTCCCAGGTTCGATTCCGGTCAAGGGCATGTACCTTGCTTGCGGGCACATCTCCAGTGTGGGGCGTGCAGGAGGCGGCAGATCGATGTCTCTCTCTCATCGATGTTTCTAGCTCTCTATCCCTCCCCCTTCCTCTCTGTAAAAAACCAATAAGATATATTAAAAAAAAAATAGACTGCCTCCGGAGCTGTTCAGATGCCCCTTGCACAGGAGGCTGGACGCACCGAGACACCCTAAACTGGGTCTGAGGAGCTGAGCAACATTACCCCTGGGGATTTGACTCCATCAAAACCCAACTGCAGAGTTCCAGCCTCAGGGAAGCAAGCCCAGATGTACTGGCATCAGGGCTGCTTGGGGCAGAACCTCCTTCCCTTTACCATCACCTGCCCTCACATCTGTTCTCGTGCCTCGTCGTATTTTAAGATAAAAGACTTTCCCAGTTCTGCTTTCACTTGTCATGAGCCAGAGAGCAAGGTGTTTCCCTAGAGAACACTGAGTCTCTGGGCTCAGGTCTTCTGCTTCTGTGGTTATCACCATCAGCCCTGCAAAGGCTGTGTGAGATTCGAAAGAAGTACATCATCTGAACTTTGCAACTCCTTCCAGCGCTTTTCAAGCAGCAAACCAGTCACCAGGTCCTTTAATAACACAGACACCGTAGGGCATTGGGGCGGGGAGAGGAAAATATTAAAATAAGAAGAGCTGCACAGACTTGTCAGTTCAGTACAGAATACCACAGATTAGTCTGGCCTGCGTGGTTCAGTGGCTGAACTCATCAACCTGTGAACCAGGAGGTCATGGTTTGATTCCCGGTTAGGGCACATTTCTGGGTTGCGGGCTTGATCCCCAGTGGTCGGGGGAGGGAGGGGTGTGCAGGAGGCAGCCAATCAATGATTCTCTCTCATCATTGATGTTTCTATATCTCTCTCCTTCTCCCTTACTCTCTGAAATCAATAAAGAAATATATATTTTTTAAAAAAGAAAAGAATACCACATGCCGAAACCAGTTTGGCTCAGTGGATAGAGCATCAGCCTTCAGACGGAAAGGTCCCAGGTTCGATTCCAGTCAAGGGAATGTATCTTGGTTGTGGGCACATTCCCACTAGGAGGTGTGCAGGAGGCAGCTGATTGATGTTTCTCTCTCATCGATGTTTCTAAGTCTTTATATCTTTCTCTTCCTCTCTGTAAAAAAGAAATCAATAAAAAATATTTTAAAAAATAAATTAAAAAGAATACCACAGAATGCAGACCAGCTCATCTGATGACTTTACCCATGAATATGAAGGTGAGAATAGTGGACCAAGAACTGCAATGCACTCACTATGAGAACTACCTATGCAACCTCTTTGAAAGAGAAAAAAAAAGGCAGATAATGAGCTGTGTGGCTTCCGTGGTATTTGTAATGTTCCATTTCTTCAGCGCTATCCTTTATAACGTGTGTACACTTTCTATAAGTATGTAGTATGCGTCAGATATTTTACAACGTCAAATGAAAAATTAATAAGCTAATACATGGTAGGATTGGGGCCGTCTGGGTTGGTGGCACAGAAGATAGGAAGGTGACAGGAAGGGATGTAGGAGACCTCAGAGACTCACAGGGATGGGATTTTCCCTCAGGGACCTGCAGGGAACACAGAAGAGCAGATTTTTTTACCGCACGAGGGTTCAGCATGTACCTTGTCTGTTCCTGAGCCTTAGAAACAGAGTCTGACCCATTCCTTAATTCTGAACCTGTTTTCAGAGGTTCTTTGGCAAAACCAATGAGTCAGTCTGCCCTTGATGCAAGAACCCCGCACCCTCGGGGCAGGGCCATGTGAGTTTGAGATCACTGTGGGGAAGGGCTTGTGCTGGGCAGGGGGGGGGGAGTGGGGGTGGGATCTGGCACTGGGCCATAGGGCCCTCATGACTGACAGCCTGAGTCAGCATGCAGACCACCAGGGTTACGAGAGGCCGTAAAGAGAATGCTAGGCTACACCAGCTGGGACGCACTGGAGGGAATCATGTCCAGAGAACAGGATGAATGAGATCAATGGCTGCCAATTCTGAGGCCATCTGTGGGTGCCTGCCCTTGGCAAAGTATTCATCCCTTGGGCAGAGATCAGGTGTACACAACATAAGTCCACGTTGGCACGAAGTCACCAACTCTCTCTTCTTGGGAAACATGGACTGCTGTTCTGACTTGGGGTCCTCAAATGTCCTTTCTCTTATGAAATTATGTTCCTAACAGATGGTTCAGCGGGAACTTTCTTAACCAATCCCACTCGTACTAGTGCAACCAATACGCTCTAGTCTCTTGGTGAAACAGACCGACTGGGTCCCTGTGGCAAAGGGTAGATTCTTCTCTTCTCACCCTTTGAGGTGCACGTTCAACAAGAGTCAACTGTGTTCGGGCCCAAACTTGCTTAGGCCTGTGGTGCGCAGGAATTATGATGGTGTGATTGAACGCCTGCAGCCAGGAGCTCATCAGCGAAGAGTATCCGCAGAGAGGATACCCCTGAAAAGGAGCGTAAGCAGAAAGAGAACTATTGTTTCTACAGAAACGAGATGGAATGCTGTGGAAAGACCCGATACAAGCACGTCATTATTTTTTTAACACGGTCCAATTAGGAATGGGTGAGAGAACTGTGAAATATTCTGAGTAAAAACAGGAAAATGAGACGGGGTTTTGCAATCCCATTGCTTCACCAGTGTCTCGCACCTCTTGCTCCACGTTAGACAAACTGGAAGCGGACTCCAGCCCCACACCACACGGGTGCAGTTCATGCCCAACTGGCAGCGGGCCTGCAAAGAGAGGCGAAGGACTGGCTCCCGTCTACAGCAACAACCTAGCGAATTGCTACACACTCAGATACTTGGAGTCAAGACTAAGCATTTAGAGCAGCGGTTCTCAACCTGTGGGTCGCGACCCCTTTGGGGGTCGAATGACCCTTTCACAGGGGTCACCTAAGATCATCGGAAAATGCAGATATTTACATCACGATGCATAACAGTAGCAAAATTTCATGGTTGGGGGTCACCACCCCATGAGGAACTATATGGAAGGGTTGCGGCCTTAGGAAGGATGAAAACCACTGATTTGGAGAGAGAATGCTTCTTTCACAATTCCCCGATTCAACCAACTCTCTCAATGACCAATTACCAACTCCAATCACTTCGGCCAAAAACACACCTACTTGGTAAAATACAAGGCCGGATCAGTCCCTCGGGATCTAAAAAAATTGTTGATTATGTGAAATTGACTTAGTCCAGCAGCTGTTTTTAAGGTGAACCCTGCACGTACCTTCCTCATGCATTTTGAAGGGTCACCAGTCCCGTCTACCTGTCTCTGTCCACTGACTCTCAAAAAGGCTCAGTCTCCTGAAAGCACATCATTCTCAAAAAGAAGACTGTCTAAACCCTACCACTTGGATGAAGTAGAATCTGTACCTTTTCATAATTCAAAAGCCAGGGGAGGAGAGCCCGAGGAACCTTAGCCAGGCGATGACTAAAGGAGGCGCTCTGTCAGAGCTCAGGGGTTAGATACCTTGGAGTTTGCCTGCCCCGAAGTGTGCTTTCCTGGAAACTGCACCGTGAAACGGCAAATGCCACCGTCACTCAGACCAGAAGAACCATGTCTGGACTGTCTCTCCCTTGCAGGAAAGGTGCTATTCCAGCACCTAAGATCTCCTTCAAGTATTCGTGGAGCAGCCGGATATGGCCGAGACAACATCGAGATGCCAATCTATAAACATTACGAAACAACTTCCTTTCATACCTCTTGCATATGTCTGCTTCCCTTCCCTCCCCCCCGGGGCCCTGACCACTTCCAGACCACAGTCTAAACTCCAGTTCTGGCTTGAACAAATTGGACCGCTTTGAGGTCGACTTCTGCAGTCAGGTCAACCTAGAGGACCCGGATGCTTCCCAGGAGGACCACAGTCTGCTCCGTGCCGCTGTGGGATTGACTAGCCCCTGGCATTTGGGATTGGGCAGCTTTCCCAAATGCCATGGGTGAGTCATCCCGTCTCTGAGGACATGAGAAGGTCCCTTTAAAGACAGCCACCAATCCAGCAATGTATCTGGTAGTCATCTTTATAAAAGCTTGAACAAAGCAATTGAAAGTGATCAAAGTAGATGTCTTTCTTTTCTTAAAAAAAATACAATTTTATTGACTTCAGAGAGGAAGGGAGAGGGAGAGAAAGACAGAAACATGAGTGGTGAGAGAGAACCATGGGTCAGATGACTCCTGCACACCCCATCCTGGGGATCAGGAAATGGAGTCTCGACCTCCTAGGTCATAGGTCCGTGCTCAACCATGAGCCAGGCTGCCGGGCATGGGTCTGTCTTTCTAAGCTGGTTTATTTTTCCTCAGCTCAGCCAGGTTGCCAGAACTTCCGTTTCCAGAAGTTTGTCCAGAAAAAGGCAGAAGCCACCAGCCGAACCAAACTGAGCTGCATTCTAGTCTCCCCGGTGTTTCTCGATTCATGGCAGGAGATTCATCGCAGGAATCTTCGCTGGTTACCAGAAAAGATGAACCCCTGACTACTGTCCGACAAACCGGGCACTTAGATTCTGCTTGGCACTGGCTGCTTAAAAACTAGGCAGTAAAACCACGTGACACGCAGAAGTTAAAATGGCACAGCGGGGCCCTGGCCCAAGGCTTTCTATTTTGACTTTTATTTTTCTATTTTGACTCATTCTGACTTGGCTTGGCGTTGACCTTTTCCATTTCAAGATCTCTCTGTCGGCACTTCCTGTTCTGTGTAAACCCTAAAACGGCCGGGGTCACTCAGTCTCTCTCTGACCCCAGCAGCATAAATGACCAGCCCAAGAGTACGTGAGCTCCTCAGGGCTCTGCAAATTCCCTACGATCATAAAGCTCTCGCCACGCTAGGGAGTTCCCCCCGGAGGGGTTGGGTGGGGGAGGAGCAGAATCATGCTGGGAATGGCCACCTACATCCCCAGACCCCTGGGGTGTCCACTGCTGTGAGAAGGAAGGCCAGACCCAGGACCCACTGATAAAAGCCTGCTAAACACGTCTAGGCCCCCTCACCCCAAACCTAAGGCGACCAATCGATGTTTTCTCTCTTTATCTCTATCTCTCTAGCTCCCCCGCCCTTCCGCTCTCTAAGAAAAATCAATGGAAAAAATATATATTCTCAGGTGAGGATTAACAAGCCTTGTTATGTTCCAAGGACAGCAGGAAGGCCCCTGGGGATGAAGGGCAGTGAGGGGCAGGGAGAGCTGGCAGAGACTGGGGCATAGGGGCAGGCAGGGGCCATGGGTCCCGGTGGCCTCCTAGGCTGTGGAAGAAGTCACCTGAGGGTGAAAAGCAGGGAGTGAGCAGGTCTGGATGCTAGGAGAATAGACACAGGTGGAAAGAGGGAGTCCAGCCAGGGGACTGGATGGTAACCATGGAGACAATGGGACTGGGTAGGATTCAGGACATGCTCTGGAGAGAGGGCTACCAGGACTCTAGATAAAGCATGGTAAGTCCGGAGTTTGTAAATATTCACTAACTATAGCTGCGTGAATGCGTGTGGGCATGCACACAAACACACACACACACACACACACACACACACACACACACACACACAAAATCTTCCCTAGACCCACAGTGCAGGGTGGTGGTGGCCCAGACTCTGGAGGCAAAATGCCCAAGTTCAAATTCCAACTCATCTACTTGTTGGTGAAAAAACTCGGTAAGTCACTGAACCTCTCTGAACCTCGACTCTTCATCTGAAAAATGGGGCAGTAGTGGAGACGCCCTGTGGTGAGGATTGAATGCGTTACTATGGGTAGTGTTTAGGAAAGAGTACCTGCCACAATAGGGTATCTGTTTCTCATGTGGCTTCATCCATTACCTCCAATCTGGTGGCTCAGTGAAAACACGTACATTTATTCTCCTACAGCTCTGGAGGCCAGAAGTTCCAAATCCCTTTCACTGGGTTGAGGTGAGGGTCTCCGTGAGGCTGGCTCCTTCTGACGGATCCAGTCCTTGACTTTTGCAGCTTCTAGAGGCGACAGCTTTCCTTGGCTCCTGGCCACATCATTCCAACCTCTGTTTCTGTCATCACAGCGCCTTCTCTTTGACCTTTTTGCCTCCCTTTTGTAAGGTGGAGCCTTGTGATTCTAGTTAGGGCCTGCCAGGATAATGCAGGATCATCTCCCCATCTTCAAACCCTTCATTTCATCACATCTGCCCAGCCCCTGTGGCCACAGAAGCTAACATACTGAGTTCTGGAGATTAGCACACAGAGAACCATTATCCACACATGGCATCGATAAATAAAGGTCCGTTGCTATTATTATCATTATCATCATTATTCCTCCCTCAGATGCTCCAGACCATAGCTCTAGCCTCTGGGAGAGGAAGGGATATAGGGAGGCCCCTTTCTATCTCCCAGAAGCCCCCTGAGACCAGGAGAGCAGACGAGCAGGAACGTGCTGCTGACAGGCCTGGTGTGGAGTCAGACAGGGGGTCCTTAGCACACCTAAGGCTTCCTGATGGAGCTGTATTGGATGAGCTCCTCCTGGCTCCTGCTGGAAAGGTCCTGCGTGTTGATGTAGATTGAGTCCTGATCCAAAGTGTCCAGAGACAGAGCCGCAAAGGAAACGTTCGTCCCCAGAAAGGGGGCCTGTAACAAAGACACATTCAGGTCAGGGAGGCTGCGGGGGTTGGGAGGTGCTCATGGATGAGGAGGCCTCCCTGAGGCTGGGAGACATGCCCCTCAGGAACTCTGAAATCCACTCCCAGGCTCTTTAGCCCCACCTCCCTCCTCCCTGCAGGGCATCCTGAGCTCCAGCTGCAACAGAGCTCAACTCCATGCCAGGGCAGCACATTCTGCGTGTGCTCCCAGGTCACTGGCCAGACTGGGTCTCCACTGACCAGGCTCCCAATCCCCCATGTGGAGAGCTGATATGGAGACATTTCTGAAGGCCAAGCGCCTGGCAGAGCTCAGCAGTCTAGTCTTTCAATGGCTGCGATTTTGCCCAGCACCCACCCTGCTCTGTGCCCACAGGGGTGGGAGAAAGTCCATCCTCAAAGCAGAGATGATGTAGCCAAGGCCCACAGCAGCCCCACCAAGTACCCACCATGGTGATGTACTCCACCTCCCCCTGGTCGTCCTGGGCAGAGGAGGAGGGTTGTGTGGGGGCCCTCTTCCTGGGGGAGCTGGGCGAGGCTCCTGTCTGCTTCAGGTTCAGGTTGGCATAGCAGACGTTGTCCTCCGGGGGCTGGAGCACCTGGGAGAGGAAGCACAGGTTTCTCTTCCGCAGAAGGTCGCCAGCCCCTCTGCTGCCCTGGCCTCCCTCTCCCAGCTTCCCCTGCAGCCCCCACTCTGTCTCCTTTGCCTTCCCACTCCCAGCCCTCCACTCCTCTGGCTGTTTCCAACACCCCCTCCATCCATCCTTGCAGCTGGGAGGATCTAGACACTTGGGCCTACAGTCTGCCTGATACCTTTGGACCTCAGGGCTCCTGGGAGATGAAAAATGAGGGAAAGTGCTGGTCTGACCTCAGGGACTCTCTTACCTGCTCTGAGGCTATCACAGCAGCTGAAAGACAAAAACAGTCAGATTTTTAGTTTCAAAACTCTAGATACTATGGAGCACAGAGAGTACCTTTAACGGGAGCCATGGACAATGCACTTGGGAGAAAATGTGGTGAACAGAGCCAGGCTCCCTCCTCCCAGATTATAAGATCCCCCTCTCCCAGGCTGGAGGGAAGGAGGAGGGCTGGAGAGGACCCCGTGAGAGAGAGCGCAGGTCCCAGTGGGTTCTGAGAAGGGGGCGGTGCCATTTTGTGAGGATGTGGAAGGGGAGCCAGACAGGAGGAGGGTTTGCTTGGGGCCAAATCCCCTGTTGCTTGATGCTGGCTTGTGAGTAAATGGCTGAGGTATCAACAACCAAACTTTCTAAATAAAACCCAGAGGACTCTGTGTGTGATGCATATACAAGTATGCGTGTGTGTTTACATATGTATAATATCTATGTGCACATGTGTATTAACTGTGTTCATGTGTATGTGTGCACTTTGTTATATGTCTTCGTGCATGTGTGTGCACATTCCTTGCATATGTGTGTGTTTCTCCCTATCTCTGTGTCAGCTCAGTATCTCCTTGGCAACCATATGAATTTCACTGACCTGTCTGGGTTCCCAAAATGGGCCTATGGTCATGGCTGCTTCTGCCACCAAGAGTCAAGCCAGGAAACAGAGAAGGAGGTGGTGGGTCAGGGAGAAGAGAAGAGCAAGGAGAGGTGTGCAAGGCAGGAAACCAATGCCAGCGCCTCCTGGCCCAGCTGCCAGTGGCCTTCGGGAAAACACCCCTTCTAAACCCCGTGGGCAATCCCTTGGACCGACAGCTCCCGGATGACCATGCCAGCCATTGACCCACACACTTCCCCCAGCCCAGCCTCGGCCCAGCCCCAGCCAGGTCCTCTCACCTTCCTTCTGTCGCTTCACCACTCTCCACACCAACAGTGAGGCTGCCACCAAGAGAAGCAGCAACAGAGTAAAGAGGAGGGGCAGGAGGATGGAGAGCTTCGGGGAGACGCCACTAGAAACCACAGAAGACACCTATGAACCCCGCTCACCTCCTGCCTTTGGGCCTTATCCCCTCCACCCAGTAGCAGACAGGGCCACATACACCTTTTGACTTGCTGTTTCTAGCCTGGGAACCCCCACTCCTGGGTGCCCTCAAAAATGGTGGTTGTTTTTAAAGGAGAGGAGGGTTCCACAAGGTAGTTTCAATGGTCTAGAAGCCTAAGAGAAGTTGTTATATGTCTTCGTGCATGTGTGTGCACATTCCTTGCATATGTGTATGTTTCTCTCTACCTCTGTGTCATCTCAGTATCTCCTTGGCAACCATATGAATTTCACTGAAGTGTCTGGCACCAGAAAAATCTCCCTGCTTCCTCACTGGTCCTCTGACCTGGTTGTGTAGTGTCCCCCAGCCCACAATTCCTGTCATTCAGAACCTGGGGAGATGACCTATTTGGAAAGAAGATCTTTGCAGATGTGATCAAGGTGATGTCATACTGGATTAGGGTGGGGTAACCCAATGACTAGTGTCCTAATAAAAGGAAAACTTGGAAAACACAGAGACCATGTGACAACAGGGGCAGAGATTGGAGTGATTCGGCCACTGGCCAAGGAGTACCAAGGATTGCCAGCCACCAACTGCCAAGACAGAGGCATGGGACAGGTTTTACCTTTGAGCTCCAAGGACCCAACGCTATCAATACCTTGATTTCAGATTAGGGACCTCCTGGACTGTGAGAGTATAAACTTGTTTTGTGTTAAGCCACCTAGTTTGTGCTATTTCATTATGGCAGCCACAGGAAACTCATACGTCCTCCAACACATACACACATACACACACACACACACACACACACACACACATACCACTACAGTTCATCATCAACACCGCAGCCAGGAAATGCTTTTAACCAAAGTTTTAGCACCTCCCTACTGTGTTCAAAACCCCATAACAACCCCATTTCATTCCAAGAAAATGGCCCAGGCTGACATTGGCTTCCACTGCCCCTCAACCCCCATCCACTCTCCTCATTTCTTACTCTTCTCGCCCTTGCTTGCTCTTCTGGAAGGAAATGCCTGGGGTTGTTATAATAATAAGAGACTAGGACCCAATGGGAAGACACAGGGAGAAGACGGCCGTCTATAAGCCAAAGAGAGAGGCCTCAGAAGGAACCAACCCTGCCAACACCTCAACTCAGACTAATGGCCTCCAGAACTTGAGAAAGTTGTTGAAGCTGCCACTGCTTTGTGATGGCAGCCTGAGCTGATCTGTATAAAAGATTATCTCTCTCTCGCCGAGACCAGTTTGGCTCAGTGGATAGAGCGTCGGCTTGCGGACTGAAAAGTCCCAGGTTCGATTCCGGTTGGGGGCATGTACCTTGCTTGCGGGCACATCTCCACTGTGGGGCGTGCAGGAGGCGGCTGATCGATGTCTCTCTCTCATCGATGTTTCTGACTTTCTATCTCTATCCCTTCTTCTCTGTAAAAAATCAATAAAATATGTTTTGAAAAAAAAAGATTATCTCTCACTCATCACTATTTACAGAAATTTGTAAAATAATTACTTGATTAACTCTATTTGGTACATTAATTATCTCTGAATTGTAAGTGCCTGGAGAGCAGACAGACAGCTTGATTGTTCTGTTCATCCTCCTATCCCCCTGTGTTCCCTAAATCGGTACTGGATATGAGGTTGCGGGGGGGGGGGGGGGGGGTGATCCATAGCTACTTGTTGAATAAATGAACGTGTTATCCCTGAACAAAAGCCCTAACTGGTACTTCTGCCTGGCTTTGCCTCATAAAAAGTATTACTTACTCCAAGCAGTCTGGTAGAGAGAAACTCTCCAAAGTGAAGGCTAATGGGTAAGGGGGCTAAGGAGTCCCTGGTATGGAAAGATTGAGGATGGGAATGTGTGTAGTCATCGGCAGAGTCCAAGTACAAACAGAATAACAGACAGGAAAGTCCTCTGTGAGCTGCCAGGGGCTCTAGAGACACAAGAGCCTATCAGATCACTGCTGTTGCTGTAATAGTAACTGGGGAAACAGGACTTCCCCAGTTACTGGTGGGGGCCTTCCTGTTCTCTCAGAATTTGGACCAGGGGGCACTGTGGCCCCATGACCACGTGGCCACATACTCTGGCCATGCCCTCTGCCCTGGCTGCCTGCTCCCCCATCTCCCACCCTCTGAGCTCCATCGGGGACGTTCCATGTCTATGTGACCAGAGCTCAGCACTGTGCTTGCCAAGTAGAATTTTACTCAATGGAAGTGGGATGGATGCGTGAATGAACCAACAACCTCCGAATTGCACTGAGCTCCAGAAGGCAGGAGGGGGCAGAGGGTTGGGGGTTGGGCTCACCAAGGAACTGTGCAGACTGAGAGCAAGTAGAAGGACCCCTGTCATCCTGGCTGAGATGTGGGACTACAAAGAGTCCCACCCTGGAGAAGACTGGGACAAGTGGGCCACAGGGAGGAGCAGCATCCAAGCTGACTTACCTGCCATCAGAGTGGTGGTTGGTCATATTGAGGAAGCCTGTGGTGTCTTCTGGGGTGTCTGGTACTGTGAGCGCGTTGGCAGTGGAGGTGATGGTGGGGGTGGGGGTCAGCACTGTAGCTGTTGCTTGTCATACAGAACAGATTACATTCCACTCTGCCTGCTAACCCACCCACAGCCCTGCATGTAGCTCGGAGCCAGGGAGGAATGTGGGCTGCCCGGGCCTGCAGAGCCTGGGGCAGGATCACAGGAAGGGGCCTCCAGCTGGACCACTCATGCCTCCGTGGCTATAGGAGACCCGGGCACAGGTCCAAGGGGTCATCGCACAGCCCCTGGAAGGCTCAGGGGCCCAGGAGTGCCTCAGGTCGATGGCAGCTAGAGTTCAGCTAAACTTTAAACACACATGCTGTTTATGGCAGGGCCTCCCGCAATACCTCCCCCATCTTACTTAGCCAGCAAGGACAAGAGCAGAATGGGGACGTGCCAGGTAACTAACATACCCGAGAGCTATGAGTTCCAAGGTCAAGACCAGCCCTGAGCAAAATCATGATGTGCAGGAAGAGCCTTTCCTTTGGACAAGTTATTAAGTTTCTGCGATGGAGCAGCTCCTTCTCAGGATCGTTCTCCAGGTCCCATGAGACAAGGAACGTGCTGCACTTGGCAGCTATCCAAGTTCCAGGTGTGTGTGTGTATTGAGGGGGGGAGGGTATGCTATGAGTGTGTTCCCTCCCGGCCTGTGAGCTGGTGCTGGCTTCCGAGGGTCGGCAGAAGCAGAGCCCAACAGATACACTTGCTCACACCCACATGCTCCTAGGAGCGTCTATCCTAGAAGGTCTTAGGAAAAGAGCGGCTCTGAGCCTAGATGCATCACTGGCGCATGATGGGATTTCAGGCACCCAGAATGCAGCTGTTTGCCGGTGGAAGCCTTTCCAGACCTCGGAAGTGAACCTGTGCTGGGCCTCCTTCCTCCTGAGACCAGATATGGACAAGGGGCGGGAAGAGCGGCTATGAGCCCGGGCCCCAACCTTCAGGAAGAGCAGGGACACCAGGGCACCAGAGGTGCCAGGGAAGCTTTGACAGGAATTGGTTCCCACAGAAGAGGCTTCCTTCCACCCATGAGCTAAAAGTGGGGCCATCACCATGGTCTCTATGGGCAATAGTCTTAGGCAATGAGCTGTGCAGAGAAAAAAAAAAATGTGCCCAGAAAGGCTTGATCCATTCTGAGAGCCCCAAAAGCATCCAAGAGAAACCCTGAGCCTCTCAAACCTAGTGAGCAACCGGGATTCTCTGAGACCTCAGGATCAAACCCCCTCTGTGGCAGTTCATCTGAGTGAGTTCAGTCACTGGAGAGGGGCCTCAGGGACCAGGACAAAGCAGGCCCTGAAGAGACACAGCCACACAGGCACGTACTCTTACCTGGGTCAATGGTCACTTTCACAGAGAACCCAAGGTCAAATCCAACTTTCTTAATCCCACACCAGTAAGTGTCTGTATCTTCTCGCCTGAGCTCCTTCATGGTAACAGTGAACGTGTGGTTTGTCTGATAGTCCCTGATGGACAGACGCTCCGTCACCCCAAACGCTGCTTTATTGGTTTGAACAAGGATCTTGCAGCTACTCCATTCAGCCCCTCGACACCACCACTTCGGGTAGGTCTCCCAATATGGGTCATAGCGACACTGCACAGTCAAGACTCCCCGCTCCAGACCTCTCACTGCTTCTGGACCCGTGATGTCAACGGATGAACCTGGAAAACACAAGTCCATGTACTTGTCACCCCCACCTCCAGGACAGGGCCCCAGCCACCTGCACTGTGAACAGATCCAACAAGTCAAGGCCTGATGAGTGGGACAGAGTCAAGGAAGGAATTCACCATCCACAACACAGACCTTTGTCCTTCAAAGTGCCACTGGCTCAGAGCCACCTCAAAATCACCTGACAGCGCCCCTGCAGAGCTCAAGGAAACAAAGACATTGACTCTGAGCAATAATTATCGCCTCTAATTCACCCCTCCCGCTCCCTTGGCCCGTAAATCTCTGTCCTTTTGCAGCATCTCTGGGTTAAGCTGGTCTCCTGAGGAGGAAGTTCCAGCGGACCCATTGCTTGCTCCTGACCTGCGCTGATGGCCTCAGCAGGGCCAGCTGGCTATGAACTTTCATATACACTTTTTTGCTTGGATATGTGTCTTCAGTTCTCTCAGCTCTATATATACCTAGGAGTGGAATTGCTGGTTCACAGAGTAACTCTGTGGAACTCTTCGGGCAACTGTTGGATTTTTTTCCTAAGAATTTACCTTTGAATACAGCTTTGGCTATGTTGCCTAAGTTTTGATAAGTAGTATTTTCATTTTTCTTAAAACTTAATGAGTCTTTGCCTGCCCGGTATGGCTCAACAGTTGAGCTTCAACCCATGACCCAGGAGATCACGGTTCAATCCAGGTCATGGCACATGCTGGTTTTGAGCTTGATTCCCAGTATGGGGGCATGTAGGAGGCAGCGGATCAATGTTTCTCTCTCATCATTGATGTTTCTATTTCTCCCTCTCTTTCCCTTCCCCTCTGAAATCAATAAAAGGTATATTTAAAAAAAAAAGAAAGAAAGAAAGAAACAAGAGTACTTTAAAAAAAAACATCATATGGACAGTCCACATTTTATTTATCCATCAGTTGATGCATATGTGAGGTGTTCCCCACTTTTGGGCTATTTGGGATGAACATTTGCATCCAACTTTTTACATGGACATATATTTTCAATTCTCTTGGGTATTTATCCAGGAGTGGAATTGCTGAGTCACATGATAACCATATGTTTAGCATTTTCAAAAAAGTCCAATTGTTTTCTAAAGTGGCCGTACCATTTTACATACCCATGAGCAATGTATGTCCTCTCTAATTAATATGAAAAGTCTCAATAGTTCAGTTCTGTGAAAGTAGAAAGATTTGGTCTGGGGTGTGGTGGTTACAACAATCAAATGGCTTCCTCTCCATTAGATACATTCACTCATTTAACTCTTACTATTTGTCTAATCTGTACCTAGTATGGTTATAGGTGCAGAAAATCCCTGCCCTCTTGAACTGTATATTCAATCAAGGTGGGGGAAGGAAGGAGATAAAGGGGAGAAAAATGAAGCAAAAAAAATGTTATTATAATTAGAGTCATCAATGAAGGCCTCTGTGAGAATCAAAGACTTAAAAGTTGTGAGGGACTGTGGCTCAAGAGAATAGCAGTGCAAAGGCCCTGAGGCAGGAGTGTGTCTAACATGTTCAAAAAACATCTAAAAGTCCATTGTAGCTGAAGTGGCTTAAAACAGAGGGAGCAGAATAGAGAAGAGACCACAACAGTGATGTGGTGGAAGAACTCAGATGGTGAGCACCTGGTAGCTCAGTAAGGAGCTAGATTTTTCCCCTAAGTAGGATGGGAGGTCATTGGAAGGTTTTGACTAGAGGAGAGACAGGATGTGGCTCATATTGTCCAAGGGTCATTATGGGATATGAGAGGAGATGGATACCCAGGTTTTGCCTGAGCACCTAGAAGGATGGAGGTTCCCAACGCAAAGGTGGGACAGAAGGGAATTCAAGGGGGAAGGAGTAGTCAGGTCACATTTGAAATGTCAAGATCTAAGTGGAGTTGTTCAATGGGCAATTGGATAGAAGATTCTAGAATCTAGGAAGATGTCCAGGGACGAGGGATATAGAATTGGGAGTCATCTGTGTACAGACAGCATGTAAAGCCAAGAGAGGAGAGAGCAACAAGGAGTGACTCCAGGGAGAGAAGAATCTCAAGGCCAAGCCCTGAGGCCTTCCAACATTTCCAGATGATCTTTCAATTTTTAATCAAACCAATGCTATCCATCAACTCCAAGTTCACTTCAACCTCTATCCCCCTCCTTTCCTCTTCACCTACCAAGCTCCCTCCTCGTGATTTGTCCAGTCCCTCGGCAACTTCTGCTGCTGCCTTCTACCTCAGAGGCCTAGAACCACCTCCCCCTCCTGTCTGGCAACCTTCCTGCTTTCCTTCCCTCAAGCACCTTCCGCCTTCACTTCTTTCCCAAAGCCTCCCTGGCTTCTAACACAGTCAGAAGGTCCCAGAGCAACCAGAGCTCCTCTGCTTTGACCGATGGGCCCCATCCATCTGTCCATCCTGAACTATCAGCCCCCCCCCGCCCTGCGGGGGGGGTGGGCGGAGTAAGGAAGTATGTCTTCTGCTGGGCTCAGCCTGAAAGCCATGCTGTATATTTCTTCGTTGGCTACTGTAGCCACTGAAACTGGTGATGTTGAGTTGATGAGCCACACGGGCTCATGGCTTGGAGGATCTACTTAGAAATGGGGTCCACTTCTCAGAAGGACACTTTCTGGGCCCCTTTCTCCTGCCGCCAGCCAGCTCCTCCTGCCCATAAGCTTTTCCCACTTACCTGGAACCCAAAAGAGGAGGGGAAAGAGCAGCAGCAGGTACATGTTCATCCTCACACGGGTCCCCCTGGGTGGAGCCCCTCAGCAAGACCAAAACTACAGGCTCGACTCCTTCATCCTCCAACCCTTCTGCTCTCACTCACAGTCACTCTCACACTTCCTCCTCTTGAATAGAACTGAAAGAGGAAGTAGGTGTAATGGGCAAGATTTCATAGTGATTGTGAATAAGATTTTTAAGTAATACCTCCCTGCCCAGGGCCACGAGGGTTCTCTAAAGGGAGAACTTGCGGTGCTGCTCCATCTCCTAGAAATTGCAGACACATAATCAGGCCAGCTCTTGCACAACCCTCTCAACTGGAGGTAGGGAACCCAGGTCCCAACAGAGACCCAAGCATTGGACACGATATCCTGAACCTGGAATTTCAGGTGTAGCCAGATTCTCAGCAGCCCAGGAGGTCAGGAGTTCAACCGGGTGAAGGAGGACTTGGGGCCAAAGTCAGAAAGTCAGGGGAGAGATTCTGGACCAGAGATTGGAATGAAGATCAGGCCGAGGGGCTATCAAAACCCAACTTGTGGTATCCATCAACTTCAAGTCCATTTCAATCCTCTGTTCCCTTCTTTTCCTCTTCAAAGACAGGACCCCTGCTGTCCAAGGGGGGAGGGGGTCTCTGTCCTGAGGACATCCCGGAAACTCACTGCTGGGCCCCCACCCTCCAGGTTAGGGCCCATGGAGATCAACCCCAGCCTGAATCTTCCAGAAATTTGTCAGTCATGCCAAGGGCTCCTTAATAAAGAAACTAGTTCATTATGCTCTGGCCGTTGGTTCAATTGATTGGTCTCTCTCTCTCTGACCCCCCCCCCCCTCTCTCTCTCTCTTTCTTTCTCTCTCTCAAAAGCAATCAATAAATAAGTTTTTTTAAATGAAAACAAACCAGCACATTGCTCTTGGCCATCCTCCCTCTCTCCTCACACCCCCACCCCTTATAAAACCTATCGCTGTTGCTTCCTTTAAGACACATTCTGCAGGTCTTACCCTCTTTTTCCTGCAACTCAGTGCCCATATCCCAACTTCCTCCCCCTTTGAGATCCCAGCAAGCCCTCAGGTGGGGGGGGGGCGCTCAGAGTTTAGGAAAAGATAGAGCCTTACTCATATTTCGCTCCTGGAGCCACATTTGCCATGTGCCACACACACCCTGTGACATCTTGAAGAGCCACTGAGTCCCAAGGTGAGACCTACTGCCTTCCTACCCCAATCAGGAACAAATAGGAAGAGAGCAGGGGGGTTATTTGCACAGACAAACACAGCTGCTGAATAGCCAGGGCTTTTTTCCAGGAAGTGGCCAGAACCGGCCTTTCCCTTCACAAGATCAACTATCTAATCGGGGTGAGAGCCTGCTCAGCTTTGTGACCCCACTTCTCTGCAAGCACAGCCTCTGCCCAGAATCTCTGAAATCAGGAGAGTGTTTAGTTTCTGGGGAAAATGGCAGCCCTGAGAAACCAAGGGGGCGGGAGCTTTCTTGCCTTCCTTGGGCGTGGGAGCAGGGGGTGAACAGCCTCTGAGCTGCTCAGGGTCCTGCCCGTGGCCCGGCCCCCTGATCCTGGCCACTCCTGCCCCCGCCAGCCCACCTGAGGAGGCTGCCCTTGGAGTCCAGAGCCGGGAGTTATTATCTGGTTGTCTCTGAATGACGACAAGACTGTACCTGTGTGTAAGAGTGTGTCTCTGTGTATCTGCCTACCCTCTGCCCATGTGTGCATCTGTGTGAATGTGTCTGTGTGGGGGTTTGTGTGTGTGTGTGCGCACATGTGTATATGTTTACAAGGAGCCCACTGTCCCACTGTCCACACTGCAGCTCCCGCCTCTCCTTGCTTCCTTCAGACCATCCTGGTGGGCGACAGTGGCGTGGGCAAGACCTCTCTGCTGGTCCAGTTCGACCAGGGCAAGCTCATCCCCGGCTCCTTCTCGGCCACCGTGGGCATCGGCTTCACAGTAGTTGCCCCCCACTTCCGGGGTCCGGGTTGGCTCTGTTAGGGTCCCAGCAGGAAGCGGGTGGGCACTCGCGTGGGATCTCTCCAGGAGGTTTCATAACCAGACCACTGACCACGGTGTAGACAGGCACTGGGAAACCGGGAGGGAGGGGGCAGTGTTTTGGGGTTGTCACTGGGCTTCCATCCCCCATCCACTCCCCAGCCTGAGAGAGGTGGGAGCGGGGAACCACCACAGACCCAGGGACAAGGAGGGCTGCGTGGAGGGGGCTGGTGGGCTGGAGCTGTGACCATCAGTGGAGGAACGCAGCAAAGCCTATAGCCCTTCCCCCACACACTGCCCTCCTCCTGCTCCCCCATATCCTATGGGGCTCCTCATGGACTGCACACAACCGGAAGCTGGAAAGCAAAGGAATATATCGATACAGATTGTCCAGGGCACCTCCCAATGCAATCAGAAGGCAAAGTCATGGCTTGAAAGTTTAAAAACAGTGCAATCATGCACAACCTGTGTGGCTCAGTGGTTAGATGTCGACCTATGAACCAGTAGGTCATGGTTTGATTCCCTGTCAGGGCACATGCCAGGTAGCAGGCTCTATCCCCAGTAGGGGGCATGCAGAAGGCAGCTGATCAATGATTCTCTCTCGTTAATATGCCTCTCTCTCTCTCCCTCTACCTTCCTCTCTGAAATCAATGAAAAAATATTGAAAAAATAAAAACAGTCAATCATAGCATTGTGGTCCTAGGGCGCTAGTAGGTCGAAGGTTAAAGTTCCGTTTTTAGTCCTTGGGCTCTCCGTGGACACAGCACGGGGACCGCTGAGATTCGGGAAGTGGTCCCCAATGTCCAAATGTTCAGGGAGAACAGAGAAGCGGCGCCAGCGTCTCAGGACTTCGCCTCTGCAAACCCTGGGGGAGAGCTGAGCTGCGTGGTGTGACGAGGACGCTCGTTCACTGAGAATCAGGAACCGTGAGTTCCAGGACCGCAATGCCCTGCGAATGCAGCCGGGTCGCTGAGCCTCCAGAGATCCCACAGCTGAAGGAGATACGCACGGCCGCTGGCTAGACTGAAAGCTGGCATCCCTCTCCGCATCCTGGAGTCACAAGACAGACCCACCAGGTGTCAGAACTCAGGTCCGGGCACCCAAGGGCGGCATCGCCGTGCTGAAAGGCCAAGGTCTCCCTCCAACCTGCGCTCCAGGTAACCTCCAAGGTGCTGCAGGAGCTGTCCAGTGCTGAACCAGGTGCCACCTGGCCCATGGGACTTAGACCGGAGCCTGCAGCACCCAGCTGAGCCCGGAGCCCGGACCCAGCTTTCGGAAGCTCTGATGCAAAACACGGGAGAGCGGGATCAGCGGGCTCCAAGCTGGACATGGAACTGCAGAGACTCGACTCCTACCAGGGGGAGCTGGCCCGGACTTCCATGAGCTTGTCCTGCATAAGGTAAGACTCCCCTCCAGGCCCCCATCCCCGTCCCAAACGCTGGTGCCCTCACCAGGAGTTCATTCATTTTAATCACCGGCGTCCCTTTCTCATTCACCCCCTCCTGCCTCTCAACCATTTGAATGGTTGTTGGGGAGGCGGTTTGTCTTCCCACCTCAGCTCCAACCCAGTTAGGTCCTAGAGTTGTGACCAAAGACCTCTCCTGTGGTCCATGAAAACTTTCACTTCCCCCACTCGGTTAAAATTAGATACAGAAATCATCTGCAGCAGGAAAAAAAAGAGAAAGAAAACCTGTTGTTCTCCAACCAGACACTCCTCGTGACTCCAGAAACCTGCCCTCCAGCCTTAACTTGCTCAGATCCTCCTGAAACTGTTTGCTCATTTCAGAGTTCTTATTCATCTGTGGCTCCCCTCATTCAAGTTCCTTGTGCAATTCAGTCCTCAGTAACGTAGGTCGACTCTTTTTTTTAAATATTTTTTATTGATTTTCTACAGAGAGGAAGGGAGATGGATAAAGAGTTAGAAACATCGATGAGAGAGACATCGATCAGCCACCTCCTGCACGCCCCATACTGGGGATATGCCTGCAACCAGGATACATGCCCTTGACGGGAATCGAACATGGGATCCTTGAGTCCACAGGCCGGCACTCTATCCACTGAGCCAAACTGGTTTCGGCAAATCTGTGTGTTTTTTTTTTTTTTTTGAGGTTACGAGTCTAGCCTGTATAGAGTGTGTGCAAGCAGAGGAACCTAATTACCAGTCAATTACAAAAGCATCCTGGTGACTAAATATATGGGTCCAAGCTTAAGCCACCTTATCAGGATAGAAATAGTCCTTTTGAAAGGTTAAGACTTGGAGCTCTCAGTTTTCAAGTTGTTGATCAAGTATGGTGTTCCCCACCTCAGTTACTCACACATCAAATGTGGGATGGGCCCATGAGAACTTTCACTTCCTTTGGGCTCACCGATCAACAAACTGGGAAAGATCAACCAACTGCTGATAAATACCCGGTGTTTTCAGCGTGGGTGGGAGCATCTTGAGAGGAGAAGCTGGCTTGAAACCTTCTGCGTGCCCAACAGAGTGCCCTGTGTGGGTAGAACGTTTTTCTTTCTCTATAACGCTGACTCCCTCCGCCTAATATTACGTCATTATTGTGCTTACCGACTTCTTTTATTGTCATCTGCTTAAAAATCCATTTGTGAAAGGGGCAGGGTATCGATGTATTTGTCTCTTTTTTTTTTAAGTTTGCTGTGTAATAATTCCTGCTGTTTTTCGTGAGGATGCAGTGACCGGAGGCTGTAGGCTCCTTCCAGCCATAGTTGCCAGGAAGAATGTTTTTGTTTTTGTTAAATATATTTTATTGATTTTTTACACAGAGGAAGGGAGAGGGACAGAGAGTTAGAAACATCGATGAGAGAGAGACATCGATCAGCCGCCTCCTGCACACCCCCCACTGGGGACATTCCTGCAACCAGGATACATGCCCTTGACCGGAATCGAACCTGGGACGCAGGCTGACGCTCTATCCACTGAGCCAAACTGGTTTCGGCGGAAGAATGGTTTTGAAATAAACTTTTTATTGAAGGATAGCAACCATGAGAAAAGCTCAAATCCTGCAGGTACACCCCAATGGATGATCACAAAATGAGCACTTCTGAGCAACCACTACCAAGATAAAGAGACGGGACCTTCCAGCTTCCCGGAACTCCCCCACCCACATACCCCCTCCCACACACTCCCCTCTTCTTCCCCCCCAGAGGTTACCATTACGGAGGAGGAAGAATCATTTCGTGTTTTTGACAGAGCAGCCAGATGTTGTGTCAAACAGTCCTGGAAACTCGCCAAAAGAGAATGGCTATAGGGTGGAAGGTTTCCATCGCTCCCTGTAGAATGTTCCGGCAGCTTGTTTTCCTCTTGCTGGGAGGCTGGGAGACTTTCAGATAAACAGATGAAGTGCAGCTTACATCACTGGTGATTGCTGGCTTGTGGGTCCTGCCCAGATCCCAGGGCAGGCAGCTGGCATGGGGAGTGGCACGGGCTGGTCCTGGACAGTCTGAGCAGTAAAGGATGGTGACTCAGCCCAAACCCCCAACGTCATTTTCCACCCTCTGCAGGCTTCCCCCTCGGCACGTTCCCCTCTTGTGTAGAGTCCCTGGGACCTTTCGTGAGAAAGTTCCCGAAACACGTGGCTGCCGGTGTGCTGATGTTTCCTCTATCAGCCCCTCTGGGGAAGGGCTCGGACTTCCTCCGTTTCCAGGGCAGGAAACCCAGCGTGGCTGGAGGTGGACAGCCAGAGGCGAGCACCGGTGGGGGAAGTGTGGAGCGGACACTTGAAGTGGCTCTAAATTTACTCGGCCTGCTCCTGCCTCCACCTCCCTGCTCAGGCCAGAGGAGCCCTTCCTGGAGCCCCCAGGGGAGGATGGAGGTGGCCGCTCCTCTGCTCCCCTGCAGAGCAAGCGGGCAGTGCCCTGCCAGCTGGGCGCAGCCTGGGTCCATCCTCCCCGGGGAGGTAAGGGTACAATTGTTGAAATAAGTGGGACTCCGGAGTTCCCCCAGCAAGTGGTTTCTATTCCCTGACCTTGATGCCAACGTCTGCTCCCTCCTCTTATTTACATTTCTGTGTGTGTGTGTGTGTGTGTGTGTGTGTGTGTGTGTGTCTGTGTCTGTGTCCATCTATTCCACTATCTCTAAGAAAATCAATGGGAAAATGTATGTCCTCAGGTGAGGATCAACAGACAAACAAATAAAATTCATAAAACAGGACATGCTAGGAAGGAAGTGAAGCAGGGCAACATGACAGAAAAATCAGAGGCATCGTGGGGACTACACCCGCTAGGGTGGTCAGGAAAAGCCGCTCAGAGAGGGGACATTTGAGCTGAGATGTGAAGATGAACAGTAGCTAACTATCCATCCAGCTGCAAGAAGAGGATTCTGGGAAGAAGGACAATGCCTTGAGATGGGAGCAAGCCTTATCCTGTTAGAAGGACAGCAAGAAGGCCCCTGGGGATGAAGGGCAGTGAGGGGCAGGGAGAGCTGGCAGAGAAAGGGTCATAGGGGCAGGCAGGGACCATGGGTCCCGGTGGCCTCCTAGGCTACGGAAGAAGCCACCCAAGGGTGATAAGGAGAGAGTGAGCAGGTCTGGCTGCTGGGGGAATGGACACAGGTGGAAAGAGGGACTCCAGCCAGGGGACTGGATGGTAACCATGGAGACAATGGGACTGGGCAGGATTCAGGACATGCTCTGGAGACAGGGCTACCGGGACTCTAGAAGAAGCATGGTGAATCCAGAGTTTGTAAATATTCACTAACTATAGCTATGTGAATGTATGTTCCTGAACATGTACACACACATACACATGCATGTGTGTGTGCACACACGCACACATATACACACTATCCTCTCTAGACCCATAGTCCAAGGTGGTGGTCCAGTCTCTGGAGGCAAAATGCCCAAGTTCAAATTCCAACTCATCCACTTGCTGGTGGAAACACTCAGTAAGTCGCTGACCCTCTCTGGTCTGTAGAAGGAGGTAGCATGGAGGCGCCTGGTAGGAGTGAGGAGGGAATGAGTTACCGTAGGGGGAGCACGTAGGAAAGAGTGCCTGCCGCCATAGGGCAAACGTTTGTGTCCAATGCTGCCGCATCCATGGGTGGCTTCAGGTAAACAATGTACTTTGATTCTCCTACATTCTGGAGTCAGGGTCTCCGCGAGGCTGGCTCCTTCTGACGGATCCAGTCCTTGACTTTTGCAGCTTCTAGAGGCGACAGCTTTCCTTGGCTCCTGGCCACATCATTCCAACCTCTGTTTCCGTCGTCACAGCGCCTCCTCTGGTGACCTTCTTGCCTCCCTTTTGTAAGGAGGAGCCTTGTGATTCTAGTTAGGGCCTGCCAGGATAATGCAGGGTCATCTCCCCATCTTTAAACCCTTCATTTCATCACATCTGCCCAGCCCTTTGGCCATAGAAGCTAACATACTGAGTTCTGGAGATTAGCACACATACAACCGTTATCCACACATGGCATCGATAAATAAAGGTTCGTTGCTATTATTATCATGATCATCATTATTCCTCCCTGAGCTGCCCCAGACCATAGCCCTAGCCTCTGGGAGAGGAAGGGAGGTGGAGAAACTCCTTTCTATCTTCCAAAATCCCCCTGAGACCAGGCTTGGAGCCCAATTCTAGGCTCGGGGTAATGAGAGGACTGGGAGCAGAAAGCAGACAAGGCAGGAACGTGCTGACAGGCCTCATGTGGGGTCGGACAGGGGTTCCTTAGCACATCTAAGGCTTCCTGGTAGCGCTGTATTGGATGAGCTCCTCCTGGCTCCTGCTGGGAAAGGGAGTGATGAAGTCCTGCAGGTTGCTGTAGATTGAGTCCTGATCCAAGGTGTCCAGAGACAGAGCCTCATAGGAAACATTCGTCTCCAGAAAAGGAGCCTGTAACAAAGATGCACGCAAGTCAGGGAAGCTGAATTGGGACGGAAGGGTGGGGGGTGTTCATAGATGAGGAGGCCTCCCTGGGGCTGGGGGACACGCCCCTCAGGAAGTCTGAAATCCACTCCCAGGCTCTCTAGCCCCACCTCCCTCCTCCCTGCAGGGCACCCTGAGCTCCAGCTGCAACAGAGCTCAACTCCATGCCAGGGCAGCACATTCTGTGTGTGCTCCCAGGTCACTGGGCCAGGCTGGGTCTCCACTGACCAGCTCCCACTCCCCCATGTGGAGAGCTGATATGGAGACACTTCTGAAGGCCAACAAGGACCTGGCAGAGCTCAGCAGGCAAGTCTTTCAATGGCTGCGATTTTGCCTCCCTGCTCTGTGCCCACAGGGGCAGGAGAAAGTCCGTTCTCAAAGCAGAGATGATGTAGCCAAGGCTCACAGCAGCCCCACCAAGTACCCACCATGGTGATGTACTCCACTTCCCCCTGGTCGTCCTGGGCAGAGAAGGAAGGCTGTGTGGGGGCCCTCTTCCTGGGGGAGCTGGGCAACATTCCTGTCTGCTTCCAGGGCAGGTTGGCATAGCAGACGTTGTCCTCCGGGGGCTGGAGCACCTGGGAGAGAAAGCCGGGTTCCTCTTCTGCAGAAGGTCACCAGCCCCTCTGCTGCCCTGGCCCCACCTCTCCCAGCTTCCCCTGCAGCCCCTACCTCTCAGTCTCCCACACCTGCCCCTCCCTCCTGGCTGTTTCCATCACCCCCTCTGTTCATCCAGGCCTTGCAGCTGGGAGGAGCTGGACACTTGGGCACATGGTCTGTCTGACACATTTGAACCTCGGGGCCCCTGGGGAGATGGAAAATAAGAAAAGAGGGGGGACGTGCGTCTGGTATATCCGGTCTGATGTCAGGGACTCTCTTACCTGCTCTGGGGGTATCCCAGCAGCTAAAAGACAAAAACAACCAGAATTAGAAAGCTCATCCTGAGAGTTGGAGAATCCCCAGGTTTGGGGGCGAGAAAAAGAAAAGAGGTGAAAAAGAAGGGAGACCTGGTTCCAATTCTGACTTTTCAGATGACATAGTCTGTGACATGGGGCATTCCCCTCTCTGGGCTTCCATTTGTCGACTTGAAAAATAAGGGGACCTCAGCTCCTCTGTTCCCCTCATCACAGAACTGTGACATCAACGGATTGGGGGGCCTTGCCAGCCATCAGCATTCCTGGGATTGCTTCTCTCACTGCTATCCCAGGATCATCCTGGAATGGCAACCAGAAGCTCTGCCTGTAATGCTACCGGGAGCTCTACCTCATCTGTCATTCACGCTGACCTTCCCCAGCCGCCTGGCTGTCTGATCTCCTCTCCCCAGTTCTCACTGCACTTCATGTGTGTCTGTCTCATTGCCTGTGTCCCACCGAATTCTGGTGAGACTTCAGGTGGGCTGTGGGCTGCTGGGTGGTTGAGCCTGCCCTTCCTTGCATAGCCGGCGCCTAGCTATGCCTGACACACAGGTGTCCATCAGTAAAAGTCATCTGCAGAGATCCAGGGGTGCTTAAGCTGGGTCAGTCCCAGATGAACCAGCTTTCAGGTGTTCACTGGTTCCCATTTCTGTCTATCCTTTGGCCCTCCCCTAGACTCCCAGCTTTAGAGACAACAAATAAACAAGATGCTTTCCCCCCAGACTTTTAGCTTCAAACGTCTAGATACTGAGGAGCACAGAAAGTACCTACCACATGAGGCATGGACAATGCACTTGGGAGAAAACAGGATGAACAGAGCCAGGTTTCCTCCTCCCAGATTAAAAGATCCCCCAGGATGTGGGGAGGGAGGAGGGCTGGAGAGAATCCCATGAGAGAGAGAGAGTGCAGGTCCCAGTGGGCTCTGGGAAGGGGGCAGTGCCATTATGTGAGGATGTAGAAATGGAGCCAGACAGGAAGAGTGTTTGCTTGGGGCCAGATTCCCTGTTGGATGTTGCTGGGTTATGAGTGAATGGCTGGGCAGAGGAGGAGCAAAAATAGGAATCGCAGCCAACCTTTTTTAAAAAACAACAGAGGACTCTGTGTAAGACCCGTGTGTGTGCATGCATGCCTGTGCATACATGTAATCTGTGTTTACACGTGTGTGTTATCTGTGTGTGCGCGTGCAGTGTGTTGTGTTGTGTGCATATGTGTGCTCATGCAAGTGTGTGCACATTCACGTGTGTGTGTCTGTGTGTGTGTGTTTTTCCCAACCCCCATGTCAGCTCAGTACCTCCTTGGCAACCATAGGAATTTCACTGAAGTGTCTGTGTACCTGATATGGGCGTGAGGTCATCGCCATTGATCCACACACTTGAGCTTTGGGGAGCCAACCCTGTCGACATCGGCCCACACACTTCCCATCCAGCCCAGTCCAGCCCCAGCCAGGTCCTCTCACCTTCCTTCTGTCGCTTCATCACTCTCCACACCAACAGTGAGGCTGCCGCCAAGACAAGCAGCACCAGAGCGATGAAGAGGGGCAGGGAGATGCAGAGCTGCAGGGAGATGCCACTGGAAACCACAGAAGACACCTGTGAACCCCCTCACCTCCTACCTTTAGGCCTTGTCCCCTCCACCCAGTAGCAGACAGGGCCGCACACCTTTTTGGCTTGCTGTTTCCAGCCTGGGAACCCCCACTCCTGGGCGCCCTCAAAAATGGTGGTTGTTTTTAAAGGAGAGGAGGGCTCCACCAGGTAGTTTCAATGGGTCTAGAAGCCTAAGAGAAGTTGTCTGACACCAGGCACCAGAGAAATCCCCCTGCTTCCTCACTGGTCCTCTGGCCAGGCTGCATAGCGTCCCCTAGCCCACAATTCCTGTCACTCAGAACCTGGGGAGATGACCTATTTGGAAAGAAGATCTTTGCAGATGTGATCAAGGTGATGTCATACTGGATTAGGGTGGGGTAACCCAATGACTAGTGTCCTAATAAAAGGAAAACTTGGAAAACACGGAGACCATGTGACAACAGGGGCAGAGATTGGAGTGATTCGGCCACTGGCCAAGGAGTACCAAGGATTGCCAGCCACCAACTGCCAAGACAGAGGCATGGGACAGATCCTATCCCCACATCAGCTCAGTGCCTCCTTGGCAACCATAGGAATTTCACTGAAGTATCTGTGTACCCAAAATGGGCCTAAGGTCATTGCCATCAACCCACACACTTGAGCTCCAAGGAGCCAACCCTATCAACACCTTGATTTCAGATTATGGACCTCCTGGGCTGTGAGTGAAACTCAGACATTCTCCAACACACACACACACACACACACACACACACACACACACACCCCACTACAGTTCATCATCAGCACAGCAGCCAGGAAATGCTTTTAACCAGAGTTCCAGCACCTCCCTCCTGTGCTCAAAACCCCAACGCAGCCCCATTTCATTCCAAGAACATGGCCCAGGCTGACAATGGCTTCCACTGCCCCTCAACCCCCACCCGCTCTCCTCATTTCTTACTCTTCTCGCCCTTGCTTGCTCTTCTGGGAAGGAAATGACTAGGGTTCTTAGAAGAAGAAGAAGAAGAGATTGGGACACAGACTCACACAAAGGGGAAACCAGGCAAGAAAGCCCTCTGGGAGCTGCCAGGTGGTCAGCAAGAATTGCCAGGATCCCCACTGTTGCCATAACAGTAACAAGGAATTCATAACAGAAGTAGGGCTTCCCAGGCCCTTCCTGTTCTCCCAGAATTTGGACCAGGGGACACTGTGGCCCCAGGACCCCGTGGCCACACACCCTAGCCATGCTTTCTGCCCTGGCTGCCTGCTCCTCCATCTCCCACTCTCTGAGCTCTGCATGGGACGCTCTATATCTGTGTGACCTGAGCTCAACACAGTGCCTGCCCAGGAGAATTTAACTCAGTGGAAGTGGGGTGGATGCGTCAATGAACCAACCACCTCCGAACTGCACTGAGCTCCAGGATGCTGGATTGGGGCGGTGGGGGTACTGTGCAGCCTGAGAGCAAGTGGAAGGACCCCTGTCATCCTGGCTGGGACATGGGACTACAAAGGGTCCCACACATGGAGAAGTCTGGGACAAGTGGGCCACAGGGAAGAGCAGCATCCAAGCTGACTTACCTGTCATCAGAGAGGTGGCTGGTCACAAACGAGGAGCCGGTGGTGTCTTCTGGGATGTCTGGTACTGTGAATACGTTGGCAGTGGAGGTGATGGTGGGGGTGGGGGTCAGCACTGTAGTTGTTGCTTATCATACAAAACAGATTACATTCCACTCTGCTTGCTAACCCGCCCACTCACCCCACCTCCCGTCCCCCTATGCAGCCCTACATGTAGCTCGGAGCCAGGGAGGAATGTGGGCTGCCCGGGCCTGCAGAGCCTGGGGCAGGATCACAGGAAGGGGCCTCCAGCTGGACCACTCATGCCTCTGTGGCTATAGGAGACCCGGGCACAGGTCCAAGGGGTCATCGCACAGCCCCTGAAAGGCTCAGGGGCCCAGGATTGCCTCAGGTTAATGGCAACTGGAGTTCAGCTAAACTTTAAACACTCCCACTGTTTATGGCAGGGCCTTACTTAGCCAGCAAGGACAAGAGCAGAATGGGGACGTGCCAGGTAACTAACATACCCAAGAGCTATGACCTCTAAGGTCAGGACCAGCCCTGAGCAAAATCACGATGTGCAGGAAGAGCCTTTCCTTTGGACAAGTTATTAAGTTTCTGTGATGGGGCAGCTCCTTCTCAGGATCGTTCTCGAGATCCCGTGAGACAAGGAACGTGCTGTACTTGGCAGCTATCCAGACCTGAGACCAGATATGGACAAGAGGTGGGAAGAGCAGCTATGAGCCGGGCCCCCACCTTCAGGAAGAGCAGGCACACCAGGGCACCAGAGGTGCCAGGGAAGCCTTGGCAGGAATTGGTTCCCATAGAAGAGGCTTCCTTCCGCTCATGAGCTAAAAGTAGGGCCATCACCATGGTCTCTATGGGCAATAATCTTAGGCAATGAGCTGTGCAGAGAAAAAAAATATGTGCCCAGAAAGGCTTGATCCATCCTGGGGAGGTCCTGGGAGCCCCAAGAGCATCCAAGAGAAACCTGAGTCTCCCAATCTAAGTGAGCAGTTGGGGCTCCCTGAGACCTCAGGACCAACCCCCCTCTGTGGCAGTTGATCTGAGTGAGTTCAATCCCTAGAGAGGGGCCTCAGGGACCAGGGCAGAGCAGGCCCTGAAGAGACACAGCCACACAGGCACGTACTCTTACCTGGGTCAATGGTCACTTTCACAGGGACCCCAGCGTCAGATCCAGTTCTCTCAATCCCACACCAGTAAGTGTCTGAATCTTCTCGCCTGAGCTCCTTCATGGTCACCGTGAACATGAGGTATCTCGGATGGTCCCTGATGGACACACGGTTCTTCTTCACTTCCTCTGATCCATTGGTTATAACAACCATCTCACAGCTAAACCACTCATGACCACGACACCACCACTTCCTGTAGGTCTCCCATCCTGGGTCATAGTGACACTGCACGGACAATGAGTGCCACTCCTGGCCCCTCACTTCCTTTGGTCCTGAGATGAAATATGATGAATCTGGAAAACACAAATCCATATAGCTGTCACCTCCCCGACCACCGCCTCGAGGGTCAGGCAGCAGCCTTCTGCACTGTGAACAGCACCTACAAGTCCCAGGCCTGATGAGTGGGACAGAGTCAAGGAAGGAAATCACCTTCCACAACACAGACCTTTGTCCTTCAAAGTGCCACTGGCTCAGAGCCACCTCAAAATCACCTAACTGCGCCCTGCAGAGCTCAAGGAGACAAAGGCATTGACTCTGAGCAATAATTATCTCCTATAATTCAAATTCACTCCCTCTTGCTCCCTGGGGCCTTTTGTAGCATCTTTGTGTTAAGCTGGTCTCATGGGAAGAAGCACCAGGGGACCCATTTCCACAGGAGTGTGTTTGCCCCTGACCTGCGCTGATGGTCTCAGGAGGGCCAGCTGCTGCACTAGCTCCCCTGGCTGTGCAGAGGCTGCTCCTAGTGGGTCTAGTGGTTCCATAGCAGGCACCCCGGCTTCACCAATGCAGTAACGCCATCTGCGGAATCCATATCATACTGATCCCATGTTCTCCATTGAATTGCTTTGTCAAAAAGTAAATATGTGAGTTACTTATAGATTTTCCTTGCTGACCCATTGATCCCTTTGTCTGTCCTCATTTTATTTATCCATCAGTTGATGCACATGTAAGTTGTTCCTGCTTCTGGGCTATTTGGGGTAAACATTTGCATCAACTCTTTACATGGACATATATTTTTCAATTCTCTTGGGTATTTACCCAGGAGTGGAATTGCAGGGTTACATGATAACCATATGTTTAGCATTTTCAAGAATATCAAATTGTTTTCCAAAGTGGCTGCTCCATATTGCATACTCATGGGCAATGTATGTCCTCTCTCATTAATGTTAAGTCTCCATAGTTCAGTTCTGTGAAAGTAGAAAGAATTGGTCTAGGGGTGGGGTGGTTTAAGCAGTTACATAGCTTCATTGCCATTAGACACATTCACTCATTCAACTCACCATTTGTCTAATCTGTACTTGGTATGTTTATAAGTGCAAAAATCCCTGCCCTCCTAAAGCTTATATTCAATCAAGGTGGGGATAGACAGTGGAGAAAAATGATGCAAAAGGATTGTTATTGTAATTGAGGTCATCAATGAAGGCCGCCATGAGAAGCAGAGATGTGAGGGACTGGAACCTGTGGCTCAAGAGAGTAGCAGTGCAAAGGCCCTGAGGCAGGAGTGTATCTAACACGTTCAAAGAACACCTAAAAGGCCAATGATGAAGAGGTTGAACCAGGGGAGGAAGAATAGAGAAGAGACCACAGCAGTGATGTGGCAGAAGAACTCAGATGGTGAGCACCTGGTAGCTCAGGAAGCAGCTGGATTTTTCCTCCGAGTAGGATGGGAGGTCATTGGAAGGTTTTGACTAGAGGAGAGACAGGATGTGGCTCACATTGTCCAAGGGTCATTATGGGATGTGAGAGGAGATGGATGCCCAGGTTTTGCTGAGCACCTATAAGGATGGAGGTTCCCAATGCAAAGGTGGGACAGAAGGGAATTCAAGGGGGAAGGTCACATTTGAAATGTTAAGATCTAAGTGTAGTTGTTCAATGGGCAATTGGATAGAAGATTCTGGAATCTAGGAAGATGTCCAGGGATGAGGGATATAGAATTGGGAGTCATCTGTGTACAGACAGCATATAAAGCCAAGAGAGAAGAGGAGAGCAACAAGGGAGTGACTCCAGAGAGAGAAGAAGCCGAAGACCAAACCCTGAGGCCTTCCAACATTTCCAGATGATCCTTTCAATTTTTAATCAAACCAGTGCTATCCATCAACTCCAAGTTCACTTCAACCTCTGTCCCCCTCCTTTCCTCTTCACCTACCAAGCTCCCTCCTCGTGATTTGTCCAGTCCCTCGGCAACTTCTGCTGCTGCCTCCTATCTCAGAGGCCTAGAACCACCTCCCCCTCCTGTCTGGCAACCTTCCTGCTTTCCTTCCCTCAAGCACCTTCCTCCTTCACTTCTTTCCCAAAGCCTCCCTGGCTTCTAACACAGTCAGAAGGTCCAGGAGCAGCCAGAGCTCCTCTGCTTTGACCGATGGGCCCCATCCATCTGTCCATCCTGAACTATGAGCCCCCCCATTCCTCCACCCCACGGGGAGGGTTAAGAAGCATGCCTTCTGCTGGGCTCAGTGTGAAAGCCATATTTCTTCATCGGCAACTGTAACAGCCACTGAAACTCTGGTGATGTTGAGTTGATGAGCACACGGGCTCATGGCCTGGAGGATCTATTTAGAAATGGGGTCCACTTCTCAGCAGCACACCTTCTGGGCCCCTTTTTCCTGCTGCCAGCCAGCTCCTCTTGCCCATAAGCTTTTCCCACGAGTTCAGACCCAGCCCCCACTCACCTGGATACAAGAAGAAGGGAGGGAAGACCATCAACAGGTACATTTTTCAGCCTCGCATGGGGCCCCCTGGGTCTAGCCAGTCAGCAAGAGCGACCTGCAGACTCACTCCCCGCTGGTGAATAGAACTGAAAGAGAACTGCTCGGTCTTCTAGAAATTGCAGACACAGGCCCACCAGGTCAGGCCGGCTCTTACTCAACCCTCTGGACTGGAGGCGGGGAACCCAGCTCCCAACAGAGCCAAGCATTGGACACGATATCCTGAACCTGGAATTTCAGGTGTAGCCAGATTCTCAGCAGCCCAGGAGGTCAGGAGTTCAACCGGGTGAAGGAGGACTTGGGGCCAAAGTCAGAAAGTCAGGGGAGAGATTCTGGACCAGAGATTGGAATGAAGATCAAGCTGAGGGGCTATCAAAACCCAGCCTGCAAAGAAGGGGCCTCAAAGACAGGACCAAGGGGCCAGGGGGGTCTCTGTCCTGAGGACATCCGGGAAACTCACTGCTGTGGCCCAGTGCCCCAGGTAAGGGCCCATGGGGATCAACCCCAGCCTGAATCTTCTAGAAACTTGTCAGTCATGCCAAGGACTTTTTAATGAAGAAACCAGTTCATTGTGCCCTGGCTGGGCAGCTCAGTTGGTTGGAGGGTAGTTCTGATATGCCTGGGTCTCGGGTTTGATCCCAGTCAGGGCATATACAAGAGGCAACCAGAGAATGCATAAATAAATGAAACAACAAATCAATGTTTCTCTTTCTCTCTCTCTCAATCAATAATCTGTTAAAAAATAAAAGAAGCTGAAACGGGTTTGGCTCAGTGGGTAGAGCGTAGGCCTGCAGACTGAAAAGTCCATTCCGCTCAAGGGTATGTACTTTGGTTGCAGGCATATCCCCAGTAGGGGGCGTGCAGGAGGCAGCTGATGGATGTTTCTCATCAATGTTTCTGACTATCTCCCTTTCTCTCTGTGAAAGATCAATAAAATATTTTTTTTTTAAATAATACCTGAAACCGGTTTGGCTCAGTGGATAGAGCGTCGGCCTGCGGACTGAAGGGTCCCAGGTTCAATCCAGTCAAGGGCATGTATCTTGGTTGCAGGCATATCCCCAGTGGAGGGCGTGCAGGAGGCAGCTGATCAATGTCTCTCTCATTGATGTTTCTGACTCTCTATCCCTCTCCCTTCCACCTTGTGAAAAATCAATAAAATATATTTTAATAATAATAATAATAATAATAATAATAATAAAAGAAACCAGCTCTTTACACTTGGCAATTCTCCCTCGCTGCTCCCCCCCCCCCCCTCCCCCCTGTAAAACCTATTTGGCTGATGCAGGGAGAGAAAAAGCACTGGTTCTACAGGTCTTACTCCCTTTTTCCTACAACTTGGTTCCCATCCCATCTCCCTCCCCCACTGGGATCCCAGCAAGCCCTCAGGGGGGGCTCAGAGGTTATGAAGAGATAAAGCCTTTCTCACATTTCCTTCCTGGAGCCACTTTTGCCAGGTGTCACACGCATCCTTTGACATCTTGAGGAGCCATTGAGTCCGGAGGGGAGACCTCAGGCCTTCCTTCTGAATCAGGAACAAAGAGGAGAGCAGGAGGCTTCTTTGAGTAGCCAGGGCCTTTCCAGAAAGCGGCCAGCGCCTGCCTTTCACTTCACAAGACCCACTATCCAATGGGGGTGAGACACAGGGGGGCAGGAGCGTGCCTTGCCTTTCTTGGGCGTGAGTTCAGGGAGTGAACAGCCTCTGAGCTGCTCAGGGGTCTGCCTGTGACCAGGGACCCTCTGATCCTGGGCCACCGGCCTCCAGAACCGGGAGTTATGATCTGTTTGTCTCTGAGTGATGGCAAGACTGTTCCTCTGGCCGAAACCAGTTTGGCTCAGTGGATAGAGCGTCGGCCTGCGGACTGAGAGGTCCCAGGTTCGATTCCGGTCGGGGGCATGTACCTTGCTTGCGGGCACAACCCCAGTGGGAGGTGTGCAGGAGGCGGCTGATGGATGTCTCTCTCTCATCGATGTTTCTGACTTTCTATCCCTTTCCCTTCCTCTCTGTAAAAAAATCAATAAAATATATTAAAAAAAAAAAAAAGACTGCGCCTCTGAACAAGTACCTCTGGGGACTTGGGGAGAGGCGGGCTAGGCTGGGGGTCCCGTGTCCTCAAAGATGCTTTGCAGCCCTCGTTCGGACTTGGCCGTTGACTTCCGCAGGAGTCAGTTACCTCGGCAGCCTCTCGGGTTCCCAGATAAAATGAAGGGATGGAACGGGCCATCTGAGAGTCCGCCTGCACTGAAGCACCTACATGTGTGTATCTGTGCATGGGTGCAGGGGTATGCTTGACAGCTGCGCCCCCTCTCAGCTCTGCTCCTGCCTTCCAGCTTCCTCTTCTCTGTGAACGTGAGGAAGAGGCAGATTTGCCCTGAGGCTGAGGGGGTTCACCGTCAGCACCCCGCCCTGGAGCAGGCTCCTTTCAAAGCCCCCTATCCAGTGTTGTTCCTGATGAAGGTCCTCCTTCCTTAAAAGCGGCCTTACCGTTTGTATGAGCTCAGGCCTGTCCCCTGCTCTTTACTCCACTTTTGTTCTCACTGAAGGGGAGGTTCTCTCCCCTCCCTGCCGCACCCCCATCCCATCCTGGAGTCTGGACCAGACCTGTGACCTACTTTCCCAAGAAAACCAGCAGAACTAACGGTGCACCCGTTCCAGACTCAGCCTGCGGAGGCCTCCTGTGCTCCCTCTTACTCTCATTCGCTTCTGCCTCTGCCTGAGGATGCACGGGCCAGCGTTGGGAGGATGGAGACAGAGCCAAGCTGCCCCAGCCAACAGCCAGCCAACCCTCAACACCCAAGGGAGCCCGCCTGAGCGCAGAATCACCATCCAGATCAAACTGCTCACTCACAGACTCGCTCTGGGTCCCTGTGCTTGGGACGGTTCATCGCAGCCTTCTTGTGGCACCAGAAAATGTAGAGGAGATCCCGCCAAACCTAGACCTGCCCTTCAGCAGCCGCTTCACCCTCCACTCTGCCCCTTTAGCTGCCCTGGCTTCAGTCCAGCCAGCTGCTCTCTGCCCCTTAGGCTTTCCCTCGCAGCTCCTCAAGGATGACCCCCTCACCCCCACCTCTTTCTCAGATGAGGTTCAGAAGAGAACAGACCTTGTGTTACCGGTAAGGAGAGGTCCTCGTCTCTCTCCCCTTCCTCCCCGTGCCACCCCCCCGCCACATTGCTCGTGGGAGTGGATTTTTTTTTGTAATAACCCAAGAAAAAGAATTTTCTGAGACTTGTGTGGGAGAACGAGTGGTTTTTATTTGCATGGAATTCACTCCCAAAGTTGCCAAGGCTGCATTTCCCTTTGTCCCACCAAGGAAGAAGCGTAGCTGTGGCTTTCATCAGGCTGGCGTCCAGAGTTTTCTTGCCGGGTGCGTGCAGTCAATTCAGAGGCAGGCAGGCTTAGCTCGTGCTCTCCCTGCTCCCATCAGTCCATTGCATGTGGGGTCCACTTGGTCATGGCCATACAGGCGAATGCAAGGAAGTCTAGAGCAACAAGAGCCAACTCCTTAGTTGAGGGGAGTATGTATTCCCACATATTTTCCTGAGCTTGCCCACTGTGCCACCATCAAATTCCCCGACTACCGAGCCAGCCATGGAGAAGGTAGAAGACAACAAGACACTGTGTTCCTTGTGCATGTCAAGGCCAACAAGCACCAGGTCAAACAGGCTGTGAAGAAGCTCTATGACATTGATATGGCCAAGGTCAACACCCTGATCAGGCCTGATGGAGAGAAGAAGGCATATGTTCAACTGGCTCTTGGCTATGGTGCTTTGGATGTTGCCAACAAAATTGGGATCATCTCACCTGAGTCCAATGCCTAATTCTAAATATAAAGATTTTACACTGGAAAAAAAAAAACCTAGCTAATTACAATAGTATCACTAGGACCACTAGAACTATCTGTGTGTGGCTTGTGATTCAAAACAAGAAGTTGGACTAAATTACAAAACCAATACCTGTTCATGTTAGGAAAATAAATTGTGAAACACACTATGAACAACTCTATTCCAACAAACTTGGAGGAAATGGACATATTCCTAGAAAAATGCAACCTCCCAAAACTCAATCAGGAAGAATCTAAACATCTCAATAGGCCAATAACTATGGAGGAAATTGAAGCAGTCATCAAAAAGCTTTCAGCAAACGAAAACCTGGGGCCAGATGCTTCACTGGGGAGTTTTACCAAACATTCAAGGAAGAATTAAAACCTATCCTCCTCAGACTATTCCAAAAAATTCAAGAGGAAGGCACACTTCCAAGCTCATTCTAGGAAGCCAGCATCACCCTAACACCAAAACCAGATAAAGACAACACAATGAAAGAAAATTACAGGCCAATATCCCTCATGAACATAGATGCCAAAATCCTCAACAAAATCCTAGCAAATCGGATCCAACGTTACATCAGAAAGATCATACACCATGACCAAGTAGGATTTATCCCGGGAATACAAGGATGGTACAATATTCGCAAATCAATAAATGTGATACAACACATAAACGAATTGAGAGATTTTTAAAAAAATGTTAAAACACAGATAAGGTTAAAAAAAAAAGTTTTAATTGCCTCTAATCTCACCACCCTGAGACAATCACTTTTAACATCTTTTTTTTTTTGCTTTTTTTTTATTTTTTATTAATGTGTTACATGTGTACATATCTTCCCATTGCCCCCCCTTCCCATGCATGCTCTAACCCCCCAATGTCTTGTGTCCATTGGTTGTGCTTATATGCATGCCTACCCGTCCTTCAGTTGATCTCTTATCTGCCCCACCTCTCCCTAACTGACTTTTAACATCTTTTATCTCTTCCTGCAGGAATGCATGATTATTTCAGAAACCAAGCAGAGTTGCTGATGTGTTACATGAGTTCATGTCACTCATTGCTCAATAGATTTTTGTTGTCAGCTTGGGGAAAGATGTCCTAAAAACAAATATCGTCAAGACACTTGTCTTGGTGGAAATGCATACAGCGACTGCAAGCCCATGCTCCTCTTGGTCGGTGTAGACTTGCCAACTGCAGCTAATCTGCTATGGGAACCCAATCCGTCCATAGGTGCCGGAGCCCAGTTAGTTGCATCCCTCCCACTCTGGGTCATAGGGCTGTATCCCCAGCGGCTAAAACCACACTGGGCACATAGTAGCTGCTCAGTAAATAGCTGATGGAAACTGAATGAACTATTTTTACTGCATTGTTATTCTCCCCCTGGATGCTTGCCTTGCAAAGTAGCTGCTGTCCATTTTGAAACTAAGGTGTTCATCCACTCATTTAGGGTATTCATCCCTTCATTCATTCCCTGAGAGACTGCTGGGTACCAGCCCTTGGGTGTACAGCCCTAGCCAGTGTGGCTCAGTGCATAGAGAGTCAGCCTGTGGATTGAAAGGTCCCAGGTTCAATTCTGGTCAAGGGCATGTACCTTGGTTTGGGGCACATCACCAGTAGGGGGCGTAACACTCTATGCACTGAACCACACTGGCTAGGGCTGGACCAGCCCTTGAGGCAAAAGTAGGTTTACAGTTGTGAGTACACGAAACATGCAGTTTATTCTTTTCTTTTTTTAATCCTCACCTGAGGATATTTTTTCTGTTGATTTTTAGAGAGAATGGAAGAGAGAGGGAAAGACAGAGAGAAATACTGATGTGAGAGAAACATCAATTGGTTGCCTCCTGCACAGAGTCTGGGCTGGGGAGGAGCCTGCAACTGAGGTACATGCTCTGGACCAAAATCGAACCCGGGACCTTCCATCCGCAGGCCAATGCTCCATCCACTGAGCCAAACTAGCTAGGACCAGAGCTTATTCTTGTACTATTATTTATTAATTATCCGGCACCTGAACTTCCATGCTAATTCTCTCCACTTCTTCATCCCAATACATGTCCTTCTCCTCTTTCCCAAACTCTGCTTCTCTTTGGAATGTTCTCTCCGAGGCCTTGTGCCAGGGCCAAGTGCAAACTCTTTCTTCCCACACATCTGGCCTGACTTGCTGATCTTTCCTGTACTCTCTTGCTTTATTTTATTTTTAACATATTTTTTTAATTGATTTCAGAAAGGAAGGGAGAGGGAGAGATAGAAACATCTGAACAGCAGATGTGGGGCGACAATGATGATAGAGAATCATTGATTGGCTGCCTCCTACACGCCCCCTATTGGGGATCAAGCCCACAACCCAGGCATGTGCCCTTGACCGGAATCAAACCTGGGACCTTTCAGTCCAAAGGCAAACACTCTATTCATTGAGCCAAACTGGCGAAGGCTGTACACTCTTTTTTCTTTCTTTCTTTTAAATATATTTTATTGATTTTTTTACAGAGAGGAATGGAGAGGGAGAGGGATAGAGTTAGAAACATCAATGAGAGAAATATCGATCAGCTGCTTCCTGCACGCCCCCTACTGGTGATGTGCCCGAAACCAAGGTACATGCCCTTGACCAGAATTGAACCTGGGACCTTTCAGTCCACAGGCCGACACTCTATGCACTGAGCCACACTGGCTAGGGCTGTATACTCTTGTTTTAGACTTTCCCACACTAAGGGCCCATTGTGCTAGTCCAGGTTTCCAGGAAGCAGGTATAGAAAGGGAACTCCATGCGCAGGGACTGTGTTAGGGGAAACACCAGGTGGAAACCAGAGAGGCAGGGAGAGCCTGCAGACCAGGATCTGACCCCAGGTGAAGGAGAGGGGCCAGCAGGCAGTCTCTGGATGGTTCTGTAAAACATGAGGAGGTCCCTACACCGAAAGCAACCATGAGGGGGTCCTGTTTCCCCAGAAACAAGCCCACCTCCGAGTCCCTGCTACGCTCCGCCTTTGGCTGGCATTACCTGTGTGAAGTGGCCTCCGTGCAAACACACCAATGGTGGATTGCAGGGCCAGGGGAGCGGGGAAGGTGGGGGAAGAGGGGGGACTGGGCAGTTATGCCCCTGAGGTTAGGAGTCTGAGAGGCACCTTCTCATGGTCACCTCAGACCTTTCTTTTTTTTCTTTTTTTAAATATATTTTATTGATTTTTCACAGAGAGGAAGGGAGAGAGATAGAAAGTCAGAAACATCCATGAGAGAGAGACATCGATCAGCTGCCTCCTGCACGCCCCACAGTGGAGATGTGCCCGCAAGCAAGGTACACGCCCCCGACCGGTATCGAACCTGGGACCTTTCAGTCCACCAGCCGACGCTCTATCCACTGAGCCAAACCGGTCTCGGCTCAGACGTTTCTTAACTTGGGGTGAAACAACATGCCCTCTCTGCTTCCCTGCCTTCTTCAGCCAATGTGCATCTATGTGTATGTGTGTCTGTGTGTGTGTTTGTGTGTGTATCTGCATGTCAGAGTGTGACTCTCTGTACATGTTGTGTGTATGCGCATACCCTCTGTCTATGTGTGCATCTGTGTGAATGTGTCTGTGTCTGGGTTTGTGTGTGTGCATACATGTGTGTGTATGTTTTCAAGGAGCCCACTGTCCCAGCCACACACCCTCTCAGAAGCCTACTCCACACCGCAGCTCCCGCCTCTCCTTGCTCCCTTCAGACCATCCTGGTGGGCGACAGTGGCGTGGGCAAGACCTCTCTGCTGGTCCAGTTCGACCAGGGCAAGTTCATCCCCGGCTCCTTCTCGGCCACCGTGGGCATCAGCTTCACGGTAAGTGCTCCCCACTTCCGGGGTCCGGGTTGGCTCTGTCAGGGTCCCAGCAGGAAGCGGGTGGGCACTCGAGTTGGATCTCTCCAGGAGGTTTCATAACCAGACCACTGACCAAGAAGGGAGGGGGCAGTGTTTTGGGGTTGTTAAGAGAGGTGGGAGCGGGGAACCACCACAGACCCAGGGACAAGGTGGGCTGCGTGGAGGGGCTGGCGGGCTGGAGCTGAGACCATCAGTGGAGGAACGCAGCAAAGCCTAGTAGCCCTTCCCCCACACACTGCCCTCTTCCTGCTCCCCCATATCCTATGGGGCTCCCCATGGACTGCACACAACTGGAAGCTGGAAAGCAAGGACATGTGTTGATACAGGTGGCTCAGGCCCACCTCCCAAGGCAATAAGCACCTGGAGAGGCAAAGGCGTGGCTTGAAATGACAAATACAGTCCCATCCTGGCATTGTGGTCCTGGGGCACGGGGAGGGCAAAGGTTAAAGTTCTTGTTTTAGCACTCGGTCTCTCCCTGGACACAGCCCGGGGGCAGCTCCCATGAGAGAAGTGATCCCAACCCGTAGCCCCTCGTGGGCCAGGAAGGCCTCCTCCCCGCCTCGCCCTCTGTCCACGCTCGCCAGGACTGCGGCTGCTCAGTAAGGCCTGGTCCTAAAGGCCTCTGCGGGCACCTGGCTCTGGGCGTGGACTCTTCTCAAGAGCTGCAGGGCCCGTCTCGGGGTTTCCAGCTGGAGAGGAGCACACGGCGTTTCCGGGGGGCGTGGGTGTTTGGGAGGCCAGCCTCAGGACCCACAGAGCACAGGCCTGCGAGGCCACTCGGCTGGGACGCAGCAGAGTCACGCGTGTGGAAAGGGACGAGGGAAACCTCAGACCCGGAGCTTGCCCGGGTCACAGGGAGGAAGGCCAGGGCCTGCACGGACAGGGCTTTCTGGTGAGGCTGAGTGTGAGCTGGGCCCGGTGCGGAGCCCAGAATCCAGCCTGACACACCCGTGCCCCCAGCTCCCCGCCACTGGGAGCCGCTGGGCTGGGGGGTGCAGGGCTGAGGCCTTCCACCACGTGAACCAGCACATACCCCGCCGGCCCCCTCAGCACGCAGGGCACACTCCCCGCCCTCTTCCCACTGGGCAGACTCAGAGGGCAGAGTGTGGGCGGGCATGGGGGTGGCTGGGGGTGCACAGACTCTCATTCACGCTCCACAGGGTGGGGCCTCCCCGTTTTGCCCCTGCCGGTGAGAAGGAGGGGAGCGTGTGGTTCAATCGAGAGCCTGCCGCTGCCTGAGACAGGTCAGGCCTTCCTGGGGTGACCCGGACACTCTGCTCAACACGCCTCCCAGCTTCATGGACTCCTCTGATCCCAAACGGTTAGGGCCTCCTGATTGCCCAAGGCGAGGGCCACGGGGGACGGCCAGAGCCGCGCCTTCAGGAGCGCCAACTTAAACGCAGCCACAAAGGCCCTGCATCCAGGAGCCCCAGGGTCTCAGGGCCAAGGGTGCGGGGAGGGGTGACCCTCAGAACCCTTCCAGGAATACCCAGCCCACCTCGCAGGGCGGGGAGAGCCGGTGATGGGACGGTCCGGATGCAGCCCCCCAAGTGAGCGAGAAATGAGAGGCGGTCTACACTAAAGGGTCAAGTTCAAGCACCAACCAGCCAGAGCCCAGGTGCTGCCAGGGGCATAGCGGTCGGCAACTAAAATATATTCACAGGAGCTCGGGCTGGGCTGCATCGCGCAGGTCAGGGGCGTCCCAGCCTCTCCCTTTTTTTTTTTTTTTTAAATATATTTTTTTTAATATATTTTATTGATTTTTTACAGAGAGGAAGGGAAAGGGATAGAGAGTTAGAAACATCGATCAGCCGCCTTCTGCACGCCCCACTGGGGACGTGCCCGCAACCAAGGTTACATGCCCTTGACCGGAATCGAACCTGGGACCTTTCAGTCCGCAGGCCGACGCTCTATCCACTGAGCCACACCGGTTCCAGCTATTTTTTTTATTTTTTTTTTTTTACAGAGAGGAAAGGAGAGGGATAGAGTTAGAAACATCAATGAGAGAGAGACATCCATCAGCCGCCTCCTGCACACCCCCACCTGGGGATGTGCCCACAACCAAGCCACATGCCCTTGACCGGAATCGAACCTGGGACCCCTCAGTCCGCAGGCCGGCGCTCTATCCACTGAGCCACACCGGTCCCGGCTCAGCCTCTCCCTGACCCCGCACCCGGGGCCACCGGGGGGACCGCCGGCTGGCGAGGCTCGGGCGCCGCCTGCTGGCCGCGCTGCGCAGCGACAGCGGGAACGCCGGCGGCGCCGGGGCGCGGGCCGCCCCAGGGATGCCCGACCTGATGGGGTCCCGGGCCGGGTCCACAGGCGCCGCTCCCCGCGGGAGCTTAGCCCCGACGGCTGCCGACTTTGGGGAGCCCGTCCCGGGGGTGGAGCTGGCCGCTGCCCCAGAGCAAGGAGCCGGGTCCGCGTTGCTCCGGGTCCCGCTGCCCCGGCGGAGCTGCGCGCCCTGGCGGGGTGCGGGCTGGAGGGCGGAGGGAGGAGCCTGGCGGGGTGCGGGCCGGGGCGGGGCGCAGGCGGAGCTGTTCCGGCTCCGTCCGTCCGTCCGTGCGTCCGCGGCCCCGGCTCACCTCTGGTCCGGGAGCATGACGGGCACGCCCGGCGCCGCCGCCGCCCGGGATGGCGAGGCCGCCGAGCCCCCGCCGCCCTGCAGCCCGAGCTACGATCTGGCGCGCAAGGTGGGTGGGCACCGCGCCCAGCGCTGGGGGCTCCCCGTGCCCTTGAACCTGAGATCCTGGGGCTCCCGGGACCCCATGCCTTTCTGGCTGGGTCAGCCCTGCCCTCCCCCACCCACCCCCCCAGACAGGCAGCCGGGGTCCCGGTATCTGCGCTGGCTCTGCCAGGCCGGGGAGAGGAAGCTGGGAAGTGACCCCCCCAAACCTGCTTTCTTCTGCCACACCCGGCTAATGTGAGCCCCCAGGCACCCCCAGGCTTCTGGCTAAGTGTTAGCCCTCCTGGACGCAGGCACCCACCCTGGGTGCTAGGAAGCAGGGTGCCCGGGCACCCAGAGAAGCCGGCGCCTGGTATCCAGCAGCAGTGTGAATGCCCTTTTCCCGGCTGAGCTCTCAGCTGAGACTGGACAGGGGTTCCTTAGGCCCCCAACCCCAAGTTCCACCTCTTCCCTTCTGGCTGCGGCCTTGAACCTTCTTCTAGAACGCGGGCCCACCTGGGGGTTATGGAACCTGAGAAAGATCCCAGTGATTGCTCACGGGTCCCACCTGGGAGAGTGTGGGTCCGCTCTCCGGGCTCAGGGTGGCCCGTCCCGAGGCCGGTGAGGGTGGCAGTGGGCGCTGGTCTATGTGCCCTCCTCCCGGGCCTGGGAGCAGCCAGGCACCAGGGGCTCTGGAAGAGGTGCGGAGGGAACTCAGCCTCCAGGCCGGCCGCTGGGTGGGCGAGGCGGGCACCCTGTCTCGGGGTGCCGGCCCTCAGAGAGAGCCGCTCTCTCTCTGTGCCTGGGTTTGCCTCCACCCCCATTGTTTCAGGGGAAGCCACTCGGCAAGTCGCAAGTCACCCGCCCAGAGCCGTTGAGATAGGCGTCCTGTGTGGGCGCTGGGCAGGAAACGGGCCCCTGGGCCTTGGGTGGGAGGGGAGCTGGGGAGAGCCAGCCCCAGGCTGGGGGTGGGGGGTGTCTGACCTCCTTGGCGGACAAGCCACTGAGCTGTTTGCCTAGGAGGTAGCAAGGCTGGCAGCTGTTTGTGCTCAGTGGTGGTGGCTGGTGGCGTGTGCTGCAGGCCGCTGTGATCTGCAAAGTACACAGGAGCTCACCCTCCTCTCCTCCCCGGGGGCTGGCGCCTCGAGCCCAGGAGCAGAGGGCACCCGGCACCTCCATCGGTCCCCCGCGCCTAGTGGCCTCCTCCAGCCTGCGTGCCCCAGGCCTGCCCTGGAGACGGGGTCCAGGACAGCCTGGGCGGAGCCTGGCAGGAGCTCCTGGGGCTGCCTTAGAAGGGGTGGGGGCTGCAATGAGTAGTACCCCCTGCACCCACTCTTCTGAAGTCTTGGGTGGTTCATGCATCATGATTGGTCCTGGCCATAAACAGGCTCCAGAAAGGCCTCAGAGGAAGTCCCCCCTGTTTTTCTAGCCACCGTGGGAGCCAGGCCACAGCTCAGGAATCTTCCCCAAGCCCCCCTTCACAGTAAGCCCTTTTTTCTTTCTTTTTTTAAATTGTTTTTCTTTTATTGATTTTTATTATTTTTAATATATTTTATTGATTTTTTACAGAGAAGAAGGGAAAGAGATAGAGAGTTAGAAACACTGATGAGAGAGAGACATCAATCAGCTGCCTCTTGCACAACCTCTACTGGGGATGTGCCCACAACCAAGGTACGTGCCCTTGACCGGAATCGAACCTGGGACCTTTCAGTCCGCAGGCCGACGCTCTATCCACCGAGCCACACCGGTTTGGGCACAAGTAAGCCCTTCGACCCCGCCTTCAGCCACCTGTGGCTCAGCCCCCTGACCTTCCAGCTAAGTTAGCTCACCCCATCTCCCACGTGCACCGCAGGAAAGTTTAGTCAAGGTTAGAGCCTCAAGAAGGACGCAGGCCTCGTCCTTCTCCCACCCATTGAGCATCAATGAGCCAGCTGGGGAAATTCCAGCTTGAGGTCCAGACCTCTGTTCTCCAAGACTGAGAACTATGCTCACAGGGGGCTCGCCTCCCTGACCCCTTGTGCTCCCCAGGGGAGATGAGCAGAGACTGGCCTAGTGATAAAGGGGCGGACAAACCCCTCAGCTCCACACCCCCTGCCCTGCACTGACCCCATGACGCCAATTTGTGGTCATTTGTCCCCGTTGGAGGGACAAATGCTGAGAGAACTTCAGACTAAATGTCTCCCCGCCTCGGTATAAAGTTGAATCTTTCCTGAGTCATGCAATGTTTTTTTAAGAAAAAAAAAATTTTTTTTTTTAAAGAAAGAGGAGGGGAGAGAGAGAAATATTGATGAGAGAGAAACATTGACTGGTTGCCTCCAGCACCTCCCTTACCAGGAATCGAGCCTGGAACCCGGGCATGTGCCCTGACCAGTCATCAGACCGATGACCTCTTGGTTCAGGGGTTGATTCTCAACCACTGAGCCACACTGGCCAGGCCATGCAACTTTTTTATATACTTGTAACATCAAATAAAGAAAAGAAAAACACACAACGTGTAACCTCATCAGAAACTTCCAAATAAATGTGGTAACCAAAACAATGGTAACTGAGAACGTGCCCTTGTAAGAGTGGTGCCCCGCCTCGGCTGGGAATCCTGTCCCAAGTGTTGACACTTCCTGACTTTTTTTTTAACCCTTATTGCCTGCTTCTCTGCCCACGCCTGCGTGCAGGCACCGCTGGAACATGCAGTGCGAGGGATGTGGGCACGGTGTGGCAGGGGCAAGTGTGTCTGAGACCGATGGGGTGCTTCTCCAGGGCCAGGGAACATATGTGGGGACCTGACGTTGCTGAGGTCTCCGTGCAAGCTTCCAGAACGCTGGGCTGGGCGAGGACCCAGGTCAGAGGGAGAGGCGGAGCGACGCGGTGACAGGCTTTCCAGCATCGGCCCCTCACCCTCTGCCCTTCTGCCCGGGGCTTCCCTGGCAGCCCAGAAATGCGCCCCAGCTCCCCATTAACTGCCTCTGCCCCCATCTCCTAGGTGATGCTTCTGGGAGACTCGGGCGTCGGGAAAACCTGTTTCCTGATCCAATTCAAAGACGGGGCCTTCCTGTCCGGGACCTTCCTAGCCACCGTCGGCATAGACTTCAGGGTGAGGTGGCCGCAGGCTCCGCCTCCCGCCGCGAGCCGGGCTGTGGCTCAGGCCCGGCCCTGCCCTGCCCTCACCTGTCGCCTGTCCCGGCGCTGCAGGATGGTGGCCGCCGCAGGGAGGGACCACTGCGGTGGACCCGTGTATGTGGAGGCCGGGCCTGGCTCCTTGCCCGCTGCAGGCGATGAACCTTGAGAGACTGAGCCTTAAAGCTCGGCCCCAGAGGGACAGACACGGGCCACGGTGTGAGCCCAGCTTCTGGCCCTCCACCCCCTTGCTCAGTGCCCCCTCGCCTGGGCCTCTGGGCGAGGCTCCGCCCGGCTTTCCTGGCGCTCTGGGAAGCACCGCTGTGCCAGGTGCAGGAGCCGGGCCGGCCCAGCAGGTGGAGGTGCAAGAGCGGAGCCGGCCCTCGGGGTGCAGGTGCAGGGGCTTAGCTGGCCAGGTGCGGAGAGAGCAGCCCGCCAAGGGCCCCTCCTCTGGCCTTCAGGATCCTTCTGGACCAGTGGTTCTCAACCTTCCTAAGGCCGCGACCCTTTAAGACAGCTCCTCATGGGGTGGTGACCCCCAACCATAAAATTATTTTTGTTGCTACTTCATAACTGTCATTTTGCTACTGTTATGAACTGTCATGTCAATATCTGATAGGCAGGATGTATTTTCATTGTTACAAATTGAACATAATTAAAGCATAGGGATTAATCACAAAAACAATATGTAATTACATAGTGAAATATTTATTTCTAATGACAAATAAAAAATGTTGTCTTGAATCGTGGTGTAGCATGGGTAACAGTCTTCCTAGGACAACTGTAAACTACATGGCTACACTTTGCTACACCGAGGAGCGGTGTGTTGGTTCCTAAGACCGTGGGAAATAGGTGTTTTCCAATAGTCTTAGGCGACCCCTGTGAAAGGGTCATTCGACCCCCAAAGGGGTGGAGACCCCCAGGTTGAGAACCGCTGTTCTGGACAAATCCGAATCAGACGCTGAGTCAGGGGAGTGTGGGCCCAACCCTGGCAAGGATCCACCAGAGGTGGGGTGCCTGCCCCCTCCCCTGGGAGGGGAAGGAAGTCCACTTAGGAGGGTTGGGGGGCAGCCAGAGGAGGTCCCGGGATGCTGGGGCACCTCCTCTCTAAGAGCTTGGTTGTAGGATGGTTCCCAGCTCCCGGAGAGGCAGGCGGAAGTGGGGGAGGGGCGGCATCCCCCGTCCTCAGACCTCAGGCTCCCCGTGGCCACGTGTCTGTCGTGAGAAGAACAGGCGGAGAAGAGAGGGCTCCTCGGCGGGCGGGGACCCTATGGGGACAGGGGCCCAGGGCCCCGATGGGGTGATCTGGCTGGGACAGCTCGGAGGCTCCCCACCCGCCCTCCGGTCCTGGGGAGCGACCAGGACAAGACTGCGCGTTCCTCGTGGGAAGTCGGCAGGAGCCGGGGCCGCCCTGCCCGCTGGCCACCGGGGTGCCTTTTGTCTTTCAGAACAAGGTGGTGACGGTGGATGGAGTGCGGGTGAAGCTGCAGGTGAGAGGCAGGCTTTGGGGGAGGGGAGGAGGGGAAGGAGGATGGAGGGGCCTGCCCTTGTCTTCACGGAACCGCAGGAGGCTGCGGCCCGGCCCCGCCTCAGCCTGGGGCAATTTCCTGGGGGCCCCACAAGAAGCAGCGGCAGCCTTGGTGCCTTTGATGTCTGCAGAAAAAGCAGATCCCGGCACCCTCCCTTCTAGCAAAGGCAGCTCCAGTGCTTCAGACAAGCTTCGGCTTGCTCCCTCCTCCCCTGCCTCCTGGTTCCCAGCTCCCGGCCCCTGGGCTGGGGAAGGGGCCCACAGCACTGAGGGAGCTTCAGGACTGGGGACCTGTCACGGGGAGGGACCAGCTGGTGTGCAGGAGCCCGTGAGAAGCAAGGAGCAAGGATGCCGCCTGCCCACACACATCTCTGGCACCACAACACGGGTTTCCTCCGCCCACCACCGCCCCTGCACCTGCCTCCTCCTGACCCTGTGCCCCCCACTTCCTAGATCTGGGACACGGCCGGGCAGGAGCGGTTCCGCAGTGTCACCCACGCTTACTACCGAGATGCCCAAGGTAAGGCCCTGGTGCACGCCAGCTCCTTCCCCAGCCCACAGCGGGGGGTGGGGGGGCGCCCTTCTGCCCCCGTGCCCCTGTGACCTCTCTCTCCCCCTGCAGCCTTGCTCCTGCTGTATGACATCACCAACAAGGCCTCCTTCGAAAACATCCGGGTAGGTCGCTCCGTGTCCACCCCCGTATAGCAGCCCAGGCAGGGCTGCGGGGTTCAGGGCTGCCTCCCGCTCTGGGGGGGGAGGGGGTGGGGCCCAGCGGCATACCTGAGCTGTGACTCAGGCGCAATAAGCCGCCTCTGGGTATGTGATGGGCATGTGGGCATGGAGACCGGGCAGTGCTGAGCCTGCCGGTGATTCATGAGCGCCCTTCGTGACAAAAGTTCAGAAAGTACCCAGCTCCGCCCTGGCCAATTAGCCGCGGGGCCCAGGGGAGGACAGCAGGAAGGTCTATGCAAACATCTAGTCCAAGTTGCCGGAAAGTGACTCAGGTGGACAGGGTGCGTGGCTCCGTCCTCACAACCAAACTAGTGAAGAAAACAGACACATATGAGCACTGACCCCGTGTGTAACCCTGGAAAGGTTTCCCGTGCTCTCTGACCTCAGGGGGTGGACAGGCAAAGTGGGGAACAAGACGTACAGATCTAAAACAGCTTATAGCGAGGATGGAGCCCCAGCTGGTGTGGCTCAGTCAGTTGTGGCTTCATAGCTGCCGGACACCAGAAGGTCGTGGGTTTGATTCCTAGTCAGGGCACATACCTAGGTTACGGGTTCCTCCCCTCAGGTGCATGTGGGAGGCAATCAGTTGATGCTTCTCTCTCTCTCCCTCTTCCTTCTCCTTCTCCCTCTTTCTCTCTTCCTCTCCTTCTCCTTCTCGCTCTTCCTCTCCCTCACTTCCTCTCCTTCTCTTCCCTCCCTCTCCCTTTCCCTCTCTCTCCCCCTCTATTCTCCCTCTCCCCCTCCCCCTCCCCTTTGTTCTCTCTCTAAATTCAAACAAAGAGGATGGCACTCACATTACCACTTCCAACCCCATGCTCATGGCAGACATGACTAATCGATCATAGTATGGTCGATGAGCCCTTATGTGGCCGTAGAATCCTCAATGGGAAATCCCTGGTGACGACCAACTGATTTCTGAGACAGAGCTCCTGCCATCTCCGTAGAACTAGGAGTCGAGCTATATGGGGTCTCAGGACTGGAGAGGCCAGAACAAGGATGCAGATGTGAGAATGAGTAGGGCATCGGGGAGGGAGGGGGCAGTGAGCAGGCCAGGATAATCAAATTGGGCAGAAGAAGGAAGGGCAGAAGGAGGGGGAGAATGGCTGGTGCGCAGGGCACCCGGCTCAGCGCATCTCTCCCACAGGCCTGGCTCACTGAGATCCATGAGTACGCCCAGAGGGATGTGGTGATCATGCTGCTAGGCAACAAGGTGAGTGGTCCCGGCAGGACCAGCCCACCTGCACCTCCTCTCCCGCGGCCACAGCATCCCTGCGCCCAGCCTCACCACTGCCCCAGTGCTGGCTGGCCGTCCTCCCAGCAGAGGACTCTTCCCAGGCTCTGGGTCAGGGGTCGGACCGTCCTGGCCGCTCCGTCCACCTTCTCTGTCCTCTTTACGCTTTGGAATGGTCCTTGTGGGGAAAGCTCCAGCTGCTGCTTGTGAGACCCCAAGCTGCTCGGCCCTTAATAGATCCTAGCAAGCAGGATCTCGGATGCAGAGCTACGAGCAGAAAGCTGCCCTAATCAGTGTGGCTCAGTGGATCGAGCGTCGGCCTGCGGACTGAAGGGTCCCAGGTTCGATTCCAGTCAAGGGCATGTACCTTGGTTTTGGGCACAACCCCAGTAGAGTGTGTGCAGGAGGCAGCTGATCAATGTTTCTCTCTATCTCTCTCCCTTCCTCTCTGTAAAAAATCAATATATATATATATATATATTAAAAAAAATAAGAGCAGAAAGTTGAGCCCCAACTACTGTCCCCCCTCTGAAGCTGGGTCTCCACGCCCTTGCCCAGGAGAGTCACCCAGCCCCCCAAGAGGGAGGGAGATTCCAGGGCTGGCAGCTGGGGAACTCCTCCTGACCCAGGTGGAAACCCTGCCGGGTGCCCATCATACCGCCCATAGTCCCACAGGCCACCAGCAGAGGGCGGGCAGTGCCTACTCCTAGGGCAGAAGATGGGCCAGAAAGGGGCAAGAGAGGGGCTGGCTGGGGTCAAAGCTTCCTTCCCCAGAGTGACCCCCCCACCCCCACCCGCCGGGGCTTGCAGGCAGATGTGAGCAGCGAGAGGGTGATCCGCTCGGAAGACGGAGAGACGCTCGCCAGGGTGAGTGGCGGTTCTGTGGGCAGGGTGGCGGGCGGGGGCCACCAGAGGCTGGTCCTGAGGACATTGCTCTCCCTGGCAGGAGTACGGCGTCCCCTTCATGGAGACCAGCGCCAAGACGGGCATGAATGTGGAGTTGGCCTTTCTGGCCATTGCCAAGTGAGAGCTCAACGGGGACGGGAAGGGTGACAGGGCCGTGGGGGGGGAGGGGGGGAGACACCCGCTGGGAATCCAGGAGGGCCCGGGCCCTGGGCTCAACTGCACCTGCCCTCTGAGGTCCCTCTGCCCCCAGCCAGGGCAGAGGGGAGGATGCCTCCCACCCGGCTCGCGCTGGCCAGCCCACTGCCCCTTCCTCTTGCAGGGAGCTGAAATACAGAGCCGGCCAGCAGGCCGGCCAGCCCAGCTTCCAGATCCGAGACTACGTGGAATCCCAGAAGCAGCGGCCTGGCTGTTGCTCCTTCCTGTGAAGCCCCCGGGGCTGAGAGACGGCTCCCGAGGCCCCCGAGGAGGAGGCAGCCTTCTCCCCAAGACCCGGTGGATTCTGAGCAGCTGAGCCAAACAGGGGGAGAGAGTTGGAGGCCTAGTGCACAGCCCCTTGCCAACTGGGGGCTGTACCCTCACCCCTACCTTAGTCCCTAGAGCTTCCCTGCATCGCCGGGGGAGGGTAACATATTTATTTGTATTTTAGTGATACATCATTTCACACACACACACACATGTACGCAAAAAGGGGGCACCGGAGAGCAAAGGCGGGGACCCGGTGGACTTAGCCTTCCGGTAGATATGAGGACTCGGGGGCTGGGCCTCCCTCCTCGCTCACTCCCAAGGAGCATGCGCCTGTGGGGCAGGAGGGCAGGCAGGGATGCTGTTCCCACCCTCAGTTCAGCCGGGGAGAGGCTGAGCAGACCCCAGACTTGACTTCCTCCGGCGCCCCAGGGAACAGCCTCCCCCGGAGGCAGACCAAAGCCTGTCTCTTATCAGGGGAGATAAGAAGCGTGGAGATTGGGCAGGGCCCAGCTCCCTCCCAGGGAGGGGGAGAGAGCCGAGTAGCAGAGATCGGGCCCGTTTGGCTACCTCCAGCCTTACCAGCCCCCCTCCTCCCCCTGCTCACAAGCACAACGGGGTACTTGGGGGACATTGGGTTGCTCTTCTCTGGACCTCCCTGGGTCCCCGTCCTCCTTCCCTTTCTGCTCTGCCAAGGGACACCTGAGGTCACGTGAGGGAGAGTTGATTCTCCCGCCCCATCCCTTTGGCAGGTATGCAGTCCGCAGGCTATTTCTTCAAACAGCGGTAGTGCTTCTGCCGGGGAAAGGGCCAGTTAAAGAGGCACCCCTAACTCCAGAGCAGGTGGGCACCAAACCGGAGCGAACCTCACCCCACGTGTCTTCTCCTAAAGCCAAGTGCTGCCTCTCCGCTGACAGTGCCCGTATGTTCTCCAACAGACCCCACGCACGGCCAAAGCTGCTCTACCTCCCTCCTCCTGAGACAGGGAAGGGGAGCCCCCTGTTTCTGGGTTAACCAGAATGTGTGCAAAACAAGGGGAAGACTGGGGTGGGGAAAGGGGCAGCAAGGAGTTTATGGGGGGGCCCGATCACACGTCACCCAAAGCCCTGATCTCAGCAACTAGAAGGGGACAGGAGGCACCCATGTCCCAACCTAGAGGTACCTATGCTCTGGCTCCCCAGGCCGGGGGGCGGGGGGCAGGAAAGAGGGGCGAGAAAGAGGCGTCGTGCCCGGGACATTTCTGAAGCCACTGCATTTGCTTTCAAGGCAGAAATCGCGCTGTGCCGGGCGAGAGCCGAGTCAGCAGCTCCAGCGTGGGCCCTGATAAGGAAGCTCTCGGAGGCCGCTCCCCGGCACCGCAGGGAGGAGCCTGACCTTGCCCGGGGCAGGTCACTGGGGATCCAGTCACTCGCTGGCGTTTGTTTTTTT
>JAAGEH010000427.1:3560647-3618508 GCA_011751065.1 Lasiurus cinereus
CGCTGCGGGGTGGGGTTCGGGGAGGAGGGGCAGAGGTCTCTCGGGGATGGTGGATGGTGGATGGTGGTGGCGGCTCTGCCTCCTGGGATTTATGATTCTCAGGAATGTGAGGAGTAAGCGCTAGCTGGTATCTGCCCGTGGGAGGGAGGATCTTGGAGGAGGAGGAGGAGGAAGGTGGCTGGGGGAGGGGGGAGAGGGAGTGGTCCCTGGCGCTGGGCCCTGCAGGGGCCAGCAAGCAGCTTGGGGTGGGTGGTCCTGCCCCGGGCATCCGCCTCGCTCCAGTCCCGGGGCAGCAGGAAGTTTGGTTGCTTTTTGCCCAGATTTCGAGTTTCCCCCCCCCAAAAAAAAAACGATCCCAGCATGGGTCGGCCGCACCAGGAGCAGTGGCAAAACGGGAGTTGTGCTCCGCCTCTGGCCCCAGAGACTGAAGTGGGGGAGGCCTCAGGGTGCAGACTGAGTGGGTGGGGGTGGGGGGAGCAGGATCTGGGCCCAGTTGGCAGCCCTCCACCCGGTGGCAGCCTGTGGCACCGGTGTGCGTGGCGCCAGCAGGAGCCTCCCCTGGACCGAGAAAGGGCACACAGCTCAGCCTAAAGGTGGAAGAAGGTGGAGCCAGAGGGGACCAACTGATTCCGTGGAAGTAACGGAAATGAGGTCACGCAGAGCCCTGTCCAGCGGAGCCCGGTGCCAAGAATGCCAGGGCCACCAGGCTCCCACTTCCTGCCATGACCCAGCGAGGCACTGGCCAGGGTGGGCCAGGGCCTAGCGCACCCCAGCCAGGGGTCAGGCACCAGGGAGCTGGAGCCCGTGACCTCTGGTCCAGGCAGGGATCCAGTTTGCTGAGCGCATCGATTTGCCCGTCCCTTTTTTCCTGGACTTTGGCTCTGGCACGAGTAACCCGCCACCCCTCACCCCCCGAAGTTGCATCAGGTCAAGCTCCTCCCATTACCCTTTCGGTGTTGCTGCCGGTGTGGGAGGGCCTGGCACATGCCTCCCCTCCTCCCCCGTGCCATCTGAAAGGCAGCAGCGCCGGGCGGCTTCCTGCTCTCGGGGTGAGCACAGAACCCCAGTCCCCCAGGTGGTTTGTGGGCACCGTGTTCCGGAGGAGAACCAGCCCCCAGTCCCGGGGACACCGCCACCGGGCCTGTTGGGGTTTCAGGGCAACAAGCAAATCAGAACTTCCCCGAGCCTTGGTTTTCCCATCTGTAAAATGGGGGGGGGTCTTGGATTGCAGTGACACCTGTCCTCTAGCATTCTACAAATAACAGGAAGTGCCTGCTCCTTTATGGGATGCGGAATTGAAGCGCTTTCGGCCCCGCCATTTCAATCTGAGCCCTAGGCAGCCACGGCCTTAAGCCTGTGCACAGCCCATCAGCATCGTAAATCCCGCCCGTGGGAAATCACCGGGGAATCTGGCGTGGTGGGCTTCAAGGTGAGCCACCTTGTCCCTGCAAAAATGTTAATGAACATCCTAAGTTATTTTCCCTAAAAGGCCTCTCTGGGGGGCCGTTTCGGTCTCCCCATTAGTTCTCATATGTGGAAAAGCTGTCACTTGGGAAGGAGAGCAGGTGGCAGGGGACATCTGATGGGGAAGACACTGGCAGAGGGTGAGGCGGAAGGTGGTGGAGGGGTGCTCCCCACTCTGCCCCCCTTGGCTGGTGGCCTTCCCCCCGCCTCCACCCCCAGGGAGAGAGGAGGCAGTCACAGGATGGGACCTGACCCCTCGAGCGCGGCGCCTGGCACATGGGCTCGCCGTGTCGGGAACGGGCAGGCCTAAGCCAGCTCCATTGTTCATGGCCTCGCTAAGCCTCCGCTTCCTCTTGTGTAAGTTGGGGCGACAGCAGCAGGCCCGAAGGGTTGTCAGGATTACTTAAGGGTGTGTGTCAAGCTCCATGCCCGGCACCGAGTCGGTTGTTGGTCTCCGGATTAATAAATATTCCACAGCCATTGTTGCCCCATCTATGGGGCAACCAGCCCTGGATCAGCCTCCCTCGCCAGGCAAGTGCCAGCGATGCAGCCACACCTGGCACCAAGTATGCGCTCTCAAGTCGGGGTGTCTGTCGCTCTTGTCGAAGAGTCACGTTCCCCGGCCGGTCACAACGTGGCAGCCTTCTCTCCCCACCTCCCCGCCGTGTCCACCCAACCACGCCAAGGGTCCAAACTCCCCGCTGGCACGCCGTGCTCGCTCGGCCTTTGAGCCCTGGCGCCTGGTCCCCTCCGGCCTCCTCTCCAAGGCCACTGGCTCCCCCGGGAGCCTCGCCTCGCCTCCTCCCACCCGCTGCCCTCATGCCTGGCATTGCTCTGAGTCCTCTGTTTATGATCTCTGTCACTGCGCGTCCCCAGGCAGCACTGCCCTTATTTGTGTTTCTAGCCCCGGCCTTGCGCCTTGCCCGGGGTAGGGAGGGGCGCAATCAAATTTTTTGAATTGGTGAATGAATGTCTAACAGCCACCAGGGACCTTTGTCCTAAGTCAGCTCCTTCCAGTACACCTGGGCCTGTGTACACCCCGAAGCCTCCAACACGCCCCGAGATCGGAATTCCAGAAGAATGTCCCCCCACCTCCTTTTTCTTGCCTGCTAGCAGCTTCCATTTGAAAATTAGGAAACCAGCCAAAACCAGTTTGGCTCAGTGGATAAAGCAGCGGTTCTCAACCTGTGGGTCGCGACCCCTTTGAGGGTTGAACGACCCTTTCACAAGGGTCGCCTAAGACCATCGGAAAATGCAGATATTTACATCACGATGCATAACAGTAGCAAAATTTCATGGTTGGGGGTCACCGCCACATGAGGAACTGTATGCAAGGGTCGCGGCCTTAGGAAGGTTGAGAACCACTGGGATAGAGCGTCGGCCTGCGGACTGAGGGGTCCCAGGTTCAATTCCGGTCAAGGGCATGTATCTTGGTTGCGGGCACATCCTCAGTAGGGCGTGCAGGAGGCGGCTGATCGATGTCTCTCTCTCATCGATGTTTCTAATATTCTATCCCTCTCCTTTCCTCTCTGTAAAAAAATCAATAAAATATATTTTAAAAAATAAATAAAATAAAATTAGGAAACCAGAAGTCTGGGCTTTGGGGGGTGTCCGATCTGCCAGCCCACTGGCTCTGGGACCCTCATTGTCTATTGTCCCCTCTGGGAGGCTCAGCTTCTGCGTCTCTGAGATGGGACGCCATGGTGGGGTGTGGCTGTGGAAGAGCCCAGTTTGGGGTGGTTTCCACCAGACCTGACCCTGACCCCCGAGGCAGAGATGTTGCAGGCACCCCAGCTAACAAGGTGGGTGGGAGCGCCCAATGATCTGGCAGCCTCTCCCCATTCCTGGGAGGACGGAGCAGGGTTTGAGCTGCAGGGTGTTTGGCTGTGAAATGGGAAGGGTGTGTGACCTTTTTGTGTAGGTTCCTCCTTCTAGGCCATGTTTTTGGGGTCTCTTTCTCCCCTAGGGTGTAGCCCCTGGCTCTTACTTTCAGGGGGGTGTCATGGAACCCAGCTTGCTCTGACTCCAGCATCTGCCTGCATATCCATTTGGCCACACTCTGGATTGTGCAGGGGGGCTGGCGCCCCAGCTGGTGTCTGTCTGCCCATCACAGAGGTACAAGTTCAGGCTGCTTGGACCCTCTCCCTGCGAGGGTCCAGGGAGAGCTGAGCCCTTTGGGCCAAGACTCCCAGGTGCTCCTGTCCCCAACAGTGCCCTTTAAGCACCTGATGGGACACTCTGCCCAGAAAGGGCAGACTCCTTGGACCCATCCCTCCCTGCTCCTGAGAGGGGCTGGGTGGGGAGTCTGGTGACTAAGCCTCCACCTTCACCCTCGGGTCCTTAGAGTCCACCCTCGCTATCTCTGGGCTGTCCTGCAGTGCAAAGGGCTTCCCTGGAGGCTGATCTTGATGGGTGGCCTTGGCCTTTGCCCAGTCCTAGGCCCCAGACTCCTAGGCAACGTTTAGGTTCAAATGCTACTGACTCCCTGAGGTCCAGGTTCAAGGTGCCGCCCTCTGCTGGGTGATGGAGCTCCCACCTCGCCTTGTGCTCTGTGATACGGTCATGGGTGGGGATCTGGAAGTGTTTGGGGCTGACGGCCAGAGGGGTGAGGATCTAAGCAGGCCGTTGCCACCGCCACTGGCTACGTGTGGCTCCCCGATACGTGAGATGTGTTAGTCTACACTGAGAGGTGCCGTAAGCGTCAATGCCAGATTTCCAAGACCCGGTACAGGTCAAAAGATGTAGAATAGCCCATTGATCATCTTTTAAATGGATTACATGTTGTTGAGAGGTTGTTAAATAAGGTATTACAACTCGTTTCTCTGGTTTCTTTTTACTTTTTAATGTGGCGAACATAAAGTTTTTAATTACCTATGTTAAAAAAACAAAACTCAACCAAGTAAATTTGTAGATCAAATTGGCTGGGTCGTGAATACAACAACACAGTTGTATACAGATGACGTGCTATACAAATATACCCCTGAAACCCATATAATTTCATTAACCAATGAAACCCCAATACATTCACTTAATACAGCGGTTCTCAACCTTTGGGGGTCGAATGACCCTTTCACAGGGGTCGCCTAAGACCATCGGAAAATGCAGATATTTACATCATGATGCATCACAGTAGCAACATTTCATGGTTGGGGGTCACCACCCCATGAGGAACTGTATGCAAGGGTCGCGGCCTTAGAAAGGTTGAGAACCACTGACTTAATACAGCGATTCATGAGTTGGGCAGCATCCAGTAGTAACCGGCAGGCTCGCTGAGGGGCCGTACGAAATGGAAGGATTTTAGAGGAAAAAGCATGCGGCAAGGGAACTGTTGGCAAAAGAAAGGGGTGATCGGGGGCCTGGCGTCTCTTCTGCGGGAAGGGTTTTTATCCTGCAGATTGCCTCTTCTTTCTGTGGGGAGAGGGCCCAGGTGACGGATTACCTTACTGGTGTTTGTCCAGAAAATTCCAGACTGATGGATGAAGATTACCTTTCTTGGAGAGGTTGAAACTGCAGGTAGACCAGGTAGTGTGTCTAGGTGTGGTGTCATGGGTTATTAGCGCGAGCGATGCCATATTGGGCCTGTGGTGTGTGTGTGTGTGTGTATTTTAACGCTTAGACGGACAATAGGACATATTCCTATTGGACAGTGCTGGTCTGGATCTGAGTTTGGCGCCTGCTCTCCTCGAACCTGAGTTTCTTTATCTATGAAATGAGGGCAATCAAGCCTTCCTTGCAGGGTTATAATTGAGTTTTAACAGGAAAGTACACATGAGGTCCCAGGGCCGCGACAGGCGCATAGTAAGTGCTCAGTAAACAGTAGCTGCTCTGTGCTCTTTCAGGAGAGTCCCCAGTTCACAAGCTCCCTGAAGGTTCTTACCAGCAACCTCATGACACAGCTCACCGGAGTGAAATCCGGCGACTTCTCTGTGGGAGCAGGGTGGGGGGTCAGGGGGGCTGATGGGGGAGCTGCCTGCTGGGCCAGCCTGGAAGGTGGCCAGCCAGGCAGCAGCCCACGTACCAGCCTGCTCCATCCCAGCCTTGCCCAGCCCTGGGCAGACCTGAGCCAACCTCTCCCTCAGAGGGGGGATCTGGCTCAGGGCCCCTATGGGAGGGAGGTGGTGGTGTTGGAGAAGTGGCCCCCACTTTAGCTTACGTCTCCCTCCTGGACCCCACCCTGCTGGGCTCCAGAAAAGCTCCTCTCCCCGGAGAAACTGCAGGAAGTTCAGGGTCAAGGGCTAGAAGCAGCCGCTCGCTTTTCGCGCACGGAGGTGTCTAGCATTCCTTAGACGGGAGGTCCCGTGGGGTGAAGTGGAGCCACCTCGGGGCACGAGTCATTGGCAGCCAAGCCTCTCCTCTCCTGGGGTGCGGAGAGGACCCAGGAGCCTCGAGCCGTGGACACGGAGCCGTGGTCAGAGCGCCTGGTCACCTCCCAGCCTGCCCCGAGGACAATGCCCGCATGTTCCCGGCACACGTCAGCCCAGGCGGGGCCAGCTCGAAGAGCACGGAGTGGCTTCCCTGAGCAGCCAGGGTTCCTGAGCCAGGCACACCCTCTCTCTACCCCCCACCCCACCCCAGAACAGCCAGGCCCTGCTCCTGCCCAGTGGCGGGGCTCCTGGCTCTGTGGGAGGCGGTTGGGCACCATTCTTAGGTGCATAAACAGGAGCCCGGGGATGGGTGGGGATGGGGGGGATGGGCCGCCCTGGGAGGTGAGGGTCACCTCTATTGTTCCCCGAGCCACCTGGTCGGCTCCCCCCCCCCCCTGCGGCCCGCCCCTTGCAGGTAGCTGCCTGGCTGCTCTCTCTGGGCTCTTCACCATGGCACCGGCCAGGGAGGGGCCAGGCCCCCCGGCGGGGCGTCGGCCCCCCAGCCATCCTCCCCTGGGCCTGATCCCCAGAGACAGTCGCCGGGATTAGGGTATCGACTTTCCCCAGCTTTCCAGGTGGCTGCTGGTGGCGCCTATTGAATTCCGTGCCCGCCACCCGCTCCCTGGGCTGCGGGGGTGGAGGTGACTGGGCGGCCACTTGGGGTGGGGCTGGGCTCCGTGGGAGAGAGGAGGGCAGGCCTGGGACAGGATTGGGAGCACCCCGAGAAGCCGATGGCTCCGTGAGGCTGGCGCTGTCTGGCAGAGGCTCAAGCGCAGGTCTCCCCAGCCCCCTGGCCACCATGGCCCCCCCATTCCTTCCTCTCGCTGCGGGCCTCTGCCAGTCTCCTCCCCCAGCAGATCCTGAGTTTTACTTCTGAGCTGTGCGCCCGGGGGCTCTGAGCACCCTGAGACCAAGTTCCCCTCGTAGTGACCCCCGCACCAGCACAAGGCGCCCCCGGAACCCCTGGGACCGCACCACAGGCCGGGATGGCTTGGCCTTGCCGCTTCCCCCTCTCCCAGGCCCTGCCCAGCTCTGGGGAGACAGGCCCAGGAGCCACAGTGGCCGAGCTCCAGGCACCTGCCCCCCCACACCCCCTCTTCTCTTCTTAGGGCCGGGCCTGCCCCAGGACCCCTAGGGAGGCGCCCCCAGAGACTCCTGTCAGCACCAGCCTCCACCCAGGATGGGCCGGGCTGACTCAGCAGCTGGCGCTGACACCTCCTGGAGACAGCGGGAGTGGGGGGCGGGGAGACACAAGCCAGTCTCCTGGGAAGAATGCGAGGCCCGCAGCTGCTGGGAAGGAAGGAGCCTCGGGACCTGGGAAGGAGGGTGCGGGCTGGGGCTCTGTGGGTGTCCAACACTTCAGAAGGGGGGTTTCCTGTCCACCTGCCCGGAGGGCACTGAGCAGGTCCTGGGGCAGCAGGAAGAGAGCAGCGCGGTCCTGAGCCCCTCTGGCTGGGTCCCTTCCTTCTTCCATCCTCGAGGCTCAGGGCGCCCCTCCAGCTTTAAGGACGGGTCACCAGGCAAGGCTCAGTGAGGGCAGCCGGCGACAGAGCCCTGGGCAGCTGTGCCAACCTGGAGAGCACCCACGCTGCCCCCTTCCCAGCCTGCTCACTGCCCTGTCCTCGCCTGTCCTGGCTCAGGCTCAGCTCTGGCTGCCAGAACCTTCCTCGCACCCGGAAGGCAGGCTGTGGCTTCATCAGCTCCCAGGTCCCTCCCCGAGGAGGCTGCAGGCACCCCAGGGAGAGGACTCCAGTGCTGAGACCCTGCCGAGCCCCCAGCTTAGGGGTGGGGGGTGGGGCCACATCCCCCAGTCTGAACTGGGGTCTTCGGGGGCCGGCCCACAGATGGCGAGAGGGACACGGGCTCCAAGTCAGAGACGGGGCGGGGGTTCTGGCTCCTCCCCATGATGTCAAGCAGTGGGCATGGCATCCCGAGTCTCAGTTTCCCCCTCTGGAAGCTGGGGGGTGGCCAGCCCCGGCCAAGTTGCTCTGGGAAGGCTCTTTGGAGTGAGGGCAGGTGGGAAGAGGCAGACACACGGGAGCTCCCCCCCACACCCGCCCCCCACGTTCTCAGGGTCGCGTGGAGCTGAGCCGGGCCGGGCAGAAAGCTGAGCCTGCCCAGGTGGCGGCAGCTGGTCAGACCTGTTCTGCTCCCCTCGCCTGGGGGAGGGCGGGCGGCCGGCAGCTTGGCGGAGGGATTAGCTTGAGGGGAGAAGCGTTTGTCTCACACCCGGAACCAGCTCCCAGAGGCTGTGCCGGCTGGATAAGCAGGCAGCGGCCAGGCCTGCTGGTGGGAGGGGGTGAGACCGCCGAGAAAGGGGCCTCTCGCCCAGATTAGGCACCCACAGGCCCCGCTGTCAGCCCTCCTTCCTGTCTTGGCCTGTCCACACTCCCCTGCCCCCCCAACATCCTGAGGCACAGAGAGATCCGCCCCAGCACCTAGAGGAGGCACAGTCACCCTGAGAGTGCGGGTGGGACTGAGCCCCGCAGCTGCCTCTGGGCCGGCATGCAGGGACAGGTAGCCCTGATCCCTCCCCACCTCCACCCCAGCCACCGGCCGGCCGACCGACCGACCGGGGTTTCAGAGCAGCCTGCACCCCACCCAGGGCCCCGGGACCTCACTTCTCACTTTCGTTTGACTATTTGAGTGTTCACAACGGCTGAAGGTCTGCTCCGCTTAGGGACGGTGCCCTTGTAGGGGGACCCCCTGCGTGTTGACTGCCTCAGTGAGGAAACTGGGGCTCTGAGAGGGAAGCCGCTGCCCCAGGTCACACAGGGGGCAGCTGGGTCCGGGCCAGGGCCTTGACTCCAGCCATTGCTCGTGGCCTGGTGTCCAGGGGTGACCAGAGCCCATAGGCTGGCTGCTGTGGCCCTGCCCCAGGCCTGGGAGTTAGGGGGACAGGGGCCCCAAGTCAGCCTGGTGCTTGGGCTCCGGTGTCCTGCCCGCTCACACCTCTTCCCTGCGTCACGGCCACGCATTCCGGGGCTCAGCTGCCTGAGAGGCCTGAGGATGGCCAGGTGGTCCCAGCTGGGTGTCGGGGTGCTCCTGGGGACCAGCAGGATCTCTGAGCTTCTGTTCTGTTGGTTCCGCCGCCAGTGGGGTTCTTATCCTGGCCAGGACCTCCGGCTGTACCCCCCCCCCCCCGAACCTTCCCCCCTGGCCTGTGGTCACTGGCCACTGGGCTCCCTTTGGCTGGCGGGGGACAGACGGAGCCTGCGCGAGGAACCCGTGTGCGAGCAGCTTTACTGTAAACACGCTCCAGCGTTCAGTCCGCACCCGGCCGCCCCCTCTGCAGACGGGCCTGGGGGGGAAGGGCCTGAGAGCGGGGCTGGCTGGAGGAGCCCAGTGTGGCTGCTACGCCACATCTTACGCAGAGACCAGGGTCCCCCTCCCAGGTCAGGTGCCCACCGGCCACCCCCCACACCACCACCAGGAGGGCCAGACTGAGCCGTTGGTAGCAGGAACAAGGTGTCAATCAAAGTGATTAACCACAGAATGTCAAAGGGTAGGGCCTTGGGCTACTCTGTCCCCATTCTTTGCAGAAGAGGAAACTGAGGCTTGGAGGTCACCCAGGGTCACGGGATAAGAACCCCAGGCAGCTCGCTGCAAGGCGGGGTCCCGCACGCAGCTGGGGAGCCCCAGGCCGGCATTCTCCCCGGTGCGGTGCGGGATCTCGGTGCGGGATCTGGCAGATTTGCCTGTTATCAGATCTTCCCGGGAGCTGGCGCCCAAGGACACCAGAACGACACGGACTCTGCTTTGTCCCCACAGCGTGAGCTCCGGCCTCGGCTCTGCGCCATGAAGAGGGGTCCCAACGGCTACGGCTTCAACCTGCACAGCGACAAGTCCAAGCCGGGCCAGTTCATCCGGTCGGTGGACCCAGACTCGCCCGCCGAGGCCTCGGGGCTCCGGGCCCAGGACCGGATCGTGGAGGTAATGCCTCTCGCCTGCTCCGCAGGCTGGCAGACACCTCCCTGCAGGTGCAGACAGCTCCTGGGGCAGCCCCTGATGGGGACATGCCAGGGGGAGGGCTGGAGGGCAGGCAGGAGGGAAGGAAAGAAGGCAAGGCGCTGGGTAGGCAAAGGGACCAACTTCCTCCCGCCCCCACCTCCTGGGGGTGCCTCTTCACTGAGCACACCCCCTTAGCAGTTCCTGCTTCACCCATCGACCCAGGTGGACATCCGGGCCACCCCCGAGCTTCCTGCCACCTGCGTCCTCCACGCCAGACGCAGGGACGGGGTGCCAGGGCGAAACCCTTCTCCCCGGCGAGGCTGGTCGGCGGGGAGGAAACGCGAACCAGTGCCTCGGGCGGGTTCCAGAATCTCAGTCTCGGCACCCTCCAGCTGATCTGCTCCCCGAGACTTCTCACTTTACAGGGAGCAGGCCAGGGCCAGAGCGGGAGTCCGAGGGCAGGGCCGGAGAGGAGCTGGGGCCCCACCAGGCTCGGGGCCTGGCCCGTCCGTTTGCTTGGTCTCCCCGGCTTTTCCCATCGGACGATCAAGTGGGGGGCGGGGGGACCCCTCTCCTCGTTCAGGACTCTGTGGGCAAGTGGGGGCAGCTCCGTGTCCCCGGTTGGCCAGCTGCCTGAGGACAAACAGGACCGTCTGTGCCTCCTCGCCCCACGACGCCCCCGGCACCGGCACCTGTGCTGGTAACCGTGCCCCGCCCGCAGGTGAACGGCGTCTGCATGGAGGGCAAGCAGCACGGGGACGTGGTGTCCGCCATCAAGGCTGGCGGCGAGGAGACCGAGCTGCTGGTGGTGGACAAGGAGACGGATGAGTTCTTCAAGAAATGCAAAGTGACCCCGTCCCACGAGCACCTGCATGGTGAGCTGGAGGGGTGGCTGGAGGCCCCCAAGCCAGGGATGTTGGCCGGTGACAGCTTTCTGCAGCGATGTTCCCACCCTCTCCTGCAGCCCAGGCCAAGGGGTGTGGGTGGGGAGGGAGTGGGGCCCAGCTAGTGTCAACAGGAAGCAGGGATCGGCCCTGGGTGTCTGAGGCTGGCAGGTGACAGGTAAGCTGGCACAGGGCCTGGTGAGATGGGTCGGAGCTGCTGTTCCTGGGCCAGAGGGGGCGGCACTAAAGGGAACCCAGCCCCTTCCCCCCACCACGAAGTTCTCAGGGCAGGGCCGGTGCCAGGAAAGGGTTAACTCCGGGGCCGCTGATGCCTGGTCAGATCAGAGTCCAGTGACAAGGGCCCAGTGCCTCCCCCTCCCTTCTCGCAGGTTGTCTTGGAAACCCAGGCTTGCTGGCTGGAGAGAGCAGTGGGTCCCCCCTTGGTCCCTGGGCCCCTGTCTTCCCCACCCCCACGGTCACCCTGCCAAGCCTGGCAGGCCCCTTGCTGGAGCCCAGGCTCGGTGGGGGCAGGGAGGAGTTAAGCTGCGCTCTGCTCCCTGGTCTGCGTTTTCTCCCTGGGAAGATGGCTGGGGGAGGGGGGAGGGGCATAGGGGAGGGGGTGGGGGAAGGAAGGCTGGGTCAGGGATAGAATCTTATGGTCTTTGCAATGGGTGGTATCAGGGTGCTGTTTGTAAGGGGGGTTCCACATGAAGCACATGACTAGGCTTGGATCCCTGGCTGGAGGGGCTGAATGGGGAGGCCCCATCCTATCCAGCTCAATCTGGGGTGCTGGGGTGCTGGAGTCGGGGGTTAGTTGGAAATCCCTAGCAGACTCTGCGTGGGGGTGGGATGCCACCGCACCCTGTCTCAGTGAGGGGAAACTGAGGTCCGAGAAGCCCCAGCCTCGCTCTTGGGGACGTGGCTGAGGGAGGCAGAGCAGAGCTCTGGATTCCTTCCCGGCCTCGTCCAGCACCGTCTCCCCTCAGTGCCAGGGCACCAGCCCGCCCGCCCGCCCTCTCTGTCTGGCTGGGCGGGAGGGGCCTTGAGAATAGAACAGGGTGACTGGAGCCCCTGCACTATGAGGGGCCCTGGGACCGGTCTCCCCAGTATCCCACCTGGTCTCTCCAGGATGGTGTCTCCCCCCGACCCCCCATTCAGCTTGTGGGTAGTGGGAGTGAGCATCCCCTGTCCTAACAGTCCCCTGCTGGCCGCTATGGGAAGGCCGAGGGTGTTGGGAGGAAAGGGGGAGTCAGGTAGGCCTGGCTGCCCAGATGTGGGGGTGGGGGTGGGGGAGGGGATGTACATTGGTGTTAAGCCAAGTTCAGAAGCCGTCCGCCCAGGCTGGCCAGTCCCCAGGGATGGAATAGCTCCCCTGCCAGCCCTGTGGGTGAGGGTGACCCCAGGCAGCGTCCACGCCCTCTGACCCCTCCGGCCGCCTCCCTGTGCCCACCGGCTGGGACACTGCCCTGTGCCTCCTGCCCTCTCCTCTCCACCTTGGCCCGGAGGCTGAGGCAGGGGCTGTGGTTCTAGTTCTGATGACACTACCATCTCCTAGGACAGTGGTTCTCAACCTTCCTAATGTCGCAATCCTTTAATACAGTTCTTTATGTGGTGGTGACCCCCAACCATAAAATCATTTTTGTCGCTACTTCATCACTGTAATTTGCTACTGTTATGAATCTTAATGTAAATATCTGTGTTTTCTGATGGTCTTAGGAGACCCTGCTAGCTGGTGGCGACCCACAGGTTGAGAACCACTATCCTAGGAGGCCTTTGGAACTCTTCACCGGTTTCCCTGGTGATTCTCAGGCGGGCGGCCCGCCTTTCAGCCCTAACCGGCACCATGCTTTGCTCAAGCAGCTGACTCTCCATCAGGGGCTCGCGCGATCGGTTTGGTGGGCAGAGGCCAGCACTCTTTCTAAGGAACGCGACTAGAAAATGTCAGTGAGCATCGTGAGGCGCGAGGGAAGGTGGGGTGTGGTGAGGGCAGGTTGTTCACGGAACCTCCGTTAGTTACACTCATGCACAGGCTGTGTCGGGCGTCAGAAGGCAGCGAGCTTACAGTGGCTGCAGTTAAAAGATCGACTAGGGAGCCCAAACCGGTTTGGCTCCGTGGATAGAGCGTCGGCCTGGGATCTGAAAGGTCCCAGGTTCGATTCCGGTCAGGGGCATGTACCTTGGTGGTGAGCACATCCCCAATAGGGGACGTGCAGGAGGCAGCTGATCGATGTTTCTCTCTCATTGGTGTTTCTAACTCTCTATCCCTCTCCCATCCTCTCTGTAAAAAAATCAATAAAATATATTAAAAAAAAAAAAAGATCGACTAGGGAACGAGATCTCTCCCAGCCCCACTCCTCGCCCTCCTTCACGCCCCACCCGCCCGCCCGCGTGCCCAGAGCTCCTGGACTCACCTCTGCTTTTTCCCTTCACCAGGTCCCCTGCCCGAGCCCTTTACCAACGGGGAGATCCAGAAGGTAAAGGTGACCCCCTCACTGCTTCTCTGCTCCCTAGTCCGGGGCTGCGGGAGGAGGATGGAAGGGGGTGTGGCTGGGAGGACAGCCAGCTGGCCCGGGCTGAAACTCGTTTCTGAGCTCCTCCCTCCTGCGTCCACACGGTATACCCACCGGGGGTGCCCTCGACCCCTGCCTGGGACCCAGGAGAGGCCTGGCACGCCCCTCTGCCCCCTGCCATCCTGGTGACAAGCCCCGCCTCCAAGTCCCCCACACAGAAGAGGCCATTCTTCCCCCCAAGAACAGAGCGGCAGTGTCTGGCCCTGCTGCCCGGCTACTTCCAGTCTGGGCTGGGAGAACAAAGCCCCCGCGCCGCCTCCTTCCAGGCAGAAGGGAAGGGAAGGCAGTGGAGGCCGGAGCCGAGATGGCAGGGCCCGGTGCCAGCCCGGGCCCCGGGAACCCAGGCGGGGGCTGAGCGCCAAGCGGCAGGCCTGGCCAAGGCCTTCGCTCCGGGGGAGACTGACCACGGAGCGAGGCTCTCTGCGGGGTCTGCTCAGCCTCCCCTGCCCGGGGACACGGCGGGGGGCATCCCGGGCTCGCCTGTCACTCCATTTGGGGTGCAGGATCCTCCTGCACCTTACCCCCTACTCCAAAGCCCCTTTTAGCTGCTTTGGGGCTAGTTTTAGGATGACTTGGGTCAGGTCCAACGAATTAGGTGGGCCACAGGAGATTCGGGGGGCATCACAGAGGTGTCCCCACGCCCCAGGAACCTCTCTTTAGTCACTGGCCCAAAAGGCAAGGCAGTCCTGAAGGCCTCCCGGGGAGGACGGGGAATGGGCAGTTCAGCCAGTCCCCGGATGGCCCTCCCAGCCGGCACCTCTGGTCCTTGGCGGAATGTAACCGTGGAAGTCTCCTGAGGGCCAAGGGCAGCCTCAGGCCGTGGGTTCCAGGGAAGATGGCGAGGGCTCAGGTGAAGGTTCTCAGACAAGGCGCCCTGTCTTCCCTGGAATCTCCCTTTCCTGCTCAGGACTTAGCACCCCACCCCCACCGCCAACCCATACCCGTCCTCTCTCTGCCAGGAGAACAGTCATGAAGCCCTGGCCGAGGTGGCCTCCGAGAACCCCAGGCGAGGCCTGGCACGCTCCACCTCCAGTGATACCAGCGAGGAGGTAGGCCGGCGGGTGGGCAAGGGGCGGCCCTGGGTCAGTGGCACCCCGTTCTCCAGCCACGCTGGTGCCTGGCACACCGGCCTGTCTGGAAGGTCACGTGTTGTGCCACGTTCCGTCCTTGTGACCTGGCTTCCCCTGGGCACTGCCCCAAAGGAGCCACCTCTCCGAGGCCGGAGACGCCTCTCGCCTGGCACTGACTCCCGCTCCGCCTTCCCCTCTTCCTTCAGCTGAACTCCCAAGACAGCCCCAGGAAGCAGTACTCCACGGCACCCTCATCTACCTCCTCCTCCGACCCCATCCCCGACTTCAACATCTCCCTGGCCGTGGCCAAAGAGCGGGCCCACCAGAAGCGCAGCAACAAGCGGGCCCCGCAGATGGACTGGAGCAAGAAAAACGAACTCTTCAGCAACCTCTGAGCGCCCCCCCCCCCCCCGGCAAGCGGGAACCCCCTCCCTCCACCCCACTGACCCCTGAATGGCAAACAAATCAGCACCAGCAGCCGCCTCTTGGCAAACGTGATTCTTCTAAAGAACTGTTGATCGATCAGGGACTGGGATTGCAGCGGCCACAGCATTTCCAGCGCTGTGGGTTGGGTATCTTATTTTGGTTCGTTATTTTTTTTGTTTTGTTTTGTTTTTTTTCGTTTGAGTGCAGAGTAGAAGGATTTTTGTCTCCTGATTAACGTGATTTCCCAGGTTGCTGCATCCAGGACAGAGCAGCGGCCTCAGCCTTAAACTTTCTCGTTTCTACTCCCACTGAGGAAACCCCTGGCAGGTGGGGGAGGGTTTGGCCAGCCCCGCACCAGGCGCCACCATTGTAAGGAAACTCCACCAGAAATGCAACTGGTTTCTCCAAACCGCCTGAGCCCGTGTCTTCTTCAGAGCTCTGTCCTCCTGGCCTTGAGAGGCGGCAAACGTGTGTTCCCAGGGTGGCCTCTGGCTGAGAGGGTAGGGCACCCCAGGTCTGGGAGTGGGAGGGCCCTGGGCCTGTCTGTCACTGTCCGGTGGCCCCACCCACCCAGTTCCAGGTGCTGGTGGTCAACTTGCACAGGCACGTTTGTCCCAGGAACTAGGGGCCCGGAGCACGTGCGCAGGACACCGAGCCTTCCTGAGGCCCAGAGCTTTGGGGGTGTGACTCGCTGGGGAAAGTGGAGACGTGGCTTTTATCCTCCCGCCCTCCGCCGCTGGGGTGCAGGATTCCCAGGAGTGGCCTGAGCTGGCGCCAAACGCTCCCTTATCTGGCCCTGGCCCCGATTGGAGGGCAGTTCCCAGGCCGGGGCGAAAACAGACGGCCCTCCGGGGCCCCGGGATGTGCCATGTGGCAGGTGGGTGTGCGGACCGGCCCGGGGCGAAGCGCCCTGTTCCTCCACCGGAGACCCGGCCCTTTATGCCTCTGGCTCTGGCAGCCGCGTCCTGACGGTCTGCCAGCAGGGCAGGAGCTGGGCAGGTGCTCCGAGAGGAGGAAGGGAGTTGGCCCCAGGCAACTCTCCACCCAACCAGGAAGCCTCCGAAACTGGGCTCCTGGGACTGAGAACGGGGGGCTGGGGACCAGGGAGGGGGCCTATGGGGAGAAGAGCCAGCCACTCTGGCCATCTTGGCCTCTTGTTTGGGTTTAGGGCCAAAATCCTTTTCCACCAGTCGCCCCAGACCCTGCTTAGCTGGCCTGGCCTGCCCCCACCCCACCCCCCTTACCTCTAGGCTGTGACCCCTGGTGGGGACCCCACAGGTGAGCAGGCCTGAGGACTGCCCCTCTAGGCCACCTACTGGGTGGGGACCCCTAGGGACCTTTGGCTGGTTAAGTGGAAGACAGGTGGCTCACAGGGGACCAGTGATGTGGGGCTGGAGGCTGGTATAAAGGGGGTCTCAGGGAGTAGAGTTTCTATCTTGGTTTCAGGCACGTTTTAGGACCCGAGGCCTCAGCATTAGCTCGGACTCTGCCGTCAAAGCTCAGGCCTTAGGCAAACCGTCTGAACTCACCTGGGGCTGTTCCTTACCCTTGAAAATGCCCTGGGTGCCCTCTAGAGTCTCTTCCATGACTGCGCTTTGAAACCTGACTGGCTCCCCTTGTCGCCACTGCAGATTATGACAGAGAGGGCCTGGGCACAGTTAGAAGTCCATGGGTGTCCCTCTTGCTCGGAGATGGCCAGGCCTGGCCCAGCTCTTAAGCACACATTGCCAGGCAGCCATGCCATCCCGAACTGGTACCTCTGGCGCCCCCTTGTGGCCTCCTGGAGGTGGAGGGCAGGACACAGGTGCCTTTAGGAGGCCTCAAGCTCAGCAGAGGGGTGCCGTCCAGCCACAAGGAGCCGTATCCAGAACTGATTTATTCAAAACTGGCTCCAAAGGAGAGAAACGGGGAGCAAGGGTTCTTACCCACTTCCCAAGCCTCCTAACAGGCTGCCCGCCATGTTTCCTAACGTCGCAGGGCCACACCCAGCCTGCTTGCACAGGATAACAGACAGGTCGGAGCTGCCCTGTCGCTCCCATGCTGGACGGGACTGATGCCGCAGCTCAGCTCCATGCAGGCCACACTCCGCCCCGGCTACGGGCTGGCCGTGCAGTGCCCTTTACTCGGGCCAGGGCCACAGCCCCAGAGTGGCATCACTGACTGGCCTTCCAGGAAAAGGGAAGTCCGGCCTGTTCACCAGGCTCCTCCCCAACCCCCTACCCCCACCCTCCGTTATCTCCACTCTGCCTCTGCCCGTGCATTCACGCCGTCTACCCCGGTTCTCAGAGTCTGAGTCCAGGTTTGGCTGGGAGGAGGGGCTCCCTGGAGTGGCTCAGCCCACTGCCAGTCTGGAGGGGGAGGCCAAGGCAAGTCCTGCCCCGAGTCTGCAGGCCCTGAGAGGAGATCCCCGCCTGGAGAGGGCCGGCCCAGTCCGTTCACTTCCTGGTGCAGGGCGCCTAGGACCCCTCTCTGTAGGGCTTCTCTTCCACGTGGCTGGTCTGCTCCAGAAGCCACTGCCGCTCCGGCTCACTCATCGTCAGTCTGAGGGTCACCTCCTGGAAGACGCTGCTCACCGCCACCTAGGACAGCCGGAGAGACCTGAGCTCCAGCCGCACGTTCTTGCACCAGCGGGCTCCACCACCCAGACCCAGGCTTTGCCTCCGGCCAGCCTCATCCTTACTTGCTCAAAATGAAGTTTCTGGAACATCCGGATGCTCGGTTCATTTGCTTGCCCGATTTTAGCCTCAAACTTGGTCAGACCTAGCTTGGTCACTCCTGGCAGAGGAGATGAGAAAGGGACAAGGTGCAGGATGAAGGTCCCTCCAGCATTCCCCAGCCCCACCTGTCCCAGTGCGCAGTGCAGGCACCTGTCGTCCCCACTCCCCGCCTGCACCCCAGACCCGAAGAAGGCTCCCTCCCAGCATGCACTAGCCCTCCCCGCACTGTCCGCTCTGAGCTCCTCACCATAGGACATCATCATGAGCGCCGCCTCGGTGCCGAAGCCCTTGCCCCTGCAGCTGGGCTCTAGAGAAAGCGACAATCATGGACACCGTGTGCCAGGCCCCAGAGCAGGCACAGCACGTGCCATCTCATTTAACCCTCACAGTCCTGCCAAGTCTGTGAACATTGCTCCCATTCTGCAGATGAGGAGGCAGAGGCACATAGGAAGGGAAATGACTTGCCCAAGGTCTCAGTGTGGAGACACTCAGCAACCTGACCCTTTACCTCAACGTGCTGCCTTATGAGGAGTCACACAGCCTCTTAGGAGAAGGCGAAGGACCCCCCCAGGTGCCGGGCTCCCCAATGCCAGAGCCTCCCATGAGCCCCTGGAGGTCCCGAGACAGCCTCAGCTGCCTTAAGGTTCAGCAGATCCCAGGCCCAGAAGGGAGCAAACGAACCTGCAATCATGACCTCAATCTCCCCCAACGTGGGGTCCCCTAGATCTGTGAGGAAGAGGTTCACATCTCCCACCATGCAGCTCTCTTCGGGGGTGCCTGGCTGGGCCTGCCACTTGGCCGCATCCAGCACGATGAAGGTACACTCTAAGGAGGGAGGCGGGGGGTTACTGACCCGCCCAGCGAGGCCAGGCTTCCTACCCAAGCCGGACAACTAACTGCCAGCCAGCGTCTCGGAGTCTGGCGGGAGGAAGGGGGGGCCAGACCTCCCTGCAGCTGATTAAAAAGCCCTAAATCCGCCTCTCGCCGGAAATGGTGGCCTTCTCCAAACAGCGAGTGTATTTTCAGACGACAGGGGACTCCAAGAAGAGCCATAATCACACTGGGCTGCCGCAGAGGATGTGAGGGGCAGGGCCGCAATTACAACCACAGCCCAAAATACTCCCTTTAAACCCTCCCCATCCTGCCCAGGGAGCGAGGGAGAGGACAAAAGTCTCCGCCACAGGGACCCGATTCAGGGACATCAGAGTGGGAGGGTTGCAAGCGCCTCTCAGGCCTTTCACAGGTTTCGATGATGCCTCAGCGGGGCCACAGCGGGGAAAGAATGAATGGGAGGGGCCCTGGAGGCCGCTTCTGGAGTCAGCCCGCCCACCACCAGCCCAGCCCAGCCCAGGGTCCCGCTTCTCACTGTCCCCATCTTCCCGCCAGCTGCGCTGCATCGCATACTCCTGCTCCAGCGTCAGGGGCTCGGAGGCTGTCAGACGCTGCAGCTCCTCGGATTTCATCCACTCGTGGTACCTGCAGGGACGGAGGGGCGGCCTTCAGCAGGCAGGGCTGATTCAGGAGCACCGGGTCTGACACTGAGATGAAGAAACAGATGGTAGAAAGAACCCCATCCGGCTAAGTGAAGGGCTCAGAGAGTTGCTTAGAGTTGCTGCTAAGGCAGAGGGCCAGAGGCACAAGACCTAGAGGCAGGCTAGCCCCACCAGAGAACGGCAGGAGGGGTCAGTTCTATCCGTCCACTTTCCCATCCTGTCTCTGGGGTCAGTGTGGGGGAGTGGTATAAAGCCAAACATTCCTCGAATTCCTGAGGGGAAGACTATGGCGAGCTGACCGCTGCCAAGAAGGCTGGACAGATCTCCACAAAGGCTGGGCCCGGGGAATCCCCCAAAAAGAAAACTACAAGTAGAGAATACGCCCTGCACCACCACCACCACCATTCCAGTCTACCAGACTGCCAGCTGCCCTCCAAAGAGCCCCACCCTGCAACTCAGTCCCCGCCTTTCGAAGCAGGAGACATCACACCACCTCATCAGCTCGGTGTCTCCAAGAACAGAATATTCACTGGCACCAAAGGCATGTCACTACTCCACAATCGGGCGAGAAGATAATTTTATTCTCGCATTTAGTGCACATTAACTAATTCCTTGCTGAGCGGGCGAAAGGGAACAGCGGGGACGGGTGGCTTCTTCCAGCGAAGTCAGAGTCCTTTGCTTCACTGTCCACTTTTTCCTGCTCGTAATTAAAATTCTCACACCAATGCTTCCCCGCGGAGGAGAGCCTCTGACATTGGGGCTGCACCTTGGAGAGCTGCCTTGCACCCCTGTCCGGTGCGCCGGTTACCTGGGCACATGCTCTGCGGTGTAGGGTACCAGCACCACCTTCTTCCCCAGGAGCGAGACGTTCTGATTTAACCTCATGGTAGCAGCCTGAGGGGGGCGGGGGAGGGAAGAGGAGGGCAAAGACTTCTCAGGACCCGGAGTTTCCTCCCACTTAGGGTGGGCGCCAGGCTCTCTCCACTCGCTGAATGCCTCCAGGGGCCGAGGTGTCCCCAAGAGCCTGGCCTTCGAAAGGCTGCAGAGAACAGGGGCTCCAAACCCTGTGCGATTAAGGCAGCCAGCCAGCCGGCCGGCTCAAGACGGTGCAACCATGCTTGGCTGGCGTCTTCCAAGAGCCCAGGCTGAGCTGCCATTGCTGCGGGTTCCCGCCGCCCCACCTCCCAGAAAGAACCTCGAAGCCTCCAACCCCAAACTCCCATCCATCACCAGCCCAGCCCTGAGACACCCCCCACCCCAGGATCAATTTCCAGCCCTGCCTGCCCTTCCACCCATTATTTCCAACCATCACCGCGCTGGCCTCGGACCCGCCGTCTCCCCCTTCCCACCAGGCCATTCATTGCAGGGGTAGGCGACCTCAAAGTTCTCAGCCCCTTCCCCTCTGCGCGGAGGGTTCTCCCCTGAACCCGCACCCCGAACCCCCAGCCACCGCGGCCCCCGGGCGGCCGAGCGCCTACCCACTTCCCTCCAAACGACCGCGCCCCTTAGAAGAACGTGGGAGCCGCTCGCCCCCCGCTTCCAGACGCGGCCAGCGGGGCGCCCCTCCCGCCCCGGCTGGGCGCACGCCCCGCCCACTTCCGCCACGCAGACGGCAGCCGCCGGGGCTCAATCCTGGCCCCGCCCCGCCCCCTCCACCCACGAGGCGCCCAATCAGCGCGCGGCCCCCCCCCCCCCCGGGCCCGCCGGGCAGGTGGGCTCCCGGCGCGCCGGCGCATGCGCGCTGGGGGCGCTGGTGCGGGACAGCTGGCGCCGGCAGCTGCCCCGGCGCTGGAGGCGGAGGCGGCGGCCGCGGGGGCCCGGAGCGCGCCACGCTGCAGGTTAGGGGGGCTGGGGGGTGCCGCCCCCGGGTTCTCCCTGGAGGGAGGAAGCCGGCGGGGAGAGGCTGGAGGAGGAGGGGGAGGCTGGTGGGGAGCCCTCGGGCCGGGAGGGCAGAAAGCAGGTGAGGGGTGCAGGAAGTGGAGGCCCCCCTTCAAAAGGGGAGGCTTGGAGGCCACAAGTTGGGGTTGCAGGGCGACCTGGGGGCGCCCCCAGCCCCGCGTCCTGGGCTGGAGGAGGCGGGCAGGGACCGGGGCTGCGCTGCGCGGTGGGGAGCTCGCGGCTCCTGCACGCAGCGGGGAGCAGGCGTCCCAGGGCGGCGAGGGGGCGCGTGTGGTGGTGGGTGGGTGGGGGGCCCCCTCTTAGGGGACTGGGGGGTTCTGAGCGGCAGGGAGGAAACACCAGCCAGGTGGGGGGAGTCATTCACAGCAGCCCTTCCCTCCGGCTGTGACCGACGTGGCGACCATGAGGGTCTGGGACGGAGGTGGAGGGCGGGGGGCACCTCTGTTGGGGCACCCCCCTCCCCCAAAGCTGACGTCTGCTCTCGGGCCTCAGGGAGCCGCAGCAGCCGCCGCCCCCGCCGGAGACGGAGCCCCGCCCCGGGAAATGGCGGGTGAAATCACCGAGACCGGCGAGCTCTACTCCCCCTACGTGAGTTCACCCTCTGCGCCCCGGTGGTGGCCCCCGTGGGCGCCCCTGGCTTCGGGGGAGCCTCTGCTCGTGGGGCGCCGGCCTGGCGCGTGCTCACACCCTGGGGAGGCCCGGGGGGTGCAGGGGGACCTCCGTTCAGCCGCAGCCTTGGGTGGCTCAGTGTTAATGAGACCCAGGTTTGTCCACTTTAAAAAAAAAAATGTATTTTCATTGATTTCACAGAGGAAGAGAGGGAGGGAGAAATAGAAGCAGCAGGCGAAACCGGTGTGGCTCAGTGGAGAGAGCGTGGGCCTGCGGACTGGAAGGTCCCAGGTTCGATTCCGGGCAAGGGCATGTACCTTGGTGGCGGGCACATCCCCAGAGGGGGGTGTGCAGAGGCAGCTGATGGATGTCTCTCTCTCTCATCGATGTTTCTAACTCTCTATCCCTCTCCCTTCCTCTCTGTAAAAAATCCATAAAATACATTTTTTTTTAATTTTTAAAAAAAGAAAGAAATAGAAACATCGATGATGAGAAAGAATCATTGATTGGCTGCCTCCTGCACGCCCCCTACTGGGGGTCAAGCCCGCAACCCAGGCATGTGTCCTGGATCGGAATCGAACCCAGGACCCTTCGGTCTGCAGGCCGCTTGCTCGATGCATGGAGCCAAATCAGCTTAGGGCAGGTTTGTTCGCTTTTTAGGTGTTGACCAGAGAGGGGTCAAGAAAACCAACCTGATTTGCCAACTCTTTTCATCTTGAACTCAGGGCGGCCTGCCCTTCGAACGGGCAGTGATTGCCAGCCGCTGACAGGGTTTTGCTCATCTCCGCGGTTTGAAACTCCTTGGGTTTTTAGCTGCATTTTCAGTTGCACAACTTTTTATAGTCTTGGATGGCGTCAGAGGCGGAGAAAGCACGCAGATGTTTCCAGTTGCAGTTTGGTGGAGTCTGTGATTAGAACAACTAGAATGATTGATTTCTTTGTGTTACCCGCCTCCCCTTACCTTGAATCCCCCCCCCCCACACACACACTCAGTGTGTCTTCTTTGTGTGATAGAAGATTGGTCATGTTTACATCATGGGGTGCTCTTGCCTGAATAGGTAGCTGGAGGGTGGGAATAATCAAAGGATTGACTCACATTGCTACCAGGGATCCAGGGAAAGCAGCACCGTCTTGAGTAGCAAAAGCCCTATTTCTAGCCCTGGCCGGTTTGGCTCGGTGGGTAGAGCATCAGCCTGCGGACTGAAAGGTCCTGGGTTCGATTCCGGCCAAGGGCACATGCCTGGGTTGTGGGCTTGACCCCCAGTAGGGGGGGGGCATGCAGGAGGCAGCTAGTCAATGATTTTCTCTCATCGTTGATGTTTCTATCTCTCCCTCTCCCTTCCTCTCTGAAATTAATAAAAATATATATTTTTAAATATATATATATTTTTTTTAATATATTTTATTGATTTTTTACAGATAGGAAGGGAGAGAGATAGAAAGTCAGAAACATCGATGAGAGAGAGACATCGATCAGCCGCCTCCTGCACGCCCCACAGTGGAGATGTGCCCGCAAGCAAGGTACATGCCCCCGACCGGAATCGAACCTGGGACCTTTCAGTCCACAAGCCGGCGCTCTATTCACTGAGCCAAACCGGTCTCGGCTTAAATATATATATTTTTAAAAGAGTCCTCTTTCTAGAACTTACCTAGCCTTTAACAGACCGCCCTGCTTTTTGCACTGCCCTTCCCAGCCTGGGTTGCCCGCTCTGTTCCCGTTAGCGGCCCAGCCTCTGCAGCTGTGGTGTGAAGGGCAGGGCGGTGCCTCTGCGAACAGCTGGAAGAGCCATGAACGGAGCAGTGCCCCTCTCATCTGAGCAGCTGTCACAGCACACAGCCTCCTTTTGGCACCAGCGGGGAAATGCCCGCCTGTCCCTACAGGTCACCAGGGTCCCTGCTGCTGTTGCTCAGAGCACTGGAGAGCTTAGCGCGGAGTCATTTCTGTGCCTGAGTTTGAGGAAGGAGAAAACTGATAGGCTTGCTTTTCTTGCGTCTCCAGCTGAAATGTCGTCATTTCACATGTCAGCGCGTGCCCACAGGAAATTGGGCAGTGAGCTCTGAAGGCCTCGGTGGGTTCTGCTTTTTTTTTAAAAAAAATATATATATATATATGTTTTCATTGATTTTAGAGAAAGAGGAAGGGAGCGGGATAGATGGGAACATCGATGAGAGAGAAACATACACCCAGTGGCTGCCTCCTGCATGATCCCCTATTGGGGATCGAACCCACAACCTGGGCAAGTGCCCTGACCAGGAAGCAGCAGGTGACCTCTTGGTGCATGGGATGAGGCTCAACCACTGAGCAACACCGGCTGGGCTGCTTTTTTATATTTTTTTATCCTTCATTTCCTATGTATTCGGGGTTTTTGGAAGGCCCACTCTGGGCATTTGTCATCCACAGCTGCGTGTATTCTCTTCTCCTGCCGGTAGGGGGAGACAGCCTGTGTGCAGAATGAGGTGGTGGCATTACCAGGACTTCGTGGTCAGGGTATGAGGACAGAGCATGCCTTCTTGCTGAGGTCTCCTTCCCCCCGTCGTCCTGGGAGAAGAGTTCTTGATCCCCTGGGAGAGCAAGATCTGGGCTCAGTGGATAAGGAACCTTCCAGAAGGGTGTAAGGGGACAAGGCTCCAACCATCTGGACCACACCAGCCAGGGCAAGGTGCTTCTTTTAAAAGTGATAGACAGCCGAGACTGGTTTGGTTCAGTGGATAGAGTGTCGGCTTGCGGACTGAAAGGTCCCAGGTTTGATTCCAGTCAAGGGCATGTACGTTGGTTGTGGGCACATCTCCACTGTGGGGCGTGCAGGAGGTGGCTGATCAATGTCTTTCTCTCATCGATGTTTCTGACTTTCTACCTCTCTGTAAAAAATCAATAAAATATATTTTTTAAAAAAAGTGGTAGACAGAGAGCAGAGCTTCTGGGAGATCGAATGTTAGGCCATCAACGGTGCCTGGTCTGTTAGTGTCCTAAAAACCCTGCACACGTTGAGCCCAGTCACGTGACCAAAGCCCACGCCGTCCCACTGCCCTGTTTCCCTGAAAATAAGACACTGTCTTATATTAATATTTGTTCCCAAACAGGCACTAGGTCTTATTTTCAGGGGATGTCTTATTTCTCCATGAAGAAGAATGCGGTACACATTTATTGTTGAACAAAAAACAAAACAAAAAAGGAAATGTATGACCTGTCTACGGTACAATAGTCGTTGTCATCGCAAACCAGCTCACTGATTGGCTGCATCGCAGCCGGAGCTGTTCAGGCAGGGCGAGGTCTCTTTAAGTCAGGAGACCGACACCTTACGGTAGCTTCGGGGGCCTTATATTCCGGGGAGGTCTTATTTTCGGGGGGGGATGCCTTCTATTACAGCAAGAGGCAAAATTGGAAGTAGGTCTTATTTTCGGGGGATGTCTTACTTTTGGGGAAACGGGGTACCTGGCCGTGCTTCAGCCCGACCCGCCTGGACTGTACCTCCCTTCCCACCTCAGGCCTTTACCTAGAGCAGCGGTTCTCAACCTGTGGGTCGCGACCCCTTTGGGGGTCAAACGACCCTTTCTTTCACAGAGGTCGCCTAAGACATCCTGCATATCAGATACGTGTTTACATTCTGATTCATTAACAGTAGCAAGATGACGGTGATGAAGTAGCAACGGAAATAATTTTACGGTTGGGGGTCACCACCACATGAGGAGCTGTGTTAAAGGGTCGCGGCAGTAGGAAGGTTGAGAACCGCTGACCTAGAGGTTCTGCCCTGGGCCTGGGCGGCTCCCTCTCATCCTTCGGGTCCTGGCTTGAGTGTCACCTGAGTGTCCTGTAGTTAAAGCGTCCCCGTCATCCTTGGGCAGGGTGCCTGCACCCCGCTTCTTCCCTCCAGGACGCTCCTGCGAGGCGCTCGTCACTGCTCCCCTGGTGCCTCTCCCCCCACGTGAGGCCAGGGGCCCTGTGTGTCTGATGCAGTGACCTCTCCCCGGCTCCCCACACACAGAGCCAGGCCCCTGGGAGGCTCTGGGAGGCGGCCGCATAGACGAGAGAATGAGCAGAACTGAGCTAGCTAACGGCTCCTCCCTGCACTGGGATACTCCCGTCTCGGCACACTGCAACCCGCCAGCAGAAGGAAAATGTAATATGTCGTGGGCGCTCAGAGTGACTTGGGGAAAGCCCGCTCTGCGAACGTGCTGTTGGGAAGCCGGGTGGGCTGTGTGTCCTGTTTCTCACCCGGCTGGCGCCCTCGGGTGCTCGCGAGTCCACCGGCCAGGGCTCTGTCACAGGCAGGAGTGTGGTGACCCACTCAGGCGCTGGAGAAGATGGGCCGAACTTGTTTTCATCCGCTGGGATCTGTCTACAAGATCCCTGAAGAGAATGATGCTTAAAGGCAGGTAAACTGGCAGACTCGGGTTCGAGAGAACCTGAGCAAGGTCCACACAGCCCCCCCCCCCCACCCCCCCCGAGGGTGCCTGTCTTGAAGCAGGGTGCCAGCCGAGGCAGGAGGATGGTTGTCATTAACAGAGCTGGTGTCAGGTTGGCGTGAATGAGAGTGGAGTTGAACCCCGATGTCAGTGACCCTGCTCTTGCACCGAGGCTGGTTGCCAGGGACTAGCAGGCATGGGGAGCGGCTGCAGGTGGGCGCAGGGTTCCTTTTCGGGGTGCTGAGGTGGCATTGGATGGTGATGCCGGTTGCACAACCTCGTGAATACAATGAGAACCACCGAACTGTGTGTGTTAAAGGGATGATTTCGTGGCATGTGCATTCTATCTCAGCTTTTTAAACCAATGCCTGAAGTTCGGGGGGAAGGAAGACAGGGAGGGGGAAGCAGCAGGAATGTCGGGGACCCACGGGACGGTGGCAGAATGGGTGGAGAGGAGGCCTGGGCCACGTGCCCAGCGAGCCAGGAAAAACGGAGGACCGTGGTCTGGATGGGCAGGGAGCTAACTCTGTGACGCAGCTCTGAGTGACATGCGTGAGGAGAGGTGGGTGGTGGCGACAAAAATGGAGAGTCACCCCGATCATCGGAGGCACTGGGAACGATGGACGGGATGGGGGGCTCCAGTCATCCGAGTGTTGGCGGCTAGTCCCCAGCATCCGGGTGCGGAGCAGGCCTGGTGAGCACCGGGTGGAAGGCTCCCTCCCTCCCTGCCTCCCTGTCTGGAGGCGGGCCTCCTGGCCGCGTGGTCTTGCTGCCCCTGGGTCGTCCTCGGGCGCCGGTGCAGGGAGAGGTCAATGTCTGGGCCTGACCGGCTTCTGTGTGTGCAGGTTGGCCTGGTGTACATGTTCAACCTCATCGTGGGCACCGGCGCACTCACCATGCCCAAGGCCTTTGCCTCCGCGGGGTGGCTGGTCAGCCTGTTCCTGCTGGTGTTCCTGGGCTTCATGAGGTAAGGGGCTGGCCCTCAGGGCCGGGGGGCGGGGGGGCGGGGGCTGGGCCGGGGGCCAGGGGCCGGGCTGGGGCCGGGGTGGAACAGCCGGACCAGGGAGCGCAGGGAGGTGGAGAAGCGTCCTTGGGGGCAGGAAGACGTCAGTGATGAGTCTTCAACACGTTGCCCTGGGGCAGGGGGGTGGGGAGGGCGCCCCAAGGGGTGGATACAAAGGTCTCCAGTGCCTCGTGCTGCTAGAGACGGACCCGCTACACGGGAGCCTGAAATGTCTCACCTGGAATGTCTCACATGGGTCCTCCCCGGCCGGCCGAGGTGCCTCCCCTCAGGTACAGCCTTTTTTTTTTTTTTTTTTTTTAATATATTTTACTGATTTTTTACAGAGAGGAAGGGAGAGGGATAGAGTTAGAAACATCAATGAGAGAGAGACATCGATCAGCTGCCTCCTGCACGCCCCCTACTGGAGATGTGCCCACAACCCAGGTACATGCCCTTGACCGGAATCAAACCTGGACCCTTCAGTTGGCAGGCCAATGCTCTATCCACTGAGCCACACCGGTCCTGGTGCATGTACATTCTTGAGAGAATACCTCCGAGCCACAGGAAGAGAATCTGACAGCTGTTGGAGGTACCGGGGAACTCATTGTGGGGTTTAGAATTTGCTTAAGACCGTTCCTGGAGGAAGTGGTCAACACACGGCACACATGTACCCGGGTGTTGCCCTCACCAGCCTCGTGCCCGGCAGCACCCAGCAGGCCGGCGCCTCCCAGCCTTCCAGCGTCCTGCTCGTGGCTCCAGGCAAGGCAGGCGGGTCTGACGCCGGTTAACCGGTGCCCAGGCTGCTGAGGGGTCAGGACCAAGCCTCGCTCCCACCCCGGGTAGGAACCCACAAGCTCTAAAAGAGAGGTGGGAGGCACCACCTGTAAACAGCAGAGAGGGTGCACCAGGCGGTTCTCAGGTGCGGGCACCCCGCCGAGCTGCACGGAGCCCTGCCCTGCACCCTCCTCTCTGGTGGGAGACAGGCAGTGGGTAGTAAGATAATAAGTCAGCTGAGACCGGTGTGGCTCAGTGGATAGAGCGTCAGCCTGCGGACTGAAAGGTCCCGGGTTCGATTCCGATCAGGGGCATGTACCTTGGTTGCAGGCACATTCCCAGTGTGGGGCGTGCAGGAGGCGGCTGATCGATGTCTCTCTCTCATCGATGTTTCTGACTTTCTATCCCTCTCCCTTCCTCTCTGTAAAAAAATCAATGAAATATATTTAAAAAAAAAAGATAATAAGTCAACCGCAGAGGCCGTCAGAAGGTGATGTGGTAGCAATGAGACATGACCCCGCAAGCACAGCGCGGGAGGCAGGTGATCACAGCTTCAGGTTGGTGCCCGGGGGTCACGGAGGGCGCCGTCTGAGCAGATGGCACCGAGAGAAGAGGGGAAGAAGGGCACCTGGGTTGTCGCAGCCGACTGAGACCTTGGCGAGGAGGCTCCGTGGGGCGGAACGTGCCCGAGTTTCTCAGTCCCCTCGTGAGTTTTCTGCGGGAGGTTTGGGGGCGCGCCTCGGTGCCGTTGGCTCAGGATTACGTACCTCGAGCCTTGGCAGCCGAGAGCCCTTAAAAGCCCTTGTCCTTCGGTGACTCTGCTGTCCCCTCTAAAGGCCCTTCAGCACCGGCAGCCATCTGAGTGGAGAGTGATTATCAGGGGCCCCAGACAGGGGCCACCGTGCGCCCGCCTTGCTCACCCCCATTTATACTTGAACATGATCAACGAGTTGGCTTTGTGCAGCCGCGAGAAGCCTCTTCACGCCTTAATTAAGATGGATTTTCGTTTTACTTCCAAAAAGAAGGGAAAATCTAAAGCCCTAAAATGGTCACTTAGGCAGGATAATGAGAAACCGTCCCTAGGAGATGCCGAGCTGGCTGCCGCCCCCCTCCCCCACCCCGTCACCCCCACAACCTGGAGTGGAGATGGATTTAGCTCCGGTCGCACCTGCCACCTGACCGCCGGGCTGAGGGCAGGTGACAGCACGCGGAGGGCTCGGGGTCAAGCCCAGCGGCAGAGCCGTGCTGTCCAGGCGGCGATGGCGGTGGGGACAGAGCCCTCCCCCAGGGCTGTGGCGGGAAGGCGGCCTCCCCCGTGCCTCCCGCCGACAGAAGCATCCGTGCGTCCCAGCTGTCGTCTCGGCCTCTCCGGTTTCGTTCCCGGGAAGAGAAAGGGTGATTTGTCACTGTAGGCTGACTTCTTGGCAAACGCCCGGCGCCGCCCCCCGGCCTCCCTTTTGATGGAGGCCGGAAAGACGCCTATTTTCCTCTCAGCCGGCCCTTCGCAAAGTCAAGATCCACCGCCCCGAAGAGGGCGGCCAGGACAGGCTCCGGAGCCAGGCGATCCTTTTCAATCACCCTGCCCGTGCCCCGTCCTCGGCGCGTGTCATTGGCACTTGACCGCTTGCCTATGTCCCAGCAAGGAGAGCAGAGGCCGCCTGTGCCCTTCCCGGCTCCTTGCAGGCCCGAGAGCCACCTCCTCTTACTGACCTGGAGCGCCGGGCGGGGTCTGTCCGCCCACCCCTGCCCCCAACAGGCCCCTTTTGGGTGTGAGGTCCTGCATGGCCCTGTGTCGCCTCGCCCGTGCATCCGAAACACCTTTTACATGGGGACGGGGACAGCGAGGCAAGCACACGTGGCAGCCCGTGTGCATGCACACACACACACACACACACACACACACACACACACACAAAATGATCAGGCCACACACACAATGATCAGGCCACACACACACACACACACACACACACTATGATCAGGCCACACACACACAAACTATGATCAGGCCACACACACACACACACACACACACACTATGATCAGGCCAGACCCAGCGTGAGGGTTTCCCAGGAAACGGCTCCCAGGAGGGACAGTGCTTCGGTCCGGTCCTGTCCGGTCAGGTTGTGGGTCCAGTCAGGCCTTTGAAGTTCAGACTTTTCCTTTCTCTCTGTTCCTCCTCCAACCCTCCCGCCTGCCTGTGGCGGGTAACTCGGGTAACGCGGTTAATGCGCGGCCTTCCCCTGCAGCTTTGTGACGACGACCTTCGTGGTGGAGGCCATGGCCGCAGCCAACGCGCAGCTCCGCTGGAAGAGGATGGAGAACCACCAGGTGCGCCCGTGGCCCTCGCCTGCGGGCAGGGCCTCCGCCCACTGGGTGCCACTCCGTGGCCGGTCCTTCCCCTCCCGATGCGGGCAGGACCCGTGTCCACGGCGCTGGTGGGACCCTGCCCCGGAGCAGAAGCGTAGCAGCCACCTAAGCGCACAGAGCGCCCGCAGCCTCTGCCCTTTCCAGCTTGCCTCCCGGGTCCCCCCTGCCCCACTGTGGCCTAGCTCGGTGCCGCTGAGCGTCGGCACCAGGATCTGGGCCTTGGCCTTGGACCCGATGTCCGAGTGCGCCCACGCCTTCTTTTATTTTTTTCCCCTTATATTTTATTGATTTTTTTACAGAGAGGAAGTGAGAGAGAGGGATAGAGAGTTAGAAACATCGATGAGCTGAAACTGGTTTGGCTCGGTGGATAGGCCTATGGACTGAGAGGTCTCAGGTTCGATTCCGGTCAAGGGTAGTACCTTGGTTGCGGGCACATCCCCATTGAGGGGTGTGCAGGAGGCAGCTGATCGATGTCTCTCTCTCATCGATGTTTCTGACTCTCTATTTCTCTTCCTTCCTCTCTGTAAAAAATAAAAATATTGGGGGGGGAAAAGAAAGAAAAGATACATCGATGAGAGAGAGACATCAACCAGCTGCCTCTTGCAGGTCCCCTACTGGGGATGTGCCTGCAACCAAGATACATGCTCTTGACTGGAATCGAACCTGGGACCTTTCAGTCCGCAGGTTGATGCTCTATCCACTGAGCCAAACCGGTTTCGGCACGTGCCTGCGCCTTCTAATGTGGCAGAGTGGACGTGCTGAAGCTTCCCCATCAGATGCCAGCCAGGAAGAAAGCACACAGGAGGCAGGTGCTCCGTTGTCCCGGGGTTTCCTGCCGTAACGGGCTCCCTTCCCTTCGCTTGTGCCCCTCCTCCCTGTGGCACCCCGTCCCAGGAAGAAGACGACGACAACTCCTCCACGGCCTCGGACAGTGACAGTCTCGCCCAGGACAACTACGAGCGGGCAGAGAAACGGCCCATCCTGTCAGTGCGTAAGTCCTGGGGTTCCCGGCCAGCCCGACTGCCCCGTGGCCACCGGCCTCCTTTCCCCGGGGAGAGGACGGGGGAGTCTCTGCAGAGACCCCGGGGCCCCTCTCGCCTGCCACTGGCTCCTGGGAAGGCTCTGGAGCCCAGGACCCAGCCTTCCCCTGCAGGCTCGGCACCTAGTAACGCTTGCAGCTTGGGCAAGTTTGCCTAACCTGGGGCACCCCAACTTGCCCTCTGCTGCCGCTGTGGAAATAATGAAATACCCGTTTCGGTGCTGGAAGTGCGAGTAAATCTAGGGTCTCTGAGTTCTCTCCTTCCTCCCATCCCACTCCACACACACACACACACACACACACACACTCGCACTGCACATGCCCGAGAGTCCGACCTCTGCTCTGGCCAAGCAAGGGCTAAGCATTCCCCTTCTCACCCCACGACCAGCGTCCCCCTGAGATCCCTTTCTAGATATTTCGAACAATAAGCATTAACAGACCTTTTCTCAAGAGCTTAAAACATGGGGATTTCATTAATCTGGGGAATTCTGAGCTCCAGAGCTCCTTCTAGAAGCCCAGTGAACTGACCTCCTCCTCTCCCTTGTCCTCTGGCTGCACAGAGCGACGCGGGTCCCTGCACCTCTTTGAGATCACGGACCGGGTGGAAATGGGACAGATGGCCTCCATGTTCTTCAGTAAAGGTAACCTTACTTCCAGGGCAGGCGAGGGTGCGGGAGCTCGCACTGCCTACTGACCCGGGCGTTTGGGGTGCAGGTCCCACTGGACAGTGGGAGGGGCAGGCGATGGGAGGAGCGATTGCTGACCCAGTGCTCCGAGGAGCCAGCCTGCCGAGAGACCTGGGCAGCTTCTGGTGGTTTCCTTAATATTCCTCTTTGGTCATCAGCGTTAGGAAGAGAGAGGCGGCCGCTTATCTTCTGCTGGACAGAGCGGTCGGCAGTCCAAGGAAAGGGACCCTCAGAGGTCCACCTTGTGACCAATCTTGCTTGATTGCCTCTGACTCGTCTCTCTGCTTCTGGACTCTTCCGTGTAGAACAACACAGAGCAGGAGGCTTGGCTGCGTGTGTTTCTGCCTCTTCCCAGTGGCCAGCAGAGGGCGCTAGGAGCCCGTGCCCAGGGCTGCTGTCTGGGAGCTGAGCGTCTTAGGGCCTCTCCCCACTCTCTACCTGTGCAAGCCCGGGGATTCCTGGCCCTTCCCTCAGGGGCTTGGCTACAAGCTGACGGGGTCCCACCGAGCCCAGGTGCTGGCTTGTTGGGTGTTTCACGGAAACAGCTTATACCGCCGTGGCAAACCTTGTTCTTTTGGAAGAGGGGCAGTGTGAGAGTTTCGTTTTTTAATGCTCAGACCGTTTTTCCTTCGTAGAGTCAGACACATCTGAGATCCTTGCCTTTGCAAGTTCCCCTGGGAGGTTTTCTGCCCCTTTGCTGGGGCCCCTGGTTGCAGGGGGTGTTGCGGGGGGGGGCATCGCCACCCGTTCTTTTCCATTTTGAACGTGGCTGTCCTAACTTGGAGCTGGGGTAGGGGTGAGGCTGTAGAAAGTAGAAGCTTCTTGCTGCTTTTTAGGACATTGAGTGCTCTCTTTCCCTCTGGCGGTGTGATGGGACCGTCTAGTCCAAACGACTGTCATCAGCAGGCAAAGGTGGCCGAGCGTCTGCTCCCACCCCCCATGCCAGCCTCACAGACGGTTTCCAGGATTCATGAAAACCAGACCGGCCGTGTCTGCCCATTCTGTGTGGATTTGTTCCATTTCTGCCTCTCTCCACCTCACTAGACTAAGACGAGAGCTCATAATTATGTCTCCCCTGGAACCTTACTCGGGGTCTCCTTCCAAATGCAAGCTTTTGAAATAAAATGCACGTTAGAGCCGGCTGGTGTGGCTCAGTGGTGGAGCGTTAACCTATGAACCAAGAGGTCAGGGTTTGATTCCTGGTCCGAGCACAAACCCGGGTTGCGGGCTCAATCCCCAGGCTGGGGGTGTGCAGGAGGCAGCCAGTCAATGATTCTCTCTTATCCTTGCTGTTTCTGTTTCTTCCTTCCTCTCTGAAATCAATAAAAATACATGTTTTTAAAAGCACTTTGGAGGGCAGACACTTAACTTTTATTTTTTTTAATATATTTTATTGATTTTTTATAGAGAGGAAGAGAGAGGGATAGAGAGTTAGAAACATCGATGAGAGAGAAAAACATCGATCAGCTGCCTCCTGCACGCCCCCTACTGGGCAAGTGCCCACAACCAAGGTACATGCCCTTGACTGGAATCGAACCCTGGACCCTTCAGTCCGCAGGCTGATGCTCTATCCACTGAGCCACACCGGTTTTGGCCAGACACTTAACTTTTAAACCTCCTTTCTGATTGGCGTGCTTTGTCGTCCGCGCTGATTGCTTTAAGAATTCAGGAACTCGCGTGGTTTGGTTTTGTCCTCCCGCCCCGTTTGCGAGGCTCCTGGCTGACCTCCCTGAGTAGGAAGTCAGCACATCCGTGTGTGCGAGCAGCACCCACTTAGAGGACGTTGTCTCTGTCGGCTCCCGTGTCCACTCAGCAGCGCCGTCTGGGCCGGATCACCCTTTGTCTGTCGGGGGCCTGTCCTGTGCGAATCGGGTGCTGAGTAGCGTGTCTGCCCTCTGCACACTAGCTGCCAGCTGCACCTCCCCGTTATGACGTCATCAGATGCCCCTCGTGTAGGGGCTGCGGGACAAAATCACCCCCGTTGAAAACCACTGCCCTGCTCTCTTCCTGATTTACCGGTTGTCACCTACCACCCCACCAAAGGCTGCCACCCCCACCAAAGGCCGCCACCCTCCTCAGAACGAGTCCAGCCTCCTCTCTGGTCGCTAGGAATGCCAGGCCTCGTCATTCTGTCCTCCCAGGAAGCTCATTGATCTCCCAACGTTCCGTGTCTAGCCATGGAAGGTATTGATCAGGGAGGGCCGGTGGCAGTTTATAAGCAGAGCTGACCCCGGATGCTGTGGCAGGCGAGGCAGAGGTGGAGGGAGGGCAGGCGGCGGGTCCTCCCTGCAGAAAGACAGGCTGGGGCACAGGCTGTCCTGGGAGCCGGGGTGTGAGTGGCAGGCAGGCCGGGGGGGGGCACTGAGCTGGGACAGGGAGGCCCTCCGAGGCTCTTCAAGGCCTGCTTTTCCTGGTCTACCACCCCCCCCCAGACGCCTAGGACAGAGCTGACCTCAGGTAGCCCAGGAGGAGCCCGGCCCGGCGTCCCCGGGGCCCCGTTCTTTTCTGAGCCACCGGCCTCCGCAGGGAGCTGTCACTTCATTTTTCTTTCCGCTTCCCGCGAAGCGGCCGCTTGAGATCGGTCGCATCAAAATGAGCGTCAGTCTGCACGGAGGTGGGACTGGCTGTCAGGCTGTAACCCTGGGCTGCAGGGCCCAGATCTTTCTAGCTGGAGGCCCAGCGGGCGCAGAGCGCCGGTGGAGTCCTCCCGGTACAGCATTGGAGGCCGGCAGGGTGTTGGGAAGTGAACCAATGGGACCGGGACCGGGACCGGAGACCAAGGTTTGCCTGCACAGAGCGCCCCAGGCGCCCGCCAATGCCAGCATCCTCCCTGGAGAGTGGCCCACCTGGACCACCGCTCCTGGCACGCCTGCCCCCCACCCCTCCCTCTCTCCGCCCCCCTCCCCCTCCGGGGCTTGGCCATTGGGCTTTGGAAATCAAGGGCTTTTACCCTCTCGATTGTAGCCTTAGAAGCAGGCAGGGCCTTCTGTTACCGTCTCTGCTTCTCAGCTCCTGGGTAGCTGTCTTCTGTCTGAGAGCCTGGGCTTGGCTGTAAAGGGGGGCCTGGCCCAGGGGTCTCACCCCGGACAGCTCTTCTCCTCCCCTCCCTACCCTCCCTCTCCACCCTTTCCCCAGACACCCCATCATCCGGCGCCTGCAGGTGCCTCTGGTCCCTCCCCAGCCAGCCCACGCCTCCCCCTCACCTGGCGCCTCACCTAGCCCCCTCTCGGTGGAAGGCGCGAGCAGATGTGCCTCCCGCCTGCCTGCCAGTGTGGCTTTGGGGTCACTTTCTCATCCTTTTGGGAGAGAAGAGGGGCTAGGAGCACCGAACGCCGTGGGAGGGGTAGAAGCGGAGTCCCCGAAACAGAACGCGGCCTGACCAGTGGTGGCTCTGTTCCTTCCAGTGGGCGTCAACCTGTTCTACTTCTGCATCATCGTCTACCTATACGGGGACCTGGCCATCTACGCGGCCGCCGTGCCCTTCTCCCTCATGCAGGTGTCCTGGTGAGTGTCCCCCCTCGTGTGGCCACGTGGGCTTCCTGTGGGCGCGGTCCGGGCAGGGTTTCCAGGGGAGAAACGACACGGAGGGGATCCGTCAGCCCGGCCCAGCCGGCTGTGCGCGCCGTCCTTCAGAGACCCCCCTCCGCAGCTGTCCCCTGCCCTGCCCCACCGGGAAGGGGACGGGGGGGGGCGGTCCCCCGGGGGGGCGGTCCCCCGGGGGGTCCTAATGGTGCGACAGGAAGGAGTGAGGCACGCCCTAAAACCCAGGAACATGCCGTTTGTGGAAAGGCGGATTGTGGGACCAGAAGCAGCTGTGGGGGTGTGGGGTAGACGCAGTGGCTGCCGCTGATTAACACCATGACCTTCTGTGTGCTTCCAGCCACGCAGGGAGGCCACTCTGAGCCACTGTTCTCTTTATCAGCAGCGCCACGGGCAACGACTCCTGCGGGGTGGAGGCCGACACCAAGTACAACGACACGGACCCGTGCTGGGGGCGCCTGCGTCGCACCGACGTCTACCGCATCTACCTGGTGAGTGGCCGGGTGCCTGCCCGCGGCTTTACCCGGTTTGGGCGTGTGGGCTGCCTCCAGCCCCGGGCACACCCCCTCCCGGGAGCGAGGTCTGCGTCGCCCCACCCTCGGCTCCGTCCTGGGGCCTTGGTCCTGGGCTGCGAGCGGGTCGTGTCCCTAAGACTCTGGCCCCAGAGCATCCTGGCCACCAGGCCTCCGTCACATGTGGTCCGGCCTTGGCATTCGGATCGTTGCCAGCTCCACGGCGGCGAGCGTGGCTCGGGCGTCGAGGGGCAGTCGTAGCAAAGCCGCGTCGGAGTGAGAGCCAGGGTGACTTTTTTCTGGAAACGTCCATGCTTTGGCCAGCCCGGGAGCATACGGTGGACACCAGGTCTCCCGCGGGCAGGCAGGACCGAGCCACGCTAACTGGCTCCCCAGTGGGGGACCCCGGAGGCTTTTCTGAGCCACCCGCCTTCCCTGCCATCCGAGCTCCCCGCTCCTCGCCCCCCCCCCGCCACCGACAAGGGGGACGATGATGAATCTCCCGGCTCCTTCGTGATTGCTCTGTGCCACGGGCAGGGGCGGAGGGGGAGGAGAAGTAATAAGACGCAAAGCCAGACGGTTATTTGTCTCTGCCTGCTTCGCGGGCGGGACTCAGAAACGTTTCTCTTTGCCTTTTGCGGTTTCTATTAATATTCTGCTTCCTCTCGGTCCTCAGCCCTGTGACACAAATTTAGGTGTGCCGGGTGACACACACTTTGACACGTGGCCACTTAGCTGATTTGCAGAGAGCTGGGAGCTGGCCTCTTAGCTTAATTACGCCTGTGCTGGCGAAGGGGTGCGTAGGCCCCGCCAGCCGTGTCGTTCGGATCTGCATTCGTTTGTCCCCCCGGGGCTGCTGGGTGGGTGGTGTGTCCTGCCTTCCGCTCCCCCAACCCCAGAGACGACCCCAAACCCCGAGGGAGAGGCCTTCCCCTCTGCATTTCTGGAGCGCCGGGCGGGCGGTCTGTGCTGCATCTCCTCCCCACATGCAGCTCTGGCTGGGAACCGATCTTTTAGGGGCAATGCATCTGAGCTCCCCGCTTCCGCAGGCCTGCTGGGAACTTGGTAGCGAACTGATCTCCTGCCCCCCTCCCCTGCCTTCCCACCTCGGGGCTGGGCAGCGGAACGAGGTGGGGCGACCAGGAGAGCCCAGGTCTGTTGGCCTCTGACAGTGATGGATGGCATTAGCAAGAGTACCAAGAAGCGCAGCGGCCCATCTGGATCCCTCACTGGCACGGGCAGGCTCGCCCAGACACGGGGCGTGTGGGCAGAGGGGGCGCCTGGGCAGGGGGACGGTGCAGAGCCCCTCGGGTGGGTCTTTCCCAGGAGGCAGGCCACTGGCCTCTGTGCAGACTCTGCCCGGCACATCCTCCCTTCCCCCACCCCCGGGCAAAAGAGATACGGAGCCCGGGAATCCTGGCCGCTGCCATTGGCCGGGTGAGTTGTCTAGAAGCATCATTACTGCCTTCCTCCATTGTGCCTTCCCTTCTTCCTGTAAACCTCCCGCATGCTGGCAGCCTCGCTCCCCGAATCTCAGTAACCCCGACCGAACAGAAGGAGCCTGCAGGAAAGCGGACGGGCATTCATACCGCCTTCCCTGCCCAGATACCTGCTTACAGCCCCGAGCAGCGGTTCTCAACCTTTTTTAATGCTGTGACCTTTTAATACAGTTCTTCATGTGGTGGTGACCCCCAATCTTAAAATTACTTTCGTTGCTACTTCATAACTGTCATTTTTGCTGTTAATGAATCATAATGTAAATATCTTGTTTTCTGATGGTCTTAGGCGACCTTGCTAGCAGTTTTCAACCTGTGGGTCGAGACCCACAACCTGAGAACCGGTGCTGTAGAGCCTAAGACCATCGGAAAACACAGATACGTATTTACATTATGATTCCCTGGCTGCTACAGAACAGCGTCTCCCCACCCTAAGTCCCGGGCGCTCTGCCTCCCTCTTTCTGAGGTGGGAGGGGCCCAGCGAGTGGAGGAGGGGTTGGCAGCTGTGGGTTGCTTCTTGGGTCCTGGGCTCTCTGTCGCCCAGGATGATGGCATCTTCCCCCGCGGCCTCTTTGGGTCATGGGGGACCAACGTTGCCCTTCCCCAGTCACCCTCGACCAGGAGGTTGCACCTTCCCTTCCTGAGACGCCTGTGCCCCTCTCTGTTCCCCTCTCGGCCAGCTGTTCCTGATTTTGCCACCAGCCGGGCTTTACCCAAGTGTCGGGCAAGGCAGCGAGCGAACTTCCAGCGCCTTCTGACCCCGGCCCAGCCCTCTCTCTGTCCGGGGCAGACGGCGCCCCTGTCTGGGCCTGCGTGTCTGCAAGGGCCTCCCAGTGACCACTTCTTCATTGCTATTCCGGGACAGTCTGTCCCGGGGGATAAAAGCCCAGGCTTTCATTCTGCGGTTTAATTTTCCGAGCCTGCCGCGGTGCCCGTGCGGAATGAGAATATGGGGGCATTAACTCCGTGCGCCGCGCCAGGGCCACACACAGGAAGGGCGCTTTCCTTCCCAGCAGCTCCCAGTCCCCGCTCCGAGCCCTTGACCTGAACGAATGGAAAATTCCTCCTCCCCGCCCGCCCGCACCTGGCGACCTCCGCCCGCGTCCCGTGAGGGCCGGGCAGCGACATGAGTCAGTCTCGCCCTTTCCTTCCTCAGAGTGGCCGCCTTGCAGGGTGCTGGGAGGTGGGGTCCTGGGAGTCATGTGTGCTCCCCAGGGCGCCCCAGCAAGTGGCCGCAGCTGGAGCCAGCAGTGACCCGGGCCCTGTTATAAGGGCCCCTGAGAACTGACATCAGGACCTACTTTGGGGCCTGGCGTCTCAGGACCCCACCCGCCGCCCCTCCTGCTCCTTTGAAAGGTCACCTAGCAGCCTTGCCTCCGGCTGGGATATGTTGGGGTGCTTTCTGCAGAGCCTCTGCGGCTTGGTCACGCTCAAAGCCAGAATTTGGCCTTTCATTTCTTCCTCTGCTGTGAGCAGGGGCCGGGGACCATGGTCAAGTGCTAGGATGGTATGTGAATCGGTCCCGTCCAGGCTCGGACCGTCCTCAGCGCTCGGGAACCAGAACGTGGGTCGCAGTCCCCGAGGGTCAAGGACACAGCCAAGGGTTCCTGTCCCATTTCCTCCGTATCACAGGGCTTCCCAGCCTGCCCGTCACCTCCCCTGCCCAGGGCCGGCGCCCCGCCACTGCCTCCTCCTTCACAGTGTCAGAGGGAAGCCTCAGGGGACAGTGGGACCCCTCCCCCCAAGTGCTGAAGGCTCCTGGCCATTCACAGGAGCGGCCTCCACCACTCACAGGTGGACGGGGGCTGCTGGGTCCCTGGCAGCCCGGCAGGCACAGGCCGGGCAGAGCTGGGAGCTCATCCCGGATGGAGACTCGGCCGCACAGGGGCGGTATTGAGCGGGGGGATGAGAGGGGGGCGCTCATAGGCTGCCTGGGAATAGGGCAAGGTCACCTGCCTTGAACGCAGGAGCCGTGGGACCCGCCTTCAGTGCATGGGTGAGCAGGGTGGGGAGGCAGCCTGCAGGTGCCTGGCCAGGGACCCCGCCACCCTCCTCGGGACAGAGGGGTTCTCCCTGGACTCCCCCCAGAAACGCCCCTGAAGAAGCAGGGTGTGTGTTGGGGGCCGAGAGGAAGTTCTGTCTGCTGGGCTCAGAGAGTCGGGGAACCGGCCCCCGGTACCATGGGAAGGGTCCCCCGCCTTCCCTGAGCGTCCTGGGTTCTCTCGGCCAGGAGGCGTGTCCCGGTTCCATCTTGGGTTCTTACTTGGCCACACTTGGCACCGTCCACTTGCAGTCCGCTTTTTCCCACCGCCTGGTTTCTTCCTAAAACAGTACTGCTGGAGGGGGACACATCTCTGGGGGTGTCTGAGGGAGCAGTGCACCCTGGGCAGCGGTGTGCCAGGCCGTGACAGGTCCTTCCTGCCGGGGTTTGTCTGGCATTGTCTTCTCATCTCTGACTTGGTCCTCGGGCCGTGCGGTAAAGCCCGTGACATCTCACCCCGTTTTACCGCAGAAGCAGCGGAGGCTTGGAGGCTGCGGCTTCCTCCAGGGCCCCGCTCCCTGGCCTCTCGGCCCCGGGGTGACACAGACCTGCTCAGCCTGCAGGGCGGCCCCGCTGCCAGGCGCAGGTGGGAAGGGGCCGGTCGCACCTGGGCCTCGGCCCTCGGCGCCTGACGTTGGCCGAGGACTGGGCGACGCTGCCGGGAAGCTGCCTGTGCAGTGATCCGCGTCCGCACAGCCTGCGTGTCGCCGGATTGATTAGCTGTCGGCTTCTAGATAGTGGAGCGGCGCTGGGAGGGAAGGTGCCTTCCCAAGGACGTCTCCCTCCCGCCCCGGCTCCCTCTGTTCTGTCAGCGGCGCCTCCGTGCCCCGGGGCTGCGACATCTGCTGAGAAGCGGGTCACCGCTGCTGCCATCGCTGGGATGTGGATTCCGACCAGCGAGGGGGCAGGAGGTGGCCGAGCGGCCTCAGGACCCGTGCGGGGGGAGGTTTGGGTGGAACGGGGTTCAGCAGCGACTTCAGAGGACGGGGAGACTCGGGGACACGGCTGTACGCCTGCAGGGGCAGGTGCCCGAGAGCACAGCTCCAGCCAGTGGGACCCGGCGCGAATGCTGGCCCCGTGGGCACAGTGTCGGGGACCTGGAGTGGAATGAAGCCCCGGGAGCTAGAAAGGGGGCCCCCACTGGCAGCTCGCAGGACTGGCAGGACATGGGGCGTCTGGTGGGGCGGCTGAGTCTGGAAGCAGTGGGGTCCCACACTCAGTGAACAGCCGGTGGCAGCTTCTCTCTCTCTCTCTCTCTCTCTCTCTCTCTCTCTCTCTCTTGCTGGCAGCCGCCCCTTCCCCCCATACCCCCCAATAGGAAGCAAGCCGAGAGGAGGTTCCGGGCTGCCAGGGGCTGGAGGGTGTTGCCTGCAGAGGCTGGGGCATCCGAGCACCTCCTTTCGAGGAGGGTGCCTGTTTGGGGACTCCCCGGAGGCCCACCATGTTTCTTGCCCTGTCCGTCCGTCTGTCCGTCCGTCCTTCCTTCCTCCGCAATGCGCTTCCTCGTTCAGTCCTGGAGGCTCCGGAAAGGGCGGTGTGGTCTTGCCTCTCACTCTTCTCCCCACTTGCCCATGGGAAGATGCCAGTCACTCCGAGCGGCCGCTGCAGGTGCGGCAAGCAGAGTGGGGGGCTCTCCTGGCCACGGGCCCCAGGGGCATGGCCTGCAGGGGTCTGTCTCCCCCCGGCTCCTCTGGCCTGTGTGGGCGCGACCTCTGGGAGGACCCTGTTCCCATGTGCAGCCCCCCTCTCCCCCCCGTGGCCGACCCTCTGCTTTCATCTCTTGATCCTGGGTCTCAAGGAAGAAGGAATTTCTGCCCACACCCCAAGATGCGTGCACCCACTCCCCAGACACTCCTTTCTGATGTTGGGTGAACTCGAACTTGAACCAGCGACCAGCTCTCGGGTTGAGATGATTGACGTGAAAGGATTAGCTGGTCTCTTTCTTTTTCCAGAAAATCAATAAGGCCGGGACAGGCGAGCGTTTTTCTTGCTGTCTTTTTCCTTTTTCGGGGGGAGCTGTCTGGATCTCTCAGCCCCGGAGCGGCTCCGAGCCGGTTGGTGTGCTTCCCAGCCCGCGCCTTCCCCAGTGGATTCCCATCGCTCTGTCTGTCACTCACCCCAGCCCGTGCTCTGTCTGGCCCCACTATCTCACCCCCCCCCACTGCTGCTGCTCGGTCTGGGCACCGCCACCCGCCCTTCCCCGGTGCCTGCCCGGCCGCTGGCGAGCTTTGCTCTGGACCAGCCCCACCTTTCCAGGAGGCCGGGGTGCACCTCCCTGAGCCCCAGTACCACCGTCTGGGTGCCTGTGGGTGTCTGGCCTCGCTCCCTCCAGCTCAGTGAGAGGTTGTTCTCTGCCAAGGTCGGTACCTGCCACACCAGCTTAGAGGACGATGCTCAAACCCCTCTCTCTCCCACCCCGCCCCCCTTTCTCCACACTCCCAGCAAAGACACCGGGTTGTGGGAACCTGGGTCACAAGCCCGTGGGCGTGGTTTCTGCTGGACACCCCCCGCCCCTCCCCCAGGCCTCAGACGCCGTCCTTTGTCCTTAGTGGAGGTCCCGCTGGGTAAAGGGAACGTGGTTCTGGCTCCTGGATTTTGCCCCAGACCCCGTCCCCCCAAAGGCAGTGTAAGCGCCTCCCGTCTCTGTGGTGTGGAAAGTGAGGAGTACACCTCGCCAACACCATGCGCCCGAGGCAAGCCGGCTGTTCCCGGGCACGTGGGGAAGCGGCCGTTTGACTTGTCTGCTGGGGGCAGCGGCAAGGCTGTGGCACAAGGATGGGCCGGAGAAAGGGCAGACAAGTCAAAGGGGCATTTCCCCACGTGCCCAGGAAGAGAGCTGGCTTGCCTCAGGCCCATGGGCAGTGCAAGGTCTCTTTAAATCAGGAGTCCGACGCCTGAGGGGAGCTTCGGGGGCCTTCTATTCCGGGGAGGCCTCATGTTCGGGGGAGGCCTTATGATCGGGGAGGTCTTCTTTTCAGAAGGATGCCTTCTATGACAGCGAGAGGCAAAACTGGAAGTAGGTCTTCTTTTCGGGGGATGTCTTACTTTCGGGGAAACGGGGTAGACATGGCTTTGTCTTCTATAAGGAAATGTCCTGGTCGTTGATTTCAGATCCCCTGCTCTCCTCCACATACACACACACACACACCTTTTTTTTTGCTTTATTTTCTCCAAAATGCAGGAAAAGAAGCTAAAATATCCAGCAGCCTCTTCGTAGTTGTAAGTCATCTGGAATGTCTTAAATGTTTTGCGGTAACCGGAATGATAATGTCTTAAATTATCCAAGCCATTTCCTCCCCGGCTCCGTGTCTCTGTGATGCTCGGCCTCTGCGGAGGAGGAGGGCAGGGTCCTCGCGAAGGCCCTGCCGCCCTCAGAGCGCTCTGCCCGCCAGGGTGTCTGTCGGAAGCGGAATGTGCTGTCTTTCCGAATGGTGCCCCGGGCCTCGGCAGTAATTGTTTAATTAAATAAAGCGCTCGTTCCAAAGCAATAACCGTGCCCCTCGGTGGGCCGCGTCCTCGCCGGCAGCCTGCCTTGCAGGCCGTGCGGAGAATAAACGAGGCTGCGGGCCTGTTCCCCAGCCTGCAGGCTGCCCTGAGGGCACAGCGCCGGGAAGAGCCCCCAGAGGCCCTGCAGGAGCTGCCAGGGAGGTGCCTGGGGCGCGGGCATGACGGGCATGAGGCCGAGATGAGCAATTAGGGCGCATATTAATGACTGATGGCTGGTGAATTAGCATGAGCGCCAGCCGCCGGGGGGATTAGCGGAGAGGAGGCCCGGTCCGCGTTAGAAAGCCTGCCAGTGCAGAGGCGGGTGCTGCGGGCGACGTGCTGAGCAGATGCAACGCGGCAAGTGCGAACCCGGGGCACGGGGCGCAGCGGGGCATCGCAGGGGGCCAGGGGAGGAACTTCCTGGAGGCACGAGTGAGACGGTCTCTGGAGACCGTGACCAGATCGGGCAAGAGGCTGCAGGGCCGGGGGCTGGCTGCTGACCAGGGCTGGAGGATGCACATACTCACACAGACACAAACACGCACAGGCACGCGCACGCACATGCACACATGCGCACGCACAGCCTGGGGCCTGCAAGCAGTTCTGCCATCTCCCTCCTCACCAGTGCAGGCAGGTAACCGGCCTCAGGAGCCCGGCCCCACTCTTGCCCCTCCCCCAGGAGCTCGGGTTAAAAGTAGAGGTTCCGGGGTCTCGCCAGAACCTGAGGCTGCAGGGCCAGGAATCTGCGTTTGGACCAGTTCTGAGGAGGGTCCCCCTAGAGGACCCCTCGCAGGTGTAAATGGCCCTGTCGGCCTGGTTTCCCTTAGAGGACGGCTGCCCCGTGTGTCTGTGAGGCAGCGGCCAGCGGCTTCCTGGCCTTGCCCCTACCGGACAGACGGTGGCCGGGTCTCCAGCCTGGCATCACTGTCACCCCGGGGTCCCTGCCTCAGGCACGCGGTGCAGACAGAACAGCTTGGCCTGCTCCGATCAGACGCTTCCAGACGAGTGTCCCTGAGAAACGGGCGCCAGTACCGTCCCTCTGGCAGTGGCTGCCTCGTTACTGGGACCGACACGTTTCTCTGGGGCCCCTGCAGCTGGTGCTCGGGCTTCCGCCTGCAGCCCACCGGGTGCCAGCCACTGACCGTCCACAGGGAGGGAGCTGGGGCGGCTGGTGTCGTTTCTGGAAGCCAGTTCCACAGAGCAGTCAGCAGCGAGCCTGGCGTGCTGCCTCCTGCCTTCCCGCCCCCAAGGTTACTCAGGGCCCGCAGAGACTCCTGTTCCAATCCCTCTCCGTTTGGGTCTATTTCGAGGTCACCCGTCGGCGGGGAAGGGGTGGAGCCAGCCGGGCTGCCGTGTTCTGGGCACCTGACTCCCTGCCCTCCCTGCCCCCAGCTCCAGCTCAGCTCCCCCGTCACCACCCCCTTCCCGCACAGAGACAGCGGTAGAGCGAGAGCGAGAGAGGGGGGGAGGAGCGGGAGCATCTGCAGGGATCACCTGGCCCTCCTCGAGCGGCTCAGGCACCAGGCAGCGGAGGTGACAGAGAGCGATGGCCTGGCATCTCGCGGGCACACCAGCAATCAGACGCCTCCGGGAAGCGGAGACGCAGACAGACAGCCCGCAGGCCGGGGCCCATGGGGCGCCCACACGGCCGTCACCGAGATGTCTGAGCCGCCGGGTTCCCGGCAGGCAGGTGGTGGCGAGGGACTGAGGGGCAGGATTGATGGCCCAGAGGCTCCCCGCCCTCCCCTGTCACTCACGACACGGTCCATGGGGTTCAGAGCGCTCCCTGACCTACCTGTCCCCTCGTCCTGTCGTTTAAGGACCAGCTGACCCCTCACCTGAGCCGTTTCCAGCCCCGGGTCGTGTGGCCAGGCACGACGCATTCCTCCAGCTTCCTCTGTGCCCGGCAGCCGCCCGCCTCCTCCCAGGCCAGCCCTCCAGGAACAGCCCTGGGGGCAGTCCAGTGCCCATGCTCTCCCCGGGTTGGCATTCTGCACCAGCGGACCCAGACACGGCCAGTTTGGCTCTCCACACCAGGTCCTGGTGGCCAAAAGTGAGGGCCATTACCCGCAGCCTGGGTCCCGGGGACGTTTCTGTCTTTGCATCGGCTCGCTCAGCCCACGGACAGGAGCGAGGTCGCCGCTCTCTCTGAGCCACCACACTCCCCGCCTCCCCTGCAAGACCCGTCAGAGGGTGTGTCACCGCCTGCCCGGGGCACAGCACCTGCCTCGCTCCGGTCCCCAGGGGCTGGCTGCAGGGCCCTGCGGGCATAGTCACCGGCTGGAGGGACAGACAGGCGCTCTCTCCGCCTCCCAGACCCGGGGCTCAGAGGACGGAGGTCCTTTCACACCTCCTCCCCGTGCGCATCCACAGCCCTGGGTCCACCCGGCCCCTCCCAGCCTGAGGATGGCCCCCAGGCCCTGGTGTTTCATTCATTCAGCCCTGCTGACTCCGGCACAGCTGACTGTCACCTCCCTGCTCAGAGCCCTGCCCGGCACCTCTGGGCAGGGCAGTGTCCGGTTCCCGGGGCCAGTTGCCCCATTCTCCTTCTGGGACTTTCTAGTGTCCCCCGAAGACCTGGGCTGCTCTCCAGCAGCGCGCCCTCCACGTGCCTTGCTTCCTGCACACGGAGCTCGGGGCCCGGCCCAAGGCGCCCGCCGCACACGCCTGTCCCCTCCCGTCCTGGGACTTGTTCATGAGACCAGCTTGTCTGTTCTGCTCCCCCGGGAATGTCTGAGCGGCCGAGACCGCCCTCGGGTGGTCTGTGGGCACGTTCTTCCGCCAGCCCTCCACCTGCTTGCGCCCAGGGCTCCCCACAGCGGGCGGCCACCCCTCCAGCCAGAAAAGTCCATGTCTAGCTGGCCCCTCCTTTCCCGGAGGCCCCGGCCACCCACCCTCCGCCGGGGCGTAGGGACGCCCTGCCTTTGGGACGGGAGGGAGAGGGGGGCTCACCACCCATCTGTCTCTCTGACGTCTCTCTGGTGCCTGCGCGGTGAGCAGGTGTCAGGTCTGGTTCTCCAGACAGAGCCCCCGCCTCCCGCCTTCCACCTGTCTCACCCCACTTCCCCGAGCCTCGAGCACACCCCGGCGCCTTGTCACGCCCTGAAGTCCCCCTCGTTCAAGTCCAGCCTGTCTTTCCCTCCGGTCAAGGGCTGTGGACCCCGCCCTCTCACGCGGTGAGCCCAGCTGTCCTTCGTAAGCCCCGGAGGCTGACAGTCAGGCAGTGAGTGACAGCGTGGGTTTTCCACAGTATTTATCTTTTCCACCCCAGCCACGAAGGCTGCAATTTGGGCATCAGATCCTTGGACTTCTGCCCACCATCGGCTGCCATCTGGCCTTTCCGCTGGAAAACAGACAGCGCAGACCCACGGCCTCGTCCAATAAGAAGGCCGGGGGACAGCAGCGGTGCCAGGAGGCCGCCTTTGGGCCCGCCCAGACCTTGAGGGGTCTGGGAGGGGATAGACCCCCTCCAGGGCATACTCACTGCCTTGGGCAGGCAGGGACGCCCCCTAAAGAGGGACTGGGCAGGGGGCCCTAAGCCCGTGTCCTCGCCGCCTCACTCACCGCCTTCTCTCGGATGAAGCTGCAGGCGTCGTCACTGTTGTTGGGAAAATAAGAACTCCCGAACCAGAATGCTCAGAGCCACTTGAGAGTAAAAATAGAATCCTTGAGCGTGTCTTCACGGCACTTCAAGGGCGCGGGGAAAGTTCAGTTCCCGAGCGGGCGCGGGCTCCCGCAGCGTTGCCATTAACCCCAATTAGCTCGTAACCCCCAGCTCCCCACAAGGACAGCCCCCAGTTTCCTTTGCCACTGAGAGTAACCTCCGGGGGGTCCAGACCACGCAGCTGGGCCATCGCACGCTGCCTCCTGCGCCCCAGCTGGCCCCGACCCCCCCAGCCTGCCTGGCCCTGTGCCCCGAGTCAGCAGTCGGCCCCGTAGGTCAGCACTGGCCATGCAACCTTCCACGACCTGTTGCTTCATCGCCCCGTGAGCAGAGGAATCCGAGTCCCCCACCCTTTTCTGCTGGAACTTGGAGTGGAGGGGAAGCCTGAATTCTTGGCTCCTGGAAGCTCCATCTCACGAGCCAGGAGCCACAAACAACCCCCAAAACCCTTTACTTTCACGGCATCGGCCAAGTCAGCCTCAGTTTTATTCCTCTGTCATATACTCTCACTGATGTCAGAGAGGAAAAGAGAGAGAAACGTCAATGAGAGAATCATGGATCGGCTGCCTCCTGCACACCCCCCCACTGGGGATCGAGCCCACAACCCGGGCATGTGCCCCTGACCGGAGTCGAACCCGGGACCCTTCAGTCCACAGGGCGACGCTCAACCCACTGAGCCAAACCGGCTGGAGCCAGCCTCCGTTAGAGGCACCACAGGAGCCGTGCTTTGCGCCTCATGACCATTAGCATCCGTCCCCAAGGATGCCGCCCCTGGCTCACATCTAGGTCAGGGGACGGACGGCTGGGAAGAATCCTCCGGCTGACCGTCCTGTCTTCTAGAATATTCCCTCAGGGTTGCTTGTTGCAGAAGGTCATTGGTTGCTGTTCTTAGGACATTTGTCCTGTGTGGTGGCTGTCGCTGTAGCACGTCCTTCTCTTCTCTCTTCCTTTCCTGCAAGAACAGGGCGCTCTCTGTCGCCGCCCCCTTGAGGGGAGAGAGAGGGACTGGGTACCAGGGGCCCTGCAGCCCTGACCGCGCGGTCAGCAGGAGCAGCTGGGGAGACGAGGCTGAGGCTGAGGCTGAAGCCATGGATCCGCAGGCAGAAGGCAGGGCCCCGGGGGTGTGCAGCCTGCTCGCTGGGGTTCCGTTGGGGATTCGCTCCTAATTTAGGTTTCCATGTCGTTTCTCTGACCCGGGAAACATGCAGAGAAATTTGGGGGGGTGAGGAGAGAGCCATCGATCTGCTTTACTCTTGTGCTGATGTTGACACGCGCACCCCCTTCCCCATTTTGTGCCGTTAAGCAGAGACTCAGTGCAGGCCTGTCCTGGGCTTCGGGCATGTGGCAGGACTGAGTGGCTAGAACCTTCCCCTCCCCCCAACTCCCCCGAAGTGCGGTGGGCTGCAGGGTTAACACTCGAGGCGTCCGAGGGAGGCAGGTGAGGACGCAGCTCCGTCTCAGCAGGTCTGAGCTGAGAGCCCCCGACTTCCAGATCTATCTCTCAAGGAGGACCGCGTGGGCTCTCCCCTCCCCTAGCTGGGTCTTGCTTTTTATTTCTTTTTTTTTTTAAAGGGAAGGGGCCACACGTGGCTGTTCTCCCCCTCAGAGCTGGACGCCGGGGCCCCTTTGTCTCCTGTGCCCGCCCCGTTTCTCCCCGAAGCCCTGGCAGCCCAGCCGCTGCTCCGAGTCCTCCGTCCTTCCCCAGCGGGTGCGGCCTGCAGGTGCCCGCGGCTCCGGCTCATTTGCAGAGACACCTGCTCCGCCGCGAGCCCAGCTTGTGCCATGTGTCTGGTCTGGGCGCGCTCAGGTGTGGGAGCCAGCGGCGTGGCGGGGGCTGCGTGCGGCGGGCGGGCAGTCTGGGTGCATTTCCTCCAAGGGGCCTGGCGCCCTCCCTCCCACGTGGCACGCTCAGGCTGTGCTCATGAGCATTAAAAGAAAAAGGACCCACGTCCCAGCTGCCGTCCAGCCATGGATGTCGCAGCTGCTGAGCACACGGGGCTTCCAGACGGCCCTTCACCACCCACTCCCCCTCGGAGGCCAGAACTGGACACAGAGGGCCAGGCCGGGGGCCAGGGTGGGCTCTCGTCTGCCTGCGTGCCTCTAGACTCTTACTCTGCCTCCTCGAGATGTGTCCCTCCGTCCCGTCTCTTTAGCTAGAGGATGCTCTTGCTGGATCCGTCCACAGGCTTGTAGGAAGTTGGCCTCCTGGGCGGTGGGCTCTGGACCACCCTCTGCTGGAAGAGGACAAAGTGGTCCCGCAGGAAATGGCCTCCTGAAGGGCCTGTGCAGCCTGCAGGCGGAATCCCCTGCCTGGGGCTGGCTCGGCCCCCCCACCGCCCCCGTGTTTACATAGCGGGGCTTGCTGCAGTCCAGTCCTGTGCCGTCAGAGATGCGAGCTGACCTCCCCCGTAGGCCACCCCAGGAAACCCCCAGCTCCCACAGCGGAGCCCCCGTTTCAGTGGGCGGCGTCGCAGGTCGGAGGGGAAACCGGCCACCTTGCCCGGGCACAGCAGGCGTCCAGGTCAGGCCACGACCACTGGGGGACTATTGTGCCCTGCGGCTTCCTGTGTGTCTTCCACACGACATCGCCTCTCCCGTCCCTCCCAAGGGAAGCTCATCGGTGGACGGTCTCCCAGAAGCGGTCATTTTCCTAAATGACTTGCTGGCGGAGCTGCACACAGACTTGCTCGGCGAAGCGGGGGTGATTCTGCCCCTTCCTGGCCCCCGGCCCCCTCCCTGGCCTGATGAGACGCTTCTGTCCCCCCCGGAACAGAGCAGATCTGGTGCTAGGCCCCAGCGGAAGCTCTTGCCAGAAGCCTCCCAGCCCCGGGGACCACGGCCAGGCCCCCGAGACCCCGCTAATTGGAGCCTTCTCCCGCCGCCACTTCAGTCCCTCCTGTCATTTATCCGCTCGGCGATGATGGACGGGGCTGACAGGTCACAGTTTGTTCCACTTCCTGCTCTCCGCCCCCTTTCTGCGGGGCTGCCGCCTGCCTGGCACAGAGCAGACCCCGCAGCTGCGAGCCGTTCACCCGGGTCCCAGGACGCGGCCGGCTCCCCGGGGCGGGCCCCGCTCCCCACGCTCGCCTGGGGAGCCGGCTGGCTGCGCCTCTCCGAAGAGCGTCATTAGCATTAACGCGGTAAAATGGCACCGTGTAAATGTTAATAAGGTCTGATGCCGCCGCCGCTTCCGAGTGGCAGATTGGAAATGGTGCCATCAGCGCAACGCCAACCAGCGGCGTCTCATTCCTCTCTCCCTGAGCACCCAATTTGGCGTGGAAATCCTTCGCTTCCCGCCTCCCAGCCCCAGGCTGCGCGGGCCGCGTCTACCCCATTTGCTCTCGCAGACAGAGAGGACTCGAATTTCCCATTTCAGACGGGCTTTGGGTTTCTTCCTTTTTTCAAAGCAAACATTCACTCTCCCCGGTTCTCCAAAGAGAAAGAGAACCGAGGAGCCCGAAGTACCCTCTCGGGCCTGGCTCCCCTCTCCCAGACTTCCCAAGCCCACCCACCCAACCCCCCCGCCGCAGCCCTGCTCCTCTGGGGCTGGGATCCCCCTCTGAGGAGTTGCCCTGGAAGCCACTGGCTCTGTTCTCCCTGCTCCCCCTCCTCTGCCAGGTAAAAGCATCGCTGGTGGCCCGGCTGGCGTGGCTCAGGGGTGAGCATCAACCTATGAAGCCGAAGGTCACAGTTCCATTCCCAGTCGGGCAGATGCTCCGGTAATGGGCTCGATCCTAGTAGGGGGTGTGCAGGAGGCAGTCGATTTGTGATTCTCTCTCATTATTAATGTTCCCCTCTCTCTCTCCCTCTTCCTTCCTCTCTTTGAAATCAATAAAAATATTTTTTTTAAAAAAACACACACAAGTCCTGACCGGTTTGGCTCAGTGGATAGAGTGTCAACCTGCGGACTGAAGGTTCCCAGGTTCGATTCCGGTCAAGGGCATGTACCTTAGTTGCGGGCACATCCCCAGTGGAGGGTGTGCAGGAGGAGGCAGCTGATCAATGTCTCTCTCTCATTGATGTTTCTAGCTCTATCCCTCTCCCTTCCTCTGTAAAAAATAAAATATATTAAAACACACGCACACAAAACATCGCTGGGTAACAACATTCTGATTGGTCCTTTCCCCCGAAGCCTTCAGAACGGCACCCCCTCCCCTCCAGTGTGTTGTCAGGACTCTGAGCCCCCTCCTCCTCGTGTCCTTTCCTCCCCGGAAGCCTTGAGTGCCCGAGGCATGGCTGGTGCTGCTTCCCACCCTCATCCTCCTGCCGTCTGGTACCTGGTCCACGCTTGTGCCCACTCAGTGCCAGGCTGTGCCTCCTCGTAGTGTTTGCTGAAGTGAATGGGTGATGTTCCCAGGGTGTCGCTGGGACTTGCCTGGAAACCCCTTTCCAGAAGTCTCAGACAGTGAGTGGAGGACAGCGGAGAGGCACATGGCACAGGAAACTCCACGGGTGCCCTCTGACCCCAGAAGCCTCTGCCAGTCTAGGCGCACCTGGGTCAGGACTGGCCCGGCCTTGGACAGAGGCTGTGTGAGCGGTGTATGCTCCCCACACACACATGTGCACGCACACATTCACACACGTCGTGCCCAGGGCGGCCCGGCCTCGGTGTCCCCTCACTCCTGTTTTGTCACCAGGCGGTCTTCACTCTCCTCCTGGGACCCTTCACCTTCTTTGACGTCCAGAAGACCAAGTACCTGCAGATCCTGACCTCCCTGATGCGATGGGTCGGTGAGTCTGAGAACAGCTCGCTCTCTCCCTGCCTCCCCTCGCCCTCCCTTCGCCCACCAGAGACAGCCAGGAGCACGGGGCGGGTTCTGTGGGCTCCGCCTGCCTTCCTGCCGGTGGGGAAATTCAGCCTCGAAAAGTTAAGTCGCTTCACGATCACGTCCTGTGGGCGGAGCTGCAGCCCGGCCTGGCACTGCGGAGTCTGGGACCGGCCTCTTTCGCACGCCCGCGCCGGTCCCTCGCCACTGGCCTGGCCTGGAGGCCGGACCCCTGCAGGCCTGGCTCAGGGCCCTGCTCCCTGTGGGCATGAGAGCTGTGCCATCAACCAGTGGGCATGGTGCCATCACATCCCCAGCCACCACTGCCCTCCGCCTGGCTCCCCTCTGAGCAGGTGCACTGCTTCCCTGGGTGGGGGTGTCTCCCCTTAAATCAGGTCTGGGGTGCGGTCCTCATTCATTCCGCCACTCAGTCCTGCCAGCCACCCTGGCGGCCCGGGCTGCTGCCCACCTGGACCCAGGACAGGAGGGTGTGGGCTCCCTGCTGCCCCATCGGCTGGCACGTTCCTGGGACCAGTTGCACGCTTGTTCGTTTTGTTTCGTTTCCATATGTATTCTTATCGGTTCCAGAGAGGAAGGGAGAGGGAGAGAGAGAGAAACATCGATGATGAAAGAATCATCGGTTGGCTGCCTGCACACCCCACACTGGGGATCGAGCCCACAACCTGGGCATGTGCCCTGACCGGGAATCGAACTTAACCTGGGCATGTGCCCTGACTGGGAATCGAACCTGTGACCTCCTGGTTCATGAGTTGACGCTCAACCACTGAGCCACGCTGGCTGGGCTGCGCGCTTGTTTTGATCTAAAAGCGAAACCCGCTGTTGCTGTTCTGGTGGGGACTCCCCCTTCCTGTGAAAGAGGAAGCTCCAGACTCCCTCTGACCCCCGTGCCCGCTCCTCTCCCAGGCGTCCGCCCCGCATCGCTCCTCATCGCCGCCGGCGCTTAGCACTAGTCGTGATGAGCTCACAGTTTCTGACGCAAATGACTTGCAGCAATTCTGGCCCCCCATTCGGCCTTACAGACCCCAGCGTAAGGGGACAACCGCCTTGCGGGAGTCCTGGCATGGTTAGCTGGAAGGGAGGGGGCCGTCCTCCAGGCCAGGTCAGTGGGGACGGGAGCTCACGATGGGAAGGTTCCACACGCTCAGAGAGCTGCTGGGGGGTGGGGGAGGGCGCCTTGGTCAGTGCTAGGGGTTCTGCCTTGGCTGGAGCCAGACCCCCGCTTCTTCCCACTCTTGGTCCTTCCTTGCAATGAGCTGGGGGCTGAGCGGTCTGGAGGGGGCGCTCTGGGGCCTCTGTAACTGGACAGGCCTGTCCGTCAGCATCCATCAGGAGGAGGGACAGGAGGACCCCTGTGTGCCCTCTGGATGGGCCAGACTCTCGTCCGCCCCATGCCTGGGTCTGAGCTGTCCTCACTTCGGGGCGCTGTGTTCCCATTTCGCTCTCCGGCTCTGAAGTCCTGGGTGAAATGATCGCGGCCACCCGGGGAGAGGAGGACGCGTGGCTTAGCGCGTGAGGGTCGCGCCAGCTGCCAGGGCACGGCGTGGGCATGGAGCCTTCCTGGGTGCGGGGGAGATGGCGACCGAAGTCCGGGCCCCGGGGCCGCGTCTGAGCGAGAATCCCAGTGGCTTCAGAGGAGTTTCCTCAGGAAACACCTCCCCGCTCCTGGCCCCCCTGCTTCATCGGTCCCACATCCGGGCCCACAGTCCCGAAAGCCTGGCCCGCCTGCTCGGGGCCGGCTGGCCCTGACAGGCTGCCTTGGCCAGGGGAAGTGGCTAAACGCCGGTGCCCGGTCCCTCTCCCTCTCACGAGGTGGCAGGAGACGGGGGACATGGAGGGGCCGCATGGTGAACTCCCATGCCCCCCGCGAGGGGATGGCGCAGATGATGACTGTTCATGGTCTCAGCAGCGCCCCAGCGCCTGTCCAGTGTGACAGAGTCCTCGGTGTGTGAAGAGCAGTACGTTCACTAGAAGAGAAGATTGTAAGCGTGAGGAGGGGGCTGACTGGATACAAGGCTCCCCCAGATTCGGGTCAGCACCGCCCCCACCTGCAGAGGAGAGGCAGGCCCCGGGGGCCTCCACGGGAGTAGATATACCCTGACCCTCCCCCCTCCCCACACTGTCAATGTCTGCGCGCAGCTGGGTTGCTTTAGACGACCCACTCCTCTCTGCCAGGGCCCAGGCCACCCAGCCTGGGTGACCGTGCTGCCTCTCCTTCTCCCAATCAGGGTGCCTCCCCGAGAGCAGCAGGGTGGCTGCTCGTGGGCGCAGGGACACAGTGGGAATCCTCGGGGTCCCCACGCCCTGGAGGCCCCGACCCTCCCAGGGAGGCAGCCCGGCCCGTGGCAGTAGCCTTGCGAGGCGATGGGCTGTGGAGAGGGTTGGAGGCGGAGCCAGCTCCTGAAGGTCACCCACACTCACGCTGGGGAGGTGACATTGTCGGGGCGGCGCTGTCTCTGCCAGTCATTCGCCTCTTCTCCCCCCCACCCCCCTGATCCGGGAGATAGCCAGCCAGCCTGTCCTCCGGCAGCATCCTCCTCCGAGACACTCACCCTCCGGGCTCGGGGTAAACGTCTGGCGGCAGAGGTGGCCCAGTGCAGCCTCACCTGCAGCCCGGCCGAGGGGCTGTCCCCAGTGGGCACTGCAGCCGGGCACTTCTCCTCTGGTGGGAGACAGCAGCGTGGCACCGGGGGTCCGGGGACACCGAGCACCCGGGCCAGCCGTCCCGCTGTGGGAGGGGCTGCCTGCCCCCTGGGTGTCTGCAGGCGTTGGAAGGTGGGGGGGCTGTGGAGGGCGTCTCCTCTAGCCCAGGTGCACCCCAGGGGAGGTTCTAGAACTCCTTCAAGGCAGTGAGCCCCAAAGCCTTGTCTGTCCTCAAGTCGGCGCCACGTTGTCAGCGAGAACAAACCTGCTTTTGCACGTTGCCTTCGATCAGCAGCTGCGCGCCGTGACCCCTGACCCCTGGCACTCTCCCCCTCTCTCCTCTCCGGGCCCGGGCGTCTGACCGGAGTGAGGCATCAGGAAGGCAGTGAGCTGGCTCGGGTTCCAGAAAAACAAAAGGGAAACGAGCAGCAGAGGAGGCGGGAAATCATAGATGCGCTGCGCCCGGAAGCCTTCTTGTGCTTAATTAGGAGTTTGCTCTGCCATCTGTTGAAACCCCAGGCGGGAGGACGGCGGGAGCCCGCCCCGAGCAGGCCCCCGGAGCTCAGGGCCAGCCCCGCTTTCTCTGCACCCCCGTCCGCCCTCCCTCCCTCCCTCCCTCCCTCCGCCATTAGCCGCAAGCCCCAGGCGCTGCCTCGATGGGATTGGGAGGGCCGGGTGGCCTTTTCCAATAGTCGTTTGTTGGGGAGCATGTCAGGACCCGTGGGACAGACACCAGTGTTGAGGCATTTCTTTTGCTCCCCAGCGAGTCCCGGGGAGACCAGGCCGGTCAGCGTGGCAGACCCCGGCTGCAGAAACCTCTGAGTTCACACGAGCACGGAGGGATCCGGTGGCCAAATGGCCGCCCACCCCCAGGGGCCGCTTCAGGTCAGCCACAGGCTCCGGAGCACACAGCACGGGCTCCGGCCCGGGCGCCACACTGCCAGCCGCTCCCCCTGCCCCCCTCCCTGTGTGCGCTTCCTGGGACAGGCCAGCCCTGGTCCCCGGGTAACCCCACTGCCCTGGATGAGGCTGGCGCCCCAGAGAAAGGAGAAGCAGCCCCATCACAGGGATGCAGAGGCTTCCTCTCTAGCTCCCACCTCTCTCCCTGGCAGGGGCCCGCAGACCAGAGTCGCCCAGAGACGCGCCCCAAAGTGCTGTCCTCTGTGGGGGTCCCTCCCCCCCTCCGGCCCAGCAGCTGTGGCTTCAGAGCCCGCGCCCCCAGCCCCCTTAAACGCTGGGTGTAGACCCAGCGTGTCAACTTCTCGGCCGGCGGGCGGATGCCTCGTTATCTGGCCGGTGTTAGCCTGGGCGTTTGACTTGCCGGTGTAGACCCTCCCCGCCTGGGACACTCCTTCACTCCCGTGACTAGCTTCCCCCAGAGATGCCAGTGGGGGACCCGGACAGCTGGCTCTGCCCCGGGCGCCCCGATTCTCTCCAGTAAGCATGGCTCTGCCGCGCTGCCCTCCCGGTCTGGGCCTGAGCTGCTGGGACCACGGGCGGCCCTCCCTCTGATTGTGAATTCACAGCCGCACCGCGCTCGCCGCCGGTCTCGCCTCCTCCACCAAAGTGGGTCAGGCCTCCTCCCCCCGAGCGACGAGCGGCCACAGATCCACCGGAGCTGCTGCGGGAAGTTCCTCGGCCCTGGCAGGTGCCCCATATTTGTCCTCTAGGCGGGGGGCGGGAAGGGGAGGGGACTTGGTGGCCCAAGTGGCAGAAGGTCCCCAGGAGGAGCCTTCACTAGGAGGGAACATAGGGCTCTGGGGTCACGTGTCCCCAGAACGATCTGTGGGCGCGTGGCTGACCCCCTGCAGATCCCGGAGGGTTGGGCTGAATGTCTCCCGGTGGGACGGCTCTGATCCGGCGCCACCGGCCGCCGGGGTCGCTGTCGGGCCATCTGTTCCCGTCCTGTTAGTTCCGCACACCAGCTGGGTGCACCAATTCCTCCGCCGCCTCTCCCTCCACGCGTGCTCCTCAGAGGGCAGGGAAGGACCCCTTCCCAGAGTGAGGCTACCCCCCGGCCCTCTGAGCCCGCCCTCCCTCTGGGCCACCGTCCAGGCCTCTCCTGGGCCCTGAGCCTCCCAGAAACACCTGTTTGTGTACGTCTCATCTTGGTCTTTGTTTTTTTTGTTGTTGTTTTCTTAAATATATTTTATTGATTTTTTACAGAGAGGAAGGGAGATAGTCAGAAACATCGATGTGAGAGAGACATCTATCAGCTGCCTCCTGCACGCCCCACAGTGGGGATGTGCCCCCAACCGGAATCGAACCCAGGACCTTTCAGTCCGCAGGCCGACGCTCTACCCATGAGCCACACCGGTCTCGGCTGTCTCTTGGTCTTGGAAACGTTCTCTCTGCAAACGCAGAGGTCCGTCTAAAGGAGAGGAGCCCAGGGGTTCTCTCTTGAGGCTCTCGGGGTAGCGTGGACACGTAATTCAAGTTTGGTGAAGGCTCAGCCACGGGCCACACGTGACCCCTTTCCTTAGTGGCAGGACCGGCCTCGGAGCTCTGTCTGGCGTCCCCCCACGTCCCCCAACACCCGCCTCCAGCAGCCCTGGCTGTTGGCAGCTCTGCTCCTCGCATGGCCGAGACATGCACTGATGGGAGGGGGACTCTGCTCCGCCGAGAAGTTGGGGGTCCCGCTGTCAGGACGGCAGCAAGGGGAGGGGAGGCCCAGTAGCCGATGCGGGGAGGCATCTGACCAGCGGTGGGTACAGGGGTGCCTGGCAGCGCCGGCTTTACCAGGGCCCGAGCAGCTGCCGCCTCCTGCAGCATCCGGCAGCCACAGGCATCTGCAGAGCCAGCGTGGCCCACGGCAGGCCCCGGGGGGGTGGGGCCTGGGAACTCGCATTCAGCTCGGGAATCCCAGGGCTGCCCTCAGAGAACCGCTTTCCTCCCCCCCCTCCCCCTGCATTCCCTCTGACCCAGCGGCTGCTGAGGGGCCGTCTTAGCTCAGGCCGCCAGCACACCCTCCACCAGCTGGAAGTGTGGTTTCTGGTTCTGGAAGCCGGGAGCCTCAGATCAAGGCACCGGCAGGGTTGGTGGCTGGGGAGGCCTCCTTTCCTGGCTTGTCGGCAGCCACCTTCTCGCTGTGTCCTCGTGTGGCCTCTGTGCAGGGAGAGAGAGCAGCTGGCGTCTCTTCCTTCTCCCCTAGCACCGGTCCTGTCAGCTTAGGGCCACCCCTACGGCCTCCTTCCCCCTTCCTTCCCTCCTTCTAGGCCCCTCCGTAGTCACCCGGGGGGTCAGGGCTTCGAGACAGGATTGTGGGGAGACCATTCATAACGAGAGGAGCCGGCTGACAGCCTTCGAGAGAGGTGACAGTGCCGGGTTTTCGTTTCCGATCTCGGGAAGATTAGTCAGCGGCGGCAGCCAGAGGCCCCTCGGCCCGTCTCCCAGCGATGACAGACGGAGCAGGCTGTGACAGCCTGCGATGAGAAATGGAGACCCTCCCCTCCCCTCCCCTCCCGGCGCCGCGGGCCTCGGTGTGGAGAGTTGAAGGATGAAGAGCCCGAACTCTTGATTCCCCACTTAAGACCTGATTGCCTCAGAGACGCCAGCGCCTGCCCTTTATCAACGGCCTCTTCCCCGACACCTCGCAGGGAGGGACGGCTCCGAGTCCTTCGGGATAAATGATGGAGCCGCAGAGAAGCTCAGGCCTGCAGCTTAATTATTGCAACATCCTTCTCTGCTTCCGGAGGACGAGGAGGAGGAGGAGGAGGAGGAGGAGGAGGAGGAGGGAGCCCTCCAGAAGCCACAGGGCTGACCCAGCATGGGGTACGAGGGTGTCAGGTTCAGCAGAAACCCAAGTGGTCCCTTTTTGTGAGTGAGTAGTCCAGCGAGAGCAGCCAGCTCTGAAGATCTCCAGAAACTGGTTTGTCTGCAAGAAGCGGAGCCCGGCCCGTTTCGCCTGCGCTTCTCACAGCCTCTTGGACACTCAGGGCCGAGAAGATGGCCAGCATCCCACCGGACACTCCC
>JAAGEH010000427.1:3618518-3645570 GCA_011751065.1 Lasiurus cinereus
CGGACACTCCCATCCCACCGGACACTCCCGTCCCACCGGACACTCCCATCCCATAGCCGCTGCCACGTGCCATCGCTCCCGGCCCCGAGGCCACGGCCGGCAGGAACCGAGAGGGCTCTGCACTTGAGTCCGGGCTGACCTTGGCCCAGCCGGGGAGGAGCACCAGGTCCCGAGGGGACACCCCCAGATGGGAGAGGCACAGGAGCACCTGAACCTCGCCTTACAGCGGCTGTCCGCTTTGCTCCGACCCCAGTGCCCTGCCTGTGGCAACAGCAGCCGCCGCCTGCTCAGTGCAGCTTTACAACCCTTTCTGGCCGAGGGCAGGCTCCGGGCACAGGAAACTCCACCTCCACCCCTCCGTCCCTCCCCACATCCTGGCCCCCCACCCCTCCCAGGAATACCGAGGCAGACTGCTGGGGTCCTGGGCATCCTGGGAGCGGGGAGGCCCCAAGGGGTGGCCTGTCCCAGGCCCCCCACTCTCTCGAGGGTTAAGCCAGAGACAACTCCTGGCCTGCGCGTTCCCCTTGACTGACCAGAGCTGGCGAGATTTGTGGTGTCCCTGGCGGAGGGGGGGAGGGGGGTTGAGGGCCCTGCGTGGCAGGAGAGAGGGACTGGGGTGGGCTGAGAACCCGAAACAAATCACTTTATTTATTGGCAATTTTCACAGGCCTGTCCCCCAGCCTCTCCTTCCCGCCTGTCCCCGACCGTGTCAGGCAGCGCTGATTTAAAGCAATAGATGTCCCCGCCGTCCCGTGTCCAGGTGTCCTTGTGGGAAGGCAGAGCGGAGGGTCACCCTGGCTCCCTGCGAGTCCCAGGCCTGGTGTGATGTGGCCTGAAGGGGGCAGTGCAGAGACCCCTTCCCCCCCAGCCTCCACCCGGGGGAGCCCTGAGCCCCTGAGGGGCCAGCCAGCAGCCTACTGCTCCCTGATGCCTAGGTCACTCCCCAAGAAATGGCAGGTGTCACCCTGGGCTTTACCTGCTGGTGTGGGGGTGCCCGGGATGGGGGGAGGAGACCCCAGGGCATTCATAAGATCCATAGCAACCGCTGACCTGCTGCAGAAGGAGGCCGTCAGGCTCACATGCATTGAACAGTGCTTGCTCCTGGGGCTCCAGTCCCTTGTGGGGGGGGGCGGGGGGTGGAGGGGGCACCCCCAGACCAGACTCGGGCGGGCGGGCTGTCTCCTCGGCCGCTGACCCCCTCTCGTTCCTTCGGCAGCGTTCACCATCATGATCGTGCTGGCCCTGGTCCGCATCGGGCGCGGGCACGGGGAGGGCCACCCGCCCCTGGCCGACCTCTCGGGGGTCCGGAACCTGTTCGGGGTGTGCGTGTACTCCTTCATGTGCCAGCACTCGCTGCCGTCGCTGCTCACGCCCGTCTCCTCCAAGCGCCACCTCACGCGCCTCGTCCTCCTGGACTACGTGCTGATCCTGGCCTTCTACAGCCTGCTCTGCTTCACCGCCATCTTCTGCTTCCGCGGCGACAGCCTCCTGGACATGTACACCCTCAACTTCGCGCGCTGCGATGTCGTGAGCGTGGCCGCCGTGCGCCTCTTCCTGGGCCTCTTCCCCGTCTTCACCATCAGCACCAACTTCCCCATCATCGCCGTGACGCTGCGCAACAACTGGAAGACGCTCTTCCACCGCGAGGGCGGCACGTACCCCTGGGTGGTGGACCGCGTGGTGTTCCCCACCATCACCCTGGCGCCCCCCGTGCTGGTGGCCTTCTGCACCCATGACCTGGAGTCCCTGGTGGGCATCACGGGCGCCTACGCGGGCACGGGCATCCAGTACGTGATCCCCGCCTTCCTGGTGTACCTCTGCCGCCAGGACACCCAGCTGGCCCTCGGCCCGCGGGCCGCCAACCCGCACCGCTCCCCGTTCCGCCACACCTTCTGGGTGGGCTTCGTGCTGCTCTGGGCCTTCTCCTGCTTCCTCTTCGTCACCGCCAACATCGTCCTCAGCGAGACCAAGGTCTGAGGGCGGGCGTGTCCGCGGACCAGCCGGCCGGGGGCCCCGCCTGCAGAGATGGCAGCCGGTTGCCTCCCAGGTCTCCCACAGGGCAGACGCGGGCAGGCCCTGGGGGGGGCCCTGCACCTCTAGCTGGGGTCCTGTCCCCACCCCAGCTTCCTTCCACCCAGCCTGCACCGCGCCGCACAGGGCTCGCCCAGACTCCAGAACCAACCCCCTGCTTTACGCACACACCCCATCCCCCACCACGGGGCCCAGGCCGGCTCCTCTCCCTGCTCACGGGGACGTAGCCCTGGCACTGCCAGGCCCCGTGCCCCCGCTCCCCCCAGCCCTCCCGTGTCCTGGTCTGGGAGCTCCCCTTCATAGATGCTGCCTCCTCAGGGTGAACCCCGGGCCCCGCTCCCCTCCCCGCTGGCCTGCCAGCGACTCCTCCTCGGGGAGGGCCTGGCCTGCCTCCATGGCAAGAACAGGGGGTGCTAATGGGCACCAGGGTCCTCGGCTCCTGCTGTGGGCGCCGGCTCCTGCTCGGGGCTCCTGAGCCGTGACGGCATGGAGCCGCCCTCGCACAGGCGCAGCCGCGCACACAGACGTAGAGCCCAGAGCTGTGGCCCCTGGAAGGGTCTTGCGGGGCCTCTTGGGGCTCCTGCAGTGCGGGGGGCAGTGTAAAGGGCCAGTAACGGGGAGCCAGCCCCACCCACCACGCCTGCCCCTTGGGAGAGCCGCGGCAGTTAGCCGAGTGTGGCCTCGAGGTCCACCTGCAGGCGGTCAGCCAGCTCCGGCGCTGACGGTGCCTGCCTGTCCAGCCAGGCCGTGGGGGCTCGCTGCCCGCACACTGTGTCCCTTGGCACCATGGGGCGAGCTAGAGCACAGGCCACATCCCCACCTAGGGGGTTTTGGGGGCTGGTCTCTGGATCCCCACCTGTCTGCCAGCTCTCCTGGAACCCCCTCCCCGCCTCCATCGCTCATGCACCCCCGGGCAGCCTCCCGGGAGCAGGTGCCTGATGGACTCCACATTTCGACGTGCCTTCTGCTTCAGGCCTGGGTCCCCTCGGACCCTCCTGGTCTGCCCTCGCCTGTCCCGGAGCCCCGGCCGCAGGGCCGGGAGCAGCCTCTGAGCTGGGCTCTCGGGCGCCTGCCCTTCCTCTCGACTTCAGTGCCTTGCTCAGCCTCAGAGGCAGCTGCTGCCATCACCCCCCGCACCCCCCCACATTGCACCAGCTTCCTATCTCGGACCGAGCGGCCACACGGGGCATCCGGGGCCCGTGGTGGTCTCGGGGCGGAAGGACACGTGGGACCTGCAGGAACGCGGGCGTCCACGGGCTGCCCTCCCCCCGCCTTCGGCCCGAACCTGTGAGAACTCTGTGACCCACTTTCTCGCCGGTCCCACGTCTTCCGTTCGCAGCTTGTCCCCGTGTGTCATCGCTTTCCATTCACCTTCTCCATCTGCCGCTGTGGCTTCTTTCCAGGAGGCCCGGCCTGAGGGGGCAGAGCAGCGAGAGCCGTGAGGCCGGCCAGCCCCGAGGCGCCGGGCCTCCCTGAGCTGCCCCGCGCCGACAACTCCATTAAAACCCTGAACTCACCCTTCCGCCCTTCCGCTTCTTTCGCGCGAGGACGGGGCCAGTTAAGTCGCCCTCCTTCCAGGCACTGCACCGGTTCTGGATGGGCGTGTGTGGGCATCCTGAGGCCACGTGACTTCCGTGGCCATCAGGAGCCACAGCGGTGGGGTCTGCTGGCTGCGGCCCCCTCCAGTCTGGGAGGGGATTGGCCCGAGGTGACCACATCACTGATGGCAAGCCGGGTGCGCCCGCTGCCACTATCTGGGTTCCTGGACTCCGTGCCCTGCTGTCTGTCTGTCCTGAGGGAGGTCAGATGGGGTCACCTCTCTCTGCAGAGGGAGAGGACGCGGCCCGGTGGTGCTTGCTCACCGGGCGCAGCAGGCACATGTGTTGGCACATCAGCTGGGGAGGCGGGCAGTCAGGTCGTGGTTTCCACTTTACAGAAGGGCCCCAGGGGGTCGGCAGCGGCGGCGGGAGGGCAGAAGAGGATGCCGCCCGGCCCCGCCCAGGCGCCAGCTTCGCCGGGGAGGGGGAGGAGGAGGAAGGCTCAGCAGCCTTCACGCGACATCCTCTGCCCTCTGACCCCGAGGTCAGGCCAGGCCAAGGTGGGAGCTGCCGTTCCCGGCCTCGTCCCCTGCCGGAGCCCTGGAGGTCCGTGCCAGCAGCTCCGGCTGCTCCCTCACCTGCAGCCAGAGAGGCCGCTCCGGGCGTGAGGATGGGGCAGGTGGCCGGCTGGGAGGCCCTGCGGAGCGGCGGAAGGTGGGCAGAGGGCAGCCTGCCAGGCCCTTAGTCACACAGCTGTTCTCGCCACGTGGGGGCTGGGAGCGGCCCCAGCAACAGGCTGAGCTGAACCCACAGAGATGAGGACAGGGCCGCCCTCAGAGGGAACCAGCCGAGGGCAAGGACCGGGCAGTGCCGGGCGCTAGGGCTGGGGGAGGAGATGCAGGCAGGGAGGCGGACACCAGGCTTGGCTCCTGAGCAGGGCTGACGCCTGGCCCAGGCGTGCTAACGGCCACTAAACAGCTCTTCTACGACCAAATCCAGGGGTGCGGGAGGCCGCAGACCCCAGACCCCTGAGAACATCCTGTTTGGGTCCCCAGGCACCCAGCTGGTTTCACAGCCTCCTAATGCAGTGGTTCTCAACCTTCCTAAGGCCGCGACCCTGGCATACAGCTCCTCATGGGGTGGTGACCCCCAACCATGAAATGTTGCTACTGTTATGCATCGTGATGTCAATATCTACATTTTCCGATGGTCTTAGGCGACCCCTGTGAAAGGGTCGATCGACCCCCAAAGGGGTCGTGACCCACAGGTTGAGAACCGCTGTCCTAATGAGTCATTTGTCTTCTGATGGCAACTGCCCGCCACAATTCAGAACTGTCTCTGAGTTCTCAGGATCGACGGGGCTTTGCGGGGGAGGGTGGTCTCTGGCTCCCCAACCCCAGGAAACTTGACAGCCATCTCCTTTCAAAGAGCCAGACTGGGAAGAGAACCAAGGTGGCGATGTAGGTAAACACCTGTACTTGCTGCCTCCCACAACCACACCAAAACTACAACTAAGCCCTGGCCCGTGTGGCTCGGTGGATAGAGTGACAGCCTGCAGACTGAAAAGGTCCCAGGTTCAATTCCGGTCAAGGGCATGTACCTTGGTTGCGGGCACATCCCCAGTAGGGGGTGTGCAGGAGGCAGCTGATCGATGTCTCTCTCTCATCGATGTTTCTAACTCTCCCTTCCTCTCTGTAAAAAATCAATACATATATATATATTTTTTTTTTTTTTAATTACATCAGTTCCCGTCGGGGGCATGTGCCTTGGTTGTGGGCACATCCCCAGTGGGAGGTATGCAGGAGGCAGCTGATTGATGTTTCTCATCCATGTTTCTGACTCTCTGTCCCTCTATCTTCCTCTCTGTAAAAAATCAATTAAAAATGTATTTTTTAAAAAATTACATTTAAAATACAGAACACCATCATTAGAACAGCCGGAAAGCTGGCTGGCCGGCCGGAAGTCCTACAACTAGAACAGGAGGAAGCTCTTGGAGGCTGGGAGGAGGGGCGGAGGCTCAGAACCAGCTGGTCCGACACCATCACGCACCTTTTTCAGTCCACAGGCCGTTGCTCTAGCCACTGAGCCAAACCGGTTTCAGCTACGCACCTTTTTCTAATTGGGAGGAAGATGGTCTATACAAAGACCACTCCTGAGGAGCCAGGGGTCCCAACCCCACCAGACCCCCAGCCCCGGCTCCCAGAGCTGGGAAAAGAAGTCCCCGGAACCACGGGCTATAAAAACCAGCAGGGGGTGGGGGCTGAGAGACACGGAGGCTGCTGCAGGCAGCTGTTCCTTTTAAAGGGCTAATGGCACCTGAGCGCAACTTACAAGGTTCCGCTTCCTCTGAGCTCCAGCGCCAGGACGAGACTCTAGGGGACCCAGGCACATTCCAGAAAGAACTGGATGGTCTGGCATCGGGCAGGAACTCCGAGGGGCTCTCTCCCAAATTGAGGTGCTCCCAGAGGTCATTGTTCCTGTTCTGGGACCTCCCAGGTTGCAGGGCTGACTGGCAGCCATCTCTGCTCTGCCCTGGTGATTCCTGAGACCCCGCCCCATCCGAATTCTCGCCCCGGCTGATCTGAAGCCTCACCCAACCTGTAGGCAGCAGCTTTTGCCTATAAATGGCCGTCCTTCCTCCGGCTCCAGACGGCTAAAATCTGCAAACAAGCTGCAGCTGGTCAGCCTGCCCCACGCCTATCAGTAACAGGCCCAGCACGAGCTTGCCTCGCCTCCCAGCTGGGCCTCATCTGGGCACCTCCGAGCCCAATACAAACAGCTCCTGCTCCTGCAGGGTGGCCCTAGGCCGTGGCTGACGGCACCTCCCTGGAGGCCCTGGAGCCAGTGCACCCCGTGGACAGCTTCAGACCCCAGCGGGTTACACGAGCAACACACTCAACGGGCAGACTCCGGGAGCACCAAAGCCCCACTGAGGCAAGTCCTGCTCCCGAGGGGTGTCTCCTGCTCTGCGGCTCTCCCACTGGTCCTCCCAGCGGTCAGTCCCTCCCAGTGACACCAACAGCAACCAACACTCAACCACAAGATAGTGGACACAGCCCACACCGGGACTTTCAAGGATCTTAGCGAGGATGTCAAAGACATGAAAAAGAACCAGTCAGAAATGAAGCAAACACTAACTGAGAGAAAGAATAATTTACAGGGATTCAACAGTAGAGGAGTCTGAGAATCAAACCAATGATGAGGAATCTGAGGAAGCAAAAAACACCCAATTAGCTGAAACGGGTGTGGCTCAGTGGATAAAGCATCCGCCTACGGACTGAAGGGTCCCAGGTTCGATTCCGGTCAAGGATATGTATCTTGGTTGCAGGCACATCCCTGGTGGGGGGCGTGCAGGAGGCGGCTGATCGATGTCTCTCTCTCATCAATGTTTCTAACTCTCTATCCTTCTCCCTTCCTCTCTGTAAAAAAATCAATAAAATATATATATTTTTAAAAAAACAACAACACCCAATTAGAAGAACAAAAAGAAAAAAGAATCCAAAAATATGAAGATAGTGCAAGGAGCCTCTGGGAGAAATTCAAGCATGCCAACATTTGCATTCTGGAGATGCCCGAAGGAAATGAGAGAGAACAAGATATGGAAAACCTATTTGAAGAAATAATCACCTGGTGAAAGAAATAGACTTACAAGTCCAGGAAGCACAGAGAGTCCCACATCAAGACACATCATAATTAAAACGCCAAGGGCTAAAGACAAGGAGAGAATCTTAAAAGCAGCAAGAAAAAGGCAGTTAGTTACCTACAAGGGAACGCCCATATGACTGTCAGCTGATTTCTCAACAGAAACTTTGCAGGCCAGACAGGAGTGGCAAGAAATATTCCAAGTGATGAATAGCAAGAACCTACAACCAAGATTATTCAACCCAGCAAAGCTCTCATTTAGAATTGAAGGGCAGATAAAGAGCTTCACAAACAAGAGAAAACTGAAGGAGTTCATCACCGCCAAACCAGCATTACATGAAATATTGAAGGGTATTAAGAAGAGGAAAAAGGAGGAAAAATAAAATTATGAACAATAAAATGGCAACAAATATCCGAAACTGGTTTGGCTCAGTGGATAGAGTTTCGGCTTGTGGACTAAAAGGTCCCAGGTTTGATTCCGGTCAAGGGCATGTACCTTGGTTGTGGGCACATCCCCAGTAGGAGGAGTGCAGGAGGCAGCTGATCGATGTTTTAACTCTCTATCCCTCTCCCTTCCTCTCTGTAAAAAAATCAATAAAATATATTTTCTAAAAATGGCAACAAATACATATCTATCAACAACTGAATCTACAAATCAAAATGAACAACAAATCTAATGAACAAAATAAACTGGTGAATAAAACAGAATCAGAGGCATGGGAGCATGGACTAGACTGATGAATCTCAGAGGGAAGTGGGGGATTGGGGGGGAAGATGACCCAAAGATCTTACCTATGGACACAGACAGTAGGATGGTGAAGGCCTGGTGCAGGCTGGGAACGTGGTGGAAGGGGTGCAATGGGGGGGCAGAGGGGGATGGAGGGGTAACTGTAATACTCTCCACAGTACAGATTAAAAATAAGACACTAAAAACAAACAGAGAGCCAGGCCTCCTGACCAAGGACACTGTGCCTGTTCTTTTCTTTTTTTTTTCTTTTTTAATATATTTTATTGATTTTTTACAGATAGGAAGGGAGAGAGATAGAAAGTCAGAAACATCGATGAGAGAGACATCGATCAGCCGCCTCCTGCACGCCCCACAGTGGAGATGTGCCCGCAAGCAAGGTACATGCCCTTGACCGGAATCGAACCCGGGACCTTTCAGTCCACAAGCCGACGCTCTATCCACTGAGCCAAACCGGTCTCGGCTGTGCCTGTTCTTTTCAAAGCTCGGCGCCCTCTCCCCACACACACACCTGCTCTCAGGAAAAAGGTGGCGTGGCCATGAGCCGCTCAGGAAACACAGAGGAGCCGCAGGAGGGAACGGGGTGAGAGAGCAAAGATGCCCTACTCCTGAGACCAGTGACCAAGGGCCTCTCCGGGGTGCCACCAGCATCAGGATGTCTGTCTGGGTGGATGCAGCTTGCTCTTTGCCACACAGGCCCTTGTGTGTGATGACCGGACATCTCCAGCCTCCCAGACATGGCCGGCCCCCTCCTCCCTCCCCTTGAGAGTGCAGGAGGCTGGGAAGCCAGACCACCCAGCTCTGACGCTGCAGAAAGCGTCCGTCCTGCTCCTGCTTCCCAGAAGGCGCGCTGGTCCCCGGAATTCATTCCTAGAGCAGGTGCGAGGCAGCCAAGCGCCGGCCCCAGGAGCAGCGTTGGCACCTCCGTGGAGCCGGCCAGCAGCAGGCTCCGTTCCACGTTTGGCCCTTAATTATCTTTCCAGGTCTCGGTTATTAATGATCCGGGGCGCTGAGCGGAGAGCCGCCTAGACCATGAGTCCTCTCAGCCCCACCTGGTGTCGCCTCTGCCCAGAGCCTGCTCAGACCCCGGGCTGGGAGGGGGCAGGCCGGTGGCCCAGAGCCTGCTCAGACCGAGGCTGGGAGGGTGCAGGCCGGTGGCCCAGAGCCTGCTCAGACCCGGAGCTGGGAGGGGGCAGGCCGGTGGCCAGCCGTTAACCCTCTCACCACCAGTGGCTGCCACCAGCCTCAAGCTCCCCTTCCTTCCAGGTGCCGGCCTGGCACTCACCTGGACTGGCACCCGCCACCCGAGACAGAGCCCGATCGGACCTGGACCCACGTAACACCGGAGGGAGAGAACAGCAGACTGAGAGCAACAGGCCCGCCAGCCCCCCGGGGGGGGTCGCCCTCCCCCCCAGAGTGGGGGGGGGGCATTAGTGATATCCCACGTGCTGCCATTTCAGCTCTAAACCGGACGTGGCTGGGTTTTGGAGCCTCAAGTCTGATGTGGGGACGTGCGGAGCCGTGGGGGAAACGGCCCCGGGGAGGGCTGCTCCCCGTGGGGGGCACCCAGCGGTCCCCCCGGCCGCCTCCCCGCTCCACAGGGCCGATTCCTGCCTGCCTCACTGAACGCGAACCTGCCGAGCCCGGCCAGGCCTCGGGCTTTATCGGCTCGGCCGTTAAGGGGCCTGATGGCCACCATCACGCTCACCGGGTTGGGTTCGTGGAATGAAAGGAAGAAGGGGGGCCGGCTCGCCCGTTCACGGTCATCGCCGGAGCTAAATGGAACCGCAGACGCGGAAACATTGAGCATGGAAGCAAGAGCCATCAGGCCTAGGGCTGATGGCATGTGACAGAGAAAGGAGGGGGACCCGGAGCCCCGAGAGGGGCGAGCAGGACTGAGGCCGAGGGCCGGTTCTCTGACCTCCTTGCCGGGCAGCGGTTCTCAACCTGTGGGTCGCAACCCCTTTGGGGGTCCATCGACCCCATCACAGGGGTCGCCTAAGACCATCAGAAAACACAGATATTTACATGACGATTCACAACAGGAGCAAAGCGACTGTTAGGAAGTAGCAACGAAGATAATTTTATGGTTGGGGGTCACCACCACATGGGGAGCTGTATTAAAGGGTCACGGCATGAGGAAGGTTGAGAACCGCTGCTCCCGGGAGTCCCAGTCCCGGCGAGGCAGAGCCGTGCCCACCCCCGGGAGCCCGGTGCCAGGCTTCTAGAACCAGCAGGCGGGGCAGAGCCCCGCGCCCATCACGGGGAGAATGCCAGCAGCCCCAGCACCGACCTCTCTCTGCTGTCCCCCCACCGCCCCTCCGCACCCCACGACACTGTCAGGCTCCCAGACTGGCTCCCGGCAGGAAGGACACCCACGGCCCCTGGCCGCGCCTCTCTCAAAGGAAACTGCGGGAGGAAGTCCATCCATCACCAGCGGAGCCCCGCGAGGAGCCCATTGGTCATGTCTGGCACCGGGGCGGGCGGGCCTGGCTCTGCATACCAAGTGGCTCTGGCCCGGAGCCTCTCTCAGCCTCTCCTCCCGGACACTCGCCCAGAGGGGGGTCCCGCCTGCCCTAGGCAGACACCCCTCCTGGGATACTCCCATGATGCTCCTAGTGGCCAAAGGATGCGGAAGGAGGAGGCCGGGACCAGCGGGTTGTAAAAGGCGTGTTTAATGTCCCAGCGCTCTGACAGGAAGCTCCAGCCAGTGGAGCAAAGGGGCAGAACAGCTGCGCATCCCCGAGTTCCGGCCTCTGCGCCCCCACACCAGCCCCCCTCTCCTCCCGCAGCCAGGACCAGGACCGGCCGACAGCAGGAAGGGGGACCCCGATGCTCCCTGACTCCAGGTCCCAGGGAAGGCTTGGGCACGGTGAGGGGACAGTGAGAACCGATCCCACACGAGGATCCGAGGCTGCTGAGGTCACTCATCTGACCACGGAGGACAGTGTCACTGGGCCCCTGGCCAGGATTTCATGGCAAAAGTCAGAAAAGCTCACGCCTGCCCGCCCCTACCGCGGGCAGTGCCATGTGGAGGACCAGCTGACCAGGAGCTGACCAGGAGCAGAGCAGGCGACACCTCACACCTCTGACTCCAAGCTGTTGATCCGCCTCCAGGTGCAAGGTCCCAGGGAGCCCTGCACCCCACAGGCCGCCCTGCCGACCTCTCCCGGCCCCCCACTGTCCCTGTAGCCGGCGCTCAGCCCCAGGGTCCGGCTCCTGTGCCCTGGAGGCCCCCACACGCCAGCGAGCCAGCGGCCTTGGCTGGCGCAGGGGGGCGCAGGAGGGCAGACAGCCCTCCAGCAGAGCGGCAGGTGGGCATGGGCGTAGAGGCAGGCGTGCTGTCCGTGGGGCCAGGCGGGCGGCACCCCGGCCCAGGTGCGGTCCTGACAGGCCTCCCGGTCGGACGGCAGCCACGTCGACGGCACCTGCGCGCAGCGCCCGCAGGCCGGCCGGGCGCACCTGGCGGCCAGCGCGCTGGGCCGGGCGAAGGCCTCGCCCACCGCGCGGGGCAGGGAAGCGTGGCGGGCGCGGGGGCCCCGGGCCCAGGCGGCGTGGAGCAGGGCCTCCCTGCGGGCCAGCTGCTCCGGCCTGAGCAGGGGCCCGTCCTCAGGCTCCGGCAAATCCGGGAAGAGCGGGAGGAAGGGGCGTCCCGAGCGATCGACTCGAGGGAAGGAGCTGGAGTGGCAGCCGTCGAGTGACAGGGGGCGCTCCGGGAGCGCTCGCCGCTCCGAGGCCGAGAGGTGCCGCCCGCAGCGCCGGGTCCGCGCCGGCCACCGCACCTCCCAGGCGGCCCGGCCTGGCACCCGGGAGCCGTCGGGCAGGGCCGGCCTGGGTGTCGGGGGCCGGCGGCCCAGCAGCTGCGGGGGCCTGCGCTCCAGCGCGGTGCGGCCGCTCCCTCTGCAGCCCGGCTCGGGGGGCCGAGGGCCGGGGCCGGCGGGAGCCAGGGGCGCGCGGCGGCTGCCCCACTGCTCAATGGTGCGCGTGGCGCGGTCCAGGGAGCTACTCACGCCGGCCGTGGTCACCATGTCGCGCGCCGCCTGCAGCATCTTGAGCACGCTGGCCTGCGCCGAGCTGGCCGAGGGGTCCGGGCTGGGCGGCCGCGCGGGGCTGGCCTGGCTCTGCACCCCGCTGAAGCAGCTGTAGATGCCCTGGGCAGGGGCGGGAGACGCGCCGTGAACGCCCCTCCTCTCGGGGGGGTCCCCCTTCCAAGTCTGAGGCCCCCCCGTCCAGGCACCTCTGAGTCCCGGGAAGCAACTAACACTTGCTAAGCGCCTCCCCCCGGGTGCCAGGCGCTGTGCTGCTGGGAGATTGCCCAGGACTCTCTGCGGCTCCCAGAAGCCAGCCCCTCTTAAAGCCACGCAGGCGGGGAGGCGGGGTCCAGCGGAGGAGCCAGGGCGCAGGCCAGGCCACCTCGGGGACCCCCACCCCCGTGTTGACCTCTGTGAACCGGGCCACGGCTACCTCTGACTTGCCTGGGTGGGCGCCCCTCCAGCGGATGCTGTCTAGGGCGCGGCGATACCCACCCTGCTGAAGGCCAGCAGGAAGTCCAGCCCGGGCGTGCTGGGCACCGAGTGGCGCAGCTTCCGGTAGACCAGGTGTTCCCACGCGAAGACCAGCAAGGCCAGCCCCATGGCCACGAGCAGCATGTAGAAGACGCCCGCCATGTTGTCGATGTCCAGCTTGCTGCTCATCACCTCATTCTTCTCGTTCTGGCAGATCCCCGAGAGCCACACCGTCTCCAGCTTCTGGGTCTCCCCTGGGGGGGCACAGCCAGCTCAGAGGGGGACCCTCCCCCTGCTCGCCCACGCCCCTCCCCCTGCTCGCCCACGCCTGGAGCAGGAAGGGTCTGGAGCCAGGGTGCCAGCCCTTGTAGGACCACATGGCTAGGGCCAGGCGGGCACAGGATTAGGGGTCGGGGTGTCAACCAGCAGGAAGAAAGGACAGCACGGAGGAAGCACGGGGAGGGGGGAGGGACCTGAGTGGGCAGTGCCAGCCTTGGACAACCCTGCCCTCCTCATGGCTAATAAAAGCTTGCTGGCTGGTTGCCAAGACCGGTTTGGCTCAGTGGATAGAGCGTTGGCCTGCGGACTGAAAGGTCCCAGGTTCGATTCCGGTCAAGGGCATGTACCTTGGTTGTGGGCACGTCCCCAGTGGGAGGTGTGCAAGAGGCAGCTGATCGATGTATCTAGCTCTCTGTCCCTCTCCCTTCCTCTCTGTAAAAAATCAATTAAAAAAAAATATATATATATATAAAAGCTTGCTGGCTGGGTACATGTTCTCATTCATTTATTCATCGAGCACTTATTGGCGCCTCCATGCCAGGCACGGAGCTGGGCACACAGGCAAAAGGCCTGGGCCCCCGAGAAAACCACCAACACCTCGGTGGTCCTTTCTCTCTGGTCCTGATGGGACATCAGACCATTCGTTACCTAACAGGGCTGGACTCGGAACTCAGAGCTCTCCCTGGGTTTTGGGGGGCAGGTTCAGCGGGCCTCCTCACACCGTGAGCCCTGGTGCCACGGCCAGCTGGGCCTCGACTCGGACTGGGCAGGCCCTTGGCTCTACCCAGGTCCTCAGCCACCCCAACCCCACCAAGGACTGAGCTCCTTCCTGTCCTCCTGCCCTCCAGGGACTCCCCAGCCCTATTGCCCACTCCCTCCCAGCAAAGCCATCGCTTCCCCAGGTCTCCATCCAGGCCCTCCAAATCCCCCCCTCAACACACACACATACACACACACTGCCCTAACCGCTCACCCCAGAGCCTTCTCCCTGTCCACAGGCCCTGCGGGCTCCAGAAAGGTGGGATGCTGACCAGCCATTGAACAGCCATCCCCCCAGCCTCGGCAGGGCCCCCCCGGCACCCCCCCCCCACCCCCCAGCGCCAGCAGCACCCACCATCCCCCAGGAACTGCAAGAGCGCCAGGTCGATGGCCCGCTTCCAGTGGGACTCCTTCTGCATGGCGATGCCGTAGCCGGTGGTGGCGAAGACCTTGCCGGAGCCGATGGTGACCAGCTTGCAGCCCTCATCCTTGCCCGCCATGTAGTTGAGGACAGCGGCATCGTAGATGAAGGCATCCAGCTTCCTGGGGGCAGGCGGAGCCCTCAGGCAGGGATCGCATGGCCAGCACCCAGAGCCGTCCCTGCTTCCCTGGGGTCCGGGTGGAGAGAAGAGCCCCTCCCACAGCTCGGGGACCCCACCCACCCTCCTCCTCCTCAGAGAGGCAGGGGACTCTCTACCCCCAGCAGACACGCCCTGTCTGCCCAGCCCTTCTTGTCCCTAAGATCCTAAGAAGGTCACAACCTCCAGCTCAGGGCAAGGCGGCACCTGGCCAGCCCCCCAGCTGCCCTTCTGGACCACCTGAGGGCGCCCGTTTTTGTTTCCAGCTTCATTCTGCCCTGAGACCCCCCATTCTGCCCTGAGACCCGCCCACCGCCCGTCCCCAGGAGTCCTACAGGACAGCCCAGCCCCACTGTCCCCAGCGTGGGTCTCTGAGGCAGGGAGAGACCGAGGTGAGCGCAGGGCTGAGGACCCACCCCATCTTGAGGCTGGTGAGCGCGTCCTCCACGGAGCGCTGGTTGAACTTGACCATGTGGGTGTGCATGTCCCGGTAGTTGCTGCGGATATTGCGCTCCGTGCTGCCGTTGGGCACCGTGCCGAAGCGAAAGGGTGGGTACTGATCTTGAGGCCGCTGAAACTGCGGGCAGAGGGGGGCCGCCATCTGTGACTCTCCCCACAATCTCCCAGGCACCTCCTCCTCCACCCCCCAGTCCCAGCCGCATCGTCTGCACTTGAGCAGAATGGTCTTAGATTCTGCTCAGGCCACTCCTTCGGGGAAACTAAGGCCAGGATAAAGAGAGCCCAAACGGTGTCACTCAGTGGATAGAGCGTCGGTCTGCGGACTGAAAGGTCCCAGGTTCGATTCCGGGCACATCCCCAGTGGGGGGCGTGCAGGAGACGGCTGATTGATGTCTTTCTCTCATCGATGTTTCTCACTCTCTATCCCTCTCCCTTCCTCTCTGTAAAAAATCAATAAAATATATATTTTTTAAAAAATTAAAAAGAGAGAGAGACTTTGTCAGAGACTTTTGTCAGAGAGACTTTGAGCCATCTCTCCTCTGTCCCCTCCCCTCCCCCACCTCACCAGGTTCCCCAGCTCCTTCCTGCTCTGGCCTCCAGGTCACCTTCTACCAACTCTGTCCTGTGTCCCACCCAAGGCCTGCCCCCCACCCTGGGTATCCCCCGCCCCCCGCTGGCCGGGGCCCCAGAACCTTCTTGTCGCTGAGGCCGGACACCGTGTCAATGTACTGCTCCTGGATCATGAAGGCGGCCAGGTTGGCGGTGTAGCTGGCCAGGAAGATGACGGCGAAGAAGGCCCAGACCAGCACCATGATCTTGCTGGTGGTGCCCCGGGGGTTCTCGATGGGCACCGAGTTGTTGAAGACCAGTGCCCACAGCAGCCACACCGACTTGCCGATGGTGAAGGATGGGCCCCCGGACTCTGGGGGTGAGGGGGTGGGCGCTGGGACTTCTGGCCCAGCACAGGGGGGCCCGGTCTCAGCCCACCGACTCCACAGCTCCTGTCCCCCCTCTATGTAGCGTGGGGACCCCTCCCTGGCCAGCCCCACCCCTCTGAGATGCTCCAGCCCGCTCCCTCTCTCCAGCCGCGGCCAGCTTACTCTTGCCGCTGCTGAGGCTCCGGTTGTAGCTGATGGGGCTGAAGTACTCGAACATGAACACGGTGAGGGCCACCACGGTGAGGCACATGACGAACATCATCACCCACACCGACGGGCTGTAGGGCTCTGGGGGCGAGAGGCGGCTCAGCGGCCTGGCCGCTGCCCCTCCCCCAGCCCAGAGCACAGGGAGGACAAGGGGTCCCCATCAGCCCCGAGGCCTGAGCAGAGTCCCAGGAGGGACCCCGTCCCCAAGGGAGGGCAGGCTCTCCGGCGTTCTTGGTCTCCCATCCCAGCCGCCCTGGACAGGGTCCCATCACCCCCTCCTGGACACCTCCCTTTGACTTCCCACTGCCCTTCCCCCACTTCCTGGCCCCGCTCATCCTCTGCCTGCGATTGCGTTCACCTGTTCCCTCTTCCTCCTCCCACCCCCACCCCCACCCCTAGCCTCAGCCTCAGCCTCAGCCTCAGCCCAGGAACCACATCGGCAAACCCAAAAAACTGCTCCGTCCTCCTCCCCACCCTCCCTGCCAGCCCCGCTGCCCACACTCCTGCTCTGGAGCTCCCCTCCCCGGCCCCCCTCGGAGGAGCTGGCTGCTCCCCCAGGGCCTCAGAGGTCACGTCTCACTCCTCCTGACCCGGAAGCCAAGGCCCCAGGCGCTGGGAGCTGGAGCTGAGGTCTCTGACTGCCCCTGTCACCCCCCTGACCAGAAACCACTGCTGCCAGGAGCACCTGCTCCTGGGGTGCGATGCCTGTCCATGGAGGGGCACGGGTACCCCGCTCAGAGAGGCTCAGCGACCGGCCCGAGGCCACACAGCAGGAGGGGCAGAGCTGGGACTCCCTCCTCTGCTCCTGTCCTCCCGGCTCTGGCAGCCCCACACCGCTGGTCCCCACTGACCTCCGAGGGGGCCTCTGGGAGGGCTGGGACTGTGGCTGCCTCCCCGCGCCCAGGGTGGTCCCTGGCACAGGGGCTGCCCTACGAATGCCCATGTCCTAGTCCAGTCAGAAATCAGCACCACTCCCCACGCTTGGGGATTTCTCTCTTTCTCTCTCTCTCTCTTTGTTTTTTTGTTTTAGAGAGAGGAAGGGAGAGGGATAGAGAGTTAGAAACAACGATCAGCTGCCTCCTGCACACCTTCTACCGGGGATGTGTCCACAACCAAGGTACATGCCCTTGACCGGAATCAAACCTGGGACCCTTCAGTCCGCAGGCCGACGCTCTAGCCACTGAGCCACACCGGTTTCTGCACGGGGTTTTTCCAGCGCCACAAGGAGCTTCTCCCTGTTCTGCTGTCCCAGCCCACAAGGCGGCTGAAGCCAGCCTGCTCTGGCTTTCCTGTCACTCCTCTGGGGCCACCTGCATCCCCTCCCCTCCAGCCTCACCCCTGCACCACACCCAGACTCAGGGGCACCGAGGCTGCTATGCTTGTCCTAGAGGGGCCCCCCCACACACACATCCCTCCTCCTACTCCCCATCTCCGCCCGCGCTCCGCACAGCCACCGCGCGGGGCCCCGCTGCCCGGCGCCATCCCCGCCCGCCCCAGCGCACCCAGGAAGGCCGACGGGGACACGGTGCCATTGCTTCGAGCCACCATCACGCTGATGCCCGTCTCCACGAAGGGCACCGAGAAGTCCACGATCTCGGAGCGCTCCTCGTTGATGGTGAGGGAGCCGATGGCCATGTCCGCCCGCTTGTAGTACACCTGGGCACGGGGTTAGGGCGGGGCGCCCACACTGGACCTCTCGCCCCAGCCTCCTCCCGGCCCCCCTCCAGCACCGCCAGCCGAGTCAGTTCCCACCCAGAACCCTCAGAGTTTGCTTTCAGGGTTCACCATCCCGGGGGCCTCCACCGTGACAGCCCAGCCCCCCCTGCCAGCTGGGAGACCCTAGGGAGCTGGGCCGAGGCCCACCCTCGAGGATCCCCACCCTAGGAGCAGCTGGGGTGGCTGAACGGGTGCGGGGGGGCGGGAGGGGGGCCGGGGCTGCAGGCTGGTGGGGGCTCGGTGGCCGGGACGGGCCTACCTCGCCGATCATGCCGTTCCACACGCCGCGCACCCTCTTGCCGTGCTTGCCGTTGGTCACCAGGTACAGGTCGTAGGAGAACTTGACCACCCTGGCCAGCTTCTTGAGGATGTCGATGCAGAAGCCCTTGCAGCAGAGCTTGGTGTAGGGGGCTGTGTCCCCGCTGCTGTCACCGAGAGCCGGGGAGTCAGAGCTAGCAGCGCCCCCCTACCCTGGCCCCCCCCCCCCCGCCCGGCTCCGCGCACCGAGGCCTGCATCCGTGCTCACGGACCTGTAGGTGCGGTTGCTCTGCCTCCGGCAGGGCACGGTGTTGGGCACGCAGCCGCCCGTGCCGGGGTCGGGACTCTCCACGATGACGAAGGGCCGCTCCTCCAGCGTGGCCACCGTCAGGTGCCGGCTGTCCACCACGGGCTGCAGGGACGCGCTGTAGCGGGGCCACACCGGGTACTTCATGTGCAGGACGCCGTGGTCCCAGCGCCCCACCTGCAGAGGGCGACCGGCCTCAGCCCCAGCCCCAGCTCCAGGACTCCCGCCCCCCGTGAGGCCGCTGGTGGGGCCGCCAGGGCCCCGAATCCCCGTCCCTCACCGAGAGAGGCCAGGAGCGGGACAGGGCAGGCCTGGGCGAGGCAGGGCTCAGCAGGAGGCCAGGGCGAGGGGCTGGGCATGGGCAAAGGGGGGTTCCAGGCACCTCCTCCCGCTCCAGTCCCTGCGCTTCCCGTCCAGCCCCCACATCTGCCTAGAGCCCCCTCCTGAGTCTGACACCCCTTTCCCACACTCCCTTTCCTGACCTCAGTATAACGCTCTTACCCCATCACCCCACTCTTCTTCCTCGTCCTTTAAAGATGCCCACACCCTCCTGCTCCTGTGTCGACACCAGGTTAGTGTCTCTTCCTGGGGGGCTCCTGCTCACCCCTCCCCAACCCAGCCCCCAAGTCCCAGCTGCTGCGAAGCCTTCCCCAGTTTCCTCCTTCGAAGGCAGAAGTAATTCCTGCCTTTCTTCTCTACTCCCATAATGCTTTGCACGCCTGTCTACTTAAGCCCTGATCTCCCCAAATTCTATTTGTTTACAGGTCAGCGGGGCCAGCACAGCTGTGGGTTACTCCTCCCAAAGGGGCAGGACTAGGGGATAAGGCAGCAGGTAAGTTGTGCAGCAGAGGGGGGCCCGGGTGTGGGGGAGCCCAGAGCTGGGGGGCCTCACCCGATCTGAGCCCCGGAAGGCTCCCCCGTGGAGGTGTTTCAGCTGAGAGCTGAGGCAGAGGAGCGGGCTGAGGGACCGAGGGGACTCTGCTCAGCTGTGGGCACCAGAGTGGGGGGCGGGGCCAACGTGAGAGGACATGGCAGGCCCGGGGCTCACCCCCTTCTCACCATCTCCCAGAGGCGGTGCCGGTTGAGGGCGATCACCACCATGGTGGGCTGGACCAGGTAGCCCCCGGGGCTGAAGGCGAAGTCCCGGCCCTCCCAGGTGACGTTCAGGAGGTGCCTGCCGGCGGGAGGGAAGCCGGGCATGCTCTGAGCCCTGCCTGCAGCCGGCTCAGGTTCTGACACCCCCACCCCACCCCCACCCCCCATCTATCTGCCTCACCGCCTGACAAACAGGGAGCATTTACTGCAGCGGTTCTCAACCTTCCTAAGGCCGCGACCCTTTAAGACAGCTCCTCATGGGGTGGCGACCCCCAACCATGAAATTATTTCCGTTGCTACTTCATCACTGTCATCTTGCTACTGTGATGAACTGTCATGTAAATATCTGATAGGCAGGATGTATTTTCGTTGTTACAAATGGAACATCATCAAAGCATAGGGATTCATCACAAAAACAATATGTCATTTTATCTTGTGAAATATTTCTTTCTAATGACAAATCAATGAAATGTTGTCTTGAATCGTGGTGTGGCATGGGCAACAGTCTTCACAGGACAACAGTAAACTACATTGCTCCACTTTGCGACACCGAGGAGCGGCGTGTTGGTTCCTAAGACCATGGGAAACAGGTGTTTTCCGCTGGTCTTAGGCGAACCCCTGTGAAAGGGTCATTCGACCCCCCAAAGGGTCGCGAGCCACAGGTTGAGAACCGCTGATTTACTGTCTGCTTCTCTTTTCCTGTATTGACCACCCCCCCACCACCACCACCATTCTCATCCGTCCCAGGCACGCAGCCAGTGGGGAGGTGTGGCCAGCGAGACCAAGCTCCCGGGCCCCCCCCAGCTCCCCTGAAGCGCGCACCCCAGGCCCCGGGCGGGCGGGTGCCCACCTGTGGAAGGCCTCCCGGGCAGGGCTGGCAGGCCCGGGGTGGCCGCCCTGGCAGTCCCCCGCCGCCGGGGCGGGCAGCGCGCCGCCGTGCTGGCGCCGGTAGCCGTGCGCGCCCAGGGCCAGGATGGCCACGCCGTCGCGGACCTTCTGGCGCAGGCTGAGGCGCCAGCTCTCGGTGACCACGCTGATGAGGCCCACGGGGAAGGCGGCGGGCGGCGCGTCGGTGCTGCCCAGGGCCAGGCTGGGCACCAGCCACACGTGCCCGGGGCCCAGCAGGCCGGCGTGCGCCGCCTCCTCGAACAGCACCTCGGCCTCCTCGCGCGAGCAGTAGGCCAGCAGCACCGGCGCGTCGAGCTGGCGCAGGAGCCGCCGCGTGTGCGCGCGCGCCCCGCCGGGGCCCAGCTCCAGGGTGAGCACGTCCAGCAGCCGCCAGCTCAGGCGGCTGGCGTCGGCCGCGGCGCGCACGCCCTGCAGGAAGAGCGCGTGGCCCGGGCGCAGGCTGGTGACCACGGCGAAGGCGCTCCAGCCGTACTCCTCCAGCACCTTGAACAGCACCCGCAGCTGCTGCTCCAGCGACGCGCCCAGCTGCAGGAAGGCGGAGCCCGGCTCCTGGGGGCGGGGCGAGGGGCGGGGCCTGAGCCGGGTGGGCGGGGCCTGAGGCGGGGGGGCGGGGCCCTGGGGGGGTGGGGGGGGGCTATCCGAGTCCCGCCCCGCGCCCCCAGCTTGGGCTCCCTCCATCCGCCCTTTGGAGGCCTGGGCGCTGCGCCCAGGGAGGGCCCCTGCCCCGCAAAGCCTCCCCTTCCCCGCCCCAGACGGGGGGGTTCCTAGCCACGGCGGCCGCCCCGTGTCCATCACCTGGAAGGCTCTCCCCGCTCTTGCCAGCCCAGCGGCACCCGGGAGCTTGTTGGAAATGCAAATTTCGGGGGCGCCTCGCGCACCCCTGCTGAATCTCTGGGGGTGGCGCCCGGGAATGTGCATTTCCACAAGCTGTTGGGGTGGTTCTCCAGCCCCCTGACCGGCTGAGTCGGAATCTCGGAGTTGGGGCGCTGGCTGGAGTGTCTTTTTTTTTTTTTTTAATATATTTTATTGATTTTTCACAGAGAGGAAGGAAGAGGGATAGAGAGTTAGAAACATCGATGAGAGAGAGAGACATCGATCAGCTGCCTCTCCTGCACGCCCCACACTGGAGATGTGCCCGCAAGCAAGGTACATGCCCCCCGACCGGAATCGAGCCCGGGACCTTTCAGTCCGCAGGCGGACGCTCTATCCACTGAGCCACACCGGTCTTGGCTTGAGTGTCTTCTTAAAGAAGCACTGGGCTGAGAGAGCTGATATCAGGCCCAAAGAGAAGGCTCCTCCTCCACCTCAGCCACCGCTGGTGTGCAGGGCACCGCAGGCTGCAGCCGGGCCAGGACCAGTGCAAACCCGGGCTCTAAGGCTGATGCTAACACTCCCCCAACGGAGGGCTCCCTGCGGCCACCACGGCCCCTCCAAGATTTCACCGTGCTGTCCCAATCTTCAAAAAGAAAATTTGGGCCGAGAGCGGTTTGGCTCAGTGGATAGAGTGTCAGCTTGCGGACTGAAAGGTCCCAGGTTCGATTCCGGTCGGGGGCAGGTACCTTGCTTGAGGGCACATCTCCACTGTGGGGCGTGCAGGAGGCGGCTGATCGATGTCTCTCTCTCATGGATGTTTCTGACTTTCTCCCTTCCTCTCTGTAAAAAATCAATAAAATAAATTAAAAAAAAGAAAACTGGGGATAATTCGACAGAACAGGTAACCCAGTTCTTTCAACAAACAAACGTCAAGGGAAAAAGCGAGAGACTCGGAAGTCCTATGGACCGATTCCCATGGGAACCTAACTTGGCTCCTGATTCAAGCAAACAAACAAAAATTAGCTTCCATGGCATTTATGGGGGGGGAGAGGTTTGAACAATGGCTGGCTATGGATGATGCTGAGGAATTTTTATTACTCTCTAGATGTGGTGATAGATGGCGGGTTGTTTTTAAAGCCCTTATCTAGCTTTAAAGATTTATGGATGGAATAATAGGGCGTGTGGGCTTTGCTCCAATGGCAGCAGAGGGCAGCCGGGGTGGGGGGAAGGAGGGAGGGGTCGGTCAGGGGTGGATGGGGCACCTACGGTCCATATACTCTGCTATGCTATTTAATAATAAAATACATAATCATTAATATATATGTATATATATACATATATATATACACACACACTCTGCTACCTGTACGTGTGCTCAAGCCGCTCCATAATAAACACAATCATAAAGGCAGGCGACTCAGATCGGTCCCCCCTGAACACATTCCTCGGCTCCCCACTTCGGGCAAAACCCAAACATCCTCCCACGGGGTCGGACTCCCCCTCCCTTTCCAGGCTCCTCTCTGTTCTTCACCTCGGGGTGCCCACTGCCTGCCACGGACACTCCCTGCCACCCGCCACGCCCACTCCGCAGGCCACTCCCCCCCAGGTCTCAGCCTCCCTGTCCTTTCTCAGGAGACCTTCTCCGGACAACCCGCTCCCCAGACGGGCCCGCTGACTCCCCGGTGGTGGCCTGTGTGTTTGCCCCCAGAACACTCCGCTGCGGTGGCCGCACATGTAAGCTCTCAGAGGCCCTGGCCCCCCACCCTTCAGCCGGCGTGCCTCTGGGCGCTCCCTCCTGCAGGCGCCTCTCCTCGGTCCCAGGCCCAGCCTGGCCCTCCACCCCGAGTCGAGAGACCAGCCAGGGGAGCAGAGAGGAGATAGGCCGGGCGGCCAGCTCCGCCAGAGGTGGGTTCGCCACCTGCCCACCCACCGCTCATCCAGACAGCAACCCGTGAAAGCAGCCCAGAATGCTTATCTTCTAGAACAGTGGTTCTCAACCTGTGGGTCGCAACCCCTTTGGGAGTTGAAAGACCCTTTCACAGGGGTCGCCTAAGACCATCAGAAAATGCAGATATTTACATCACAGTGCATCACAGTAGCAACATTTCATGATTGGGGGTCACCACCACATGAGGAACTGTATGCAAGGGTCTCGGCCTTAGGAAGGTTGAGAACCACTGTTCTAGAACATTCACTCCCACAGCCTTCTCCTCCCTCACCAGGTCACTCCCTGGGTCTGCACCTCCCTGTCCGTCCCACCCTCTTCCAGCTTCCCAAGGCCTCAGTCTCTCCCCTGCTCAGACTCAGCCATGCCCACCCCTCACCCCCACCCCCAGCCCCAGCCTGGCTCCGGGCCCAAGGGACGCGGGGGCATGAGTTTGAACGGGCACCTTGGGGGTGAGGACCACAGTTGAGCCCCCGCTGATGCTGAGGATGGGCACGTGCGTCTGGGAGGAGATGAAGTCCAGGATCTGGGCCACGGCCTCGGTGCCCACGTTGTCCTCAAAGACGATGCCATGGACGCGAGCGGCGCCCAGGAGCGCGCAGATCTGGGTGAGGAGGCTGCTGGGGTTGGTGTCGTTGACCCACACGGTGAGCGGCTGGATCTCCAGCGGCAGGTCCAGGAAGCTCTGGGCGGTGAGGCGAGTCCGGGCCTGGGCCTGGGCCTGGGGCGGCCCCGAGCTGCCAAACACTACCGCCACTGTCACAGCCTGCGCCTGCTCGCCCTGCCCCAGGCCCAGCCCTGCCCAGGCACCGAGGAGCGAGGTGAGCAGCAGGGCTGTGCCCAGGGCCCCACCCATATCCACGGGTGTGTCCTGCAGAGAGAGAGATCAGGAGAGGCGGGGAGGGGGGGAGAGGGAGAGTCACGGAACAAAAAGATGGACAGACAGGCAGGAGGTGAGGGCAGAATCAAAGAGACACACACAGAGGAGAGGAGAGGAGAGGAGAGGAGAGGAGAGGAGAGGAGAGGAGAGGAGAGGAGAGGAGAGGAGAGGAGAGGAGAGGGAAAACCCTCCACAGAGACAGGCAGAGAGGTGGACAGACAGACACAGACAGACAGAGAAAGAGGCAGAGGTTAGCTGAGCCTCCCCAGGCAGCGCCAAGGGTCGCGGTGCATGTTCGTTACTCCCGTTCAGCTGCTGAACAGCGCGCCTGGCTCAAAACCAGACCTTGGGAAACTGGTCCAGCTGGGCTCGGCCCCAGCAAGGTTTGGCGCCCAAGTGCACGGATTCGAGTCCCACAGACCCGAGTTCGAATCCCGGTCCTGCCGCTCACTCGCTGGGTGATCTTGGGGAAACTGCTCACCCTCTCTGAGCCTCAGTCTATCACCAACAATCATCACAGCACCTGCTTCACAGCAGCGTGAGGCCACCCCTGTGATCAGCACCCTCATTCTATAGGTGGCAGCCCTCCACTGGGGGAGGAAAGGCAGCTCTTGTGACACTCCGCCCACCTCATTGGCCGAACCCCTCCTTTACATTCTCCATTATACGCTGAATCGAACACCCCCAGTGGCCTTGCTCTGCGTGGCCCTGCCTGGCACAGAGCCCCCTCCTTCTGCACTGGCCATCCCTGCCCTCCCCCATGCCCTCCGTCAGCGGCAGCTCCTCCACAGCAGAGTGTGACCCACCCGCCGGTGCAGGGCTGGGCTCGGTGTCTGACCCACCAGCTGCTTCCCAGGCCACCACTGCTACGTGGGACCTTTCTTTTTTTCCTTTTTTTTTTTTTTTTACTATATTTTATTGATTTTTTTACAGAGAGGAAGGGAGAGGGATAGAGAGTTAGAAACATCGATGAGAGAGAAACATCAATCAGCTGCCTCCTGCACACTCCCTACTGGGGATGTGCCCGCATCCAAGGTACATGCCCCTGACTGGAATCAAACCTGGGGCCTTTCAGTCCGCAGACTGACGCTCTATCCACTGAGCCAAACCAGCTAGGGCCTACGTGGGACCCTTTAAGCCTGACCCCAGAGCCAACATGTACACCTGCGACACGAATGCCATTGCTCAGGGTTGGGACCCAGAGCCCAGCCAGCGAGTGGTGCCCACTGACATAGCGCTTCCGCCCAGCTGGCCATCGGCCATCGCTTGGCCGCCCTCGGTCCCTTCATCACATCCCCAGCAGCACTTCGGGACAGGGGAGCGCCACAGGGCGACCAGGGCAGGCCTGCTTGAACCTCCGAGAAGAGGATTGAGGCTGGGGGGGATAGTGGATGCCTTCCGGGGCCCTGGAGGTCTCCCCGTGTGTGGACTCCTAATTCATTGTCATCCCGGAGACGCAGTGTGTCTGGGAAGGGTACCTGAGTGTGCGGTGCCACATCACACTCAGCCACCAGCCATCAGGATTGCAGGCTACACCTGCAGAAGACCCTTCATGCCCACCTATGCCCACACCGCAGGCTGTCCACCTCTGGGAAGCCCTAAGCACCGCCCCCCAACCTCTACCTTCCGGCTCTGAGCTCAGAGATGTGCTGACCAGTCCAGCGGCCACCTCCCCTGGGACCTGGGCTCTAGAAATGCGGCTCGTCCGCCTGGGGGTGCCACGGTGCGAAATCCACACCTCAGATTGAAGATGTGGTAAGGAAACAGGAAGTAAAATATCTCACTAATCACTTTATGTTGCATCACATCACTGCCATTTTAGATGCATGGAGTTCAGTAAAATACACTATTCACATTAAATTCGCCTGCTCTTACTTTTTCTAAGGCTACTACTGGAAACCTTTAAATTACACACGCAGGCCAAAACCAGTTTGGCTCAGTGGATAGAGCGTCGACCTGCAGACTGAAAGGTCCCAGGTTCGATTCCGGTCAAGGGCACGTACCTTGGTTGCAGGCACATCCCTAATAGGGGGTGTGAAGGAGGCAGCTGATCGATGTTTCTCATCGATGTTTCTAACTCTCTATCTCTCTCCCTTCCTCTCTGTAAAAAATCAATAAAATATATATATTTTTAAAAAAACAACTCTTTAAATTACACACGCAGCTCTCTCGTCCTCTCCCGTGGACAGCACGTCCCAGGCTCCAGCTCCCGGCACGACCAGGAACGCTCTCTGCTGGGAAGGTGCCTCTGGGGTTGGAGCAGAGCAGAGGGAGTTAAGGCCGAGGTGCCTCTCGCCGGGAGCGGTCACAGACCCCGAGGGAGGCGGCCCGGGCAGGCCGGTCTCCGAGCTGCAAACAGCTCTGGGAAGAGCCCAGGAGATTTCACCACCGGGCACCCAGCCACGGCACGACAGGAGGGTGGGACCCCAGCCCTGGCCAGTCCACCTGCCACTCGCCTTCCCCTGGCCTCTCTCCTCCCCCCCCCCCACCCTGCCAGCTACTGGCCACGGCCCCTCCTCACACAGCACATGACGGCCACAGCTGAGGTCCAGAGTCTGGGTCCCAGGGACAGCTCCCCATACACCCCCACCACCTCCCCTCCCCTCCAGGCACCCCACTCTCCTGCCAGCCCCCACGTCCTCATCTCCCCGCCTTGCTCTGCTGCCCCCGCAGGCTGTTCTGCAGGACAGAATTCCAGAACCGCCAAAACCCAGCCTCGGTCCCTCTCCCACAGGCTCTGGACGCACTAGGGATGAGAAGACCTAGGGTCTGGGCGGGGCTCTAGGCCAGGTTCACTGCCTCCCACCCCCCACCACCCACTTCTGGGCTGGGGAGCCTCAGGCTCTGCGCCTGAGATGGCCCCGGTCATTTGCCCCTGGCGGGCACCGTCCCTCAGCCTCGCCCCCAAACCCCACAGGGACTGTTGTCTTAGAAACTCTGCGCACCCCCCTTGCGGCCCATTCCTCCCACAAACGCAGAAGTCAATGCTTGGTGAGCAGGGACCCCCTAAATGGCCCGGGCGAGGACTCTGTCCTCCACCCTCTCTACCCCAGCTCCCCCAACCTCCAGCAAGCTCCCAGCACGGACCTGTGCGTGCACACACACACACACACACACACACACACACACACACCTGGCCCTGAGGGCTCCCCTCTTGCCGGGTCCAGAGCCCACCAGCTGCGCTGCTCCCCGAGTGGAGGATCCACTCGCTGCCCTTCCCGCGAGCGGCCTCAGCTCTGCCGTCGGGTTTCCCTCCCTCCCCTTGGGGGAGCCCAAACCCGCACCCAGGCGGCAGGGGAGAAGGCCGCCCGCTCCCCCCCCCAGGCCCCCCCAAAGCCCCCCGCCCAGGTTCCCCCGCTCGGAGGTCGTCCTCCTCCCCGCTGCTTCTGCATCCCCCGCGCCCCGCCCCCCGCAGGGAGTCTCTTACCCTCGGGCCGCGAAGTTGGGG
>JAAGEH010000427.1:3645970-3659561 GCA_011751065.1 Lasiurus cinereus
GGGGGACTTGGCCATTTAGACGGTGAACACGCTTTGGTAAATCGTTGCAAATTGCAAAGCGCCACGGGGATTTCCGTGCTCACGGGCCTGGCTGGACACTGACAAGGCAGGGACGGCGCTGGGAACAGAGGAGGGGACCCCGCAAGCTGCTGCCCGGAACCCTCACTTCCATCCCATGTTTCCCTCTTCTGGTTCTGCTTGTGCCGGGAGCTGACCAGCGAGGCCAGCGGAGCAAGGCAGGCCCGGGTGCCAGGGTGCCCCGAGTGCGGGCAGAAGGCAGACAGGCCCAGGGAGAGAGCCAGGCAGGGTTCGAGCCAGGCCTGGCTTCCAAACCCACCTCCAGGCCCCCCCGAAAGGCCCCAGAGCCGGGAGCTGGCTATGCAGCGCCACCTGGGGGCTGGAGGGGCGCGGCGGCTGGAAGGTGACCCCAGGCCCCAGAAGAAATCACAGGCGCCTCAGCCATTGGCTCTCGGTGGTGGCAGCTGTTTTATTTTCAGCAGATTCCGGATCTGGTGACCCCCCCTCGGTCCACAGGGGAGGTGGGAGGGAGCGAGGTCAGCCTGCACCTGCACCCCAGCCCTCACTGAGACTCTCTCCTCCTCCCCGAGAGGTACCCCACGCTGGCACGGGTGACCTGCTGGCAGGAGGGAGTGCGCGTGGGTCCCTGGAAAAAGAGGCCGGGGGCCAGGGCGGGCCGGGGGTGCGGCTGTGCGCAGAGTCCTGCTCAGACCCACCCTGGCCCCCGCTCCTCCGCACAGCACGCCCCTGCCTGCCGGGCTGGGATCCGGGGCTCAGCGCCCCAGCAGCCGAAGCATCTCCTGCGGATCCAGCAGCTTCTCCCTGGGCTTCCCGGCCCCCTGGCCCCGGGACACCTCCAGGGCATCCAGCTTCTCCCAGTCCGAGAAAGAGATGGGCTGGACCCCTGGGGCGGAGGGAAGTGAGTCATTGTCCCCCGCCTCTTCCTCCAGCCCAGCCCAGAGCACCCCCTCCCAACGGGAAGGCCCGGGCCGCCCAGCCCACTCCCAGCGGTTGACAGCGGCCCAGACCTCGGCTGCTGAGCAGGGCCCGGATGGCCGCAGAGCCAGGCCTGGGGCCGGCCGGCAGCAGCCCGGCCTTTAGGTCTCCCAGCAGCGTCTGGCTGGTGAGGAAGCTGTCGGTCATGGTGGTGGCGATGACGCCCGTGGGCCCCCGCTTCACCCAGCCGCTGCAGTAGAGGCCTGGGGAGCGGGGGGTAACGAAGGGGTAAGGCAAGGGCCGGTGGCTGGACACCCGTGTGCACACATGTCCAGCACCCCAAGTCCTCCCGCTGTGGCCACAGGCCCGTCTCCCCGGATTCTGCTGCACCTGTTTACCATGCCCTCTCCCCTTACACCTGTCCCCTGGGGGGAGGAACGGGGTCTCGCCCGCCTCCGGCTTCCGCAGGCCCTTCGTGAACTGGTACTGAAGGCGCAGACGGCTGTGTGGCTAATTAACCCGACCGGAAGCCCCTGGACAGCGGCTGCTTTTCAATCTAGGGCCGGGCCTCGCCCAGCCAGGCCTCCCTCAGGAGATGGAACAACTTAAGGGCATGCATAGGTGGGCATCGAGCTAGACTGGGGGTTCCCCCGTGGCCAGGAGGGGGAGGAGGGGCTGCTTCCAGGGCCCAGACCCCTCGGCTTGGCTCAGAGCCGTTTCCCTGGATGAATGAATGAATGAATGAATGAACGAACGTGAACGGCCCAGGAGACAGCAGCCGCCCTGTCCCCCACCACAGCGTGGTACCTGGCCTTCTGGCACCCTCCTCACCTGGCACATCCACAACCCGGCCCTCCGTATTGGGGATGACCCCAAGCTTGGGGTCAAAGGGCACACTGGGGTCAATGGGGCGGCTCTTATACCCCACGCTGCTCAGCACCAGCCCACAAGGGAGGTCCTCCGTGTCGCCAGTGGGCACGGCCCAGGCAGTCTCACCGACACCCTGTTGGGGAGAGTGTGGGCAACACCCGGCCGAGGTGAGGTGACGTGAGAACGGGGGTGTCTCTGGGTCACAGGAAACTCACCTCCAGTCTGGTGACCGCCAGGCGGACGCCTGCCACCCGCCGCCCGTCTGGGGAGGGCAGCACCTGCTGGGGGCTCCGGAAGAAACGGAGACCCCAGGCTCGGGAGGCCCCTGCCCGGGGGGCAGCCGCCTCCCCCGCGGGCTCCTCCGTGGCTGTTCGAAGCAGCAGCTCCGTCAGCCGCTTCCGCGGGCGGGGCATCTCTGTCAGCGACACCGAGCGTCTCAGGGCTGTCCCTGGGGTACAGCCCTCTCCCCAAAAGCCCTCCCCAACCAAGCCCTGGCTGACCTAGACCATCCCCTCCCTGGAGAGCTGGGGGGTCAGGCCAGGACCCTCACCCTTCATTCTGTCCTGGAGGCCCAAGAAATCCGCAGGATCCAAAATGGGCCGGGTGCCTGGCAACTGAATCATCTCTCGAAGCTCCTTGGGGATGGGGGTAGGGGTGGGAAGTGGTGAGGAGGTCAGGCCCAGAGCACTCTCCACTCCTGAGCACACCCCAGAGCCCAGGCCAGGGAGGGGACACCCTCCCCCGCTCCCCGTTTGGCCCCCCTCCCAAGGGAAGACCATCTTCTTAGGGCCCAGACCCCCCCTCTCTCTCTGGCCCCCGCACCTTAATGGTGAAAGCCACTTGCAGGGGTCCACGCCGGCCCACTATCCACACCGTCTTCACCCGGCTCTGCCTCAGGATCTCCAGGGAAGCCTCCGTGATGTCCGTTTTCTGGCACAAAAGGGGGGCCTTAAATTCATCCCCCACCGAGCCTCTCCACTCCCTGGTGTCCCTACCCGGAGCCTGAGAGAGGGGACAGCCGCAAAGTGGACAGTGTGCCTCTGCCCCCACCTGGTGGCCATCTGGAGCACTGCCGCCGATTCTGCAAATGGCTCAAACCAGTAGCAAGCCCCATGCATGCTCTCACTCAACAAGTTCACCGTGCGCAGGGCACCATGCAAGGGGTAGGGGGAGGGAGGTGCTAATGGTGCACAACAGAGACACAGTGCCCGCCCTCACAGAGCTCCTGCTCTGACAGAGGAAGAGATATTTATCAAACACTGAGAGGGAGCATAAGGCTTCCTGAAGGGACAGTTGAGCAAGAACTAAAAGATCAACCAGCAGGAGGTGAGCTGAGAGGGTTCCTAGTGGGGGAGTGGGATGTGCAAAGGTCCTGAGGCACCGAATATTTTTTTTTTAAGGCCCTGTAGCTAGAGTGCTGAAAGTAAAGGAGGAGCTGCAGGAGAGGAAGTTCCCCGTGCCTTTCAGGAGGCTGCTGCCTGCCGCCAGGGGGAGAGGCAATGAGCCCTGCGCGGAGGGATGAGTCCTGAGCCCGCAGCAGGGCCTCCTCTCCTCAGCGTGGCCTCCCCGCAACCTCGAACCTGCCCACTCACCTCCAGCTGCTCAAGTGGGGTCAGCAGGATCCGGGCCACGTCCAGAGCCACGTTCCCCTGCCCCAGAACCACGGCCGTGTCGCAGCTCAGGTCCGGGGCCAGCTGGAGGGGAGAGGTCTGGATAGGGTGTCCCTAGCCGTGGCTCTAGTTGGGCTCCCCCACCCTGGAGAAATCCACACCATCTGAGCCTCCACTCAGCCCCCGCCCCCGAACCTGCCCCTCACCCCCTCTTCCACAGTTGACCTCCCTCCTCCCCAGCCTGACGTCTCTCCTCTCCTCTCCCAGGGGCCTCCCCGTCCTCCACCCTGGCTCCTTCTTCCCCTGCTCCGGCATCTAAGACCTGCCCCGCCCGCTGAGAGGCAGCAGAGTGCTCCCCACACTCACGTCCCGGTTCTCGGGGAGCCCGTTGTACCAGCCCACAAAGGCCCGGGCCGAGAACACACCCGGCAGCTCCTCGCCCGGGATGTCCAGGGCGCGATGGTCCTCGGCTCCGTAGCTCTGAGGAGACACCCAGGGCCCTCAGCGCCGGCCTCCTGGCTTCCTCCCTGCCCCCCCCCACACCCTGGGCCTCACCCTCTGCCTTCCATCCCTCAGCCTCCGCCTCCTGCTGCTGTCTTGCCCCTGGGCCCCCCCCAAACCCCCCACAGGCACTCACCAGCACCACCGCGTGGTAGGCCTCCCGCAGCTCGGGCACGGTCACGTCCCTGCCCACAGCCACGTTGCCGTGGAAGGCGCAGCGGTCGGAGCGGGCCGTCTGGGTGAAGGTGTGGATGACGTTCTGCCAGGCCCCGGATGGAGGGTCAGAGGAGGCGGCGGCTGGTGCCTCCCTCGCCCCAGCACGTCCCCGGGACGGGGTCTCGGTGGCATCCACAGGCTCTGGGCTCATTCCATGCAGCCAAAGAGCACCCCTTCCCTCCTCGCCATGACCAATGGCTCCAGACCCGCCCCCCGTGCCCAGAGACACCCACCTTCACCTCGGGGTGGTCGGGCGCCACGCCAAAGCGCACCAGGCCGAAGGGCACCAGCTGCTTCTCGTAGATGTCCACGCGGGCCTGGGCGTGGTGCTGCGGGAGGGAGGGTGGGCGGAGGTGGTGGGGGGCCGAGGCCGGGCTGGGCCCCTGCAGGGCCCCCCTTCCCCGACAGAGCAGTGGGCAGAGGACGCCCCATCTGCCTAGAGAGCCACACAGGAGGAATGGGCTGCCATAACCGGTGTGGCTCAGTGGATAGAGCGTCGGCCTGCGGACTGAAAGGTCCCAAGTCCGATTCCGGTCAAGGGCATGTACCTTGGTTGCGGGCACATCCCCAGTAGGGGGCGTGAAGGAGGCGGCTGATCAATGTCTCTCTCATCGATGTTTCTTTTTTTTTGAATATATTTTATTGATTTTTTACAGAGAGGAAGGCAGAGGGATAGAGAGTTAGAAACATCGATGGTGCCTGTGCAACCCGCCAGTGCTGGCGACACTACTACTGCGGCTGTTGCCAGTCACAGCCTCGCCCGTGCGTCTTCCCTGGCTGCCCACTGCCACAGGTCAAAGTTCAAACGGCTGAGCCAGGTGGACACCTTACACAACTCGACTTTATCTCCCGTTCTTCCTGGCTGTGGGTCCTCCCCGCTGGTCACCCCACTCTCGCCAAGGCCACCCCCATAAAGCTAAGTCCGCCGGACGTGTGAGCCTGCATGCCGACCTCGACTCCAGGAAGCCCGCTCCTCCCTAACCTTGACGTTCCCTCCTATCGCCCCACTGTTCTTTCTCAATCCCCTCTTCCGCTGCCCGCCCCCACCTTCTTCTTTTTTAAAATATACTTTTATTGCAGGGAGAGGGAGAGAGAGAAACATCAATGATGAGCATTCATTGACTGGCTGCCTCCTGCACGCCCCCTGCTGGGGATCGAGCCCACAACCCAGGCATGTGCCCTGGAGAGGAATCGAACCTGGGACCCTTCAGTCCCCACGCCGATGCTTCTATCCACTGAGCCACACCAGCTAGGGCATCTCCCTTCTTCTTTTTTATTTGTATCAAATCTGTCCCTTGTAACAGAAACTTTCTCTGGGGTTCTTCTAATCTGGGACCCCCAGCCCGCTCTAGGCACACATCCCCTGGGAAGGTTCATCGCTACCACCTGAGACCTCAGATTCCGTGGACTGGATGATATTCCACTCTCCCCCTCCTTCCCAGAGCCCCCCACAAGCTCCAAACCTGAGAGCCCTAGACTCACCCCAGACACCTCAAACCCATTCGATCCCAGCCCACTTCCTTCCCCCCGAACCTCTCCCCTCTGTCCTGCACTCCCTCCCATACATCCACTGGAGCCCAGACCTGGGGCTCCTCCACTCTGTCCAATGGGTCTCCCCACACTCCCCTCCTGCTCCCCGCTGCCGCACAGCAGCCCCCCACTCCTCCCAGCCACCAGCCCTGCCTCCCACCCCACTGTCTGCCCTGCAGAGAGAGAGAGAGAGCTCCAAATAAAAAATGGGGTGCTGCCGAGACCGGTTTGGCTCAGTGGATAGAGCGTCGGCCTGCGGACTGAAAGGTCCCGGGTTCGATTCCAGTTGGAGGCATGTACCTTGCTTGCAGGCACATCTCCAGTGCGAGGCATGCAGGAGGCGGCTGATCGGTGTCTCTCTCTCATTGATGTTTCTGACTTTCTATCCCTCTCCCTTCCTCTCTGTGAAAAATCAATAAAAATATTTTTTTTTAAAAAATGGGGTGCTGGTAGTCCCTCCCCTAAAACCGTTCAGTGAAGGAACCACCGTGGCAGCAGATTCCTGGGGTGTCTAAAACCATTGACCCTTGGGCTCCAGCCACAGTTCGATTAGGCCTGAGCGAGGCCCAGGAATCTGCATTTGAATACGGGACTGTGTGAGGGAGTGGGGCGTGACCAGCACCAAGATAAGCAGTCTGAGTCCAAGCCTGGTCGGTGGCTTCCGAGCCCCAGGATCTGGGCCCCCCCTACCTTGGGCCTCACTCTGGTTCCCCCCTCCCTCCCACCACAGTCCAAGGTCTGGCAAAGTCTCAAGGGTAATGAGTAAACCTTGGGGCCCTGCCCACCAAGGTCAATACTGTAAGCCTTGAGACCCTGGCCTCTGGGGGAGGGGGGTGGGGTGCAGAGCAGGCAGAAAGAACAGCATGGGGTGACTGGGGTCAAGGGTGAGGAGAGCACAAGGAAGTGGACCAAGTTCCAGAAAACCCTGAGAAGAGGGGGCAGAGCCTCGAGATGCAGGATCCTGGGGGCCAGAGTGGAGACGGAGCAGAAAGGGGAGGGGAGGGGCAGGATCAAGTCATCCTGCAGGTCTGCACCAGCTCCTGGAGGGCTCGGCCAAGCAGGCATAGCCCCCCATCGGCCGCTGACCATCGACCATCACTCATGAGGCACAAACACTTCTCTCATAGCCGAGAACCTAGAGTGGGGGGCCCCGGATGTAGGTGACAACGTATGTAGAAAATGTCCTGTCCAGATGAGTCGGGGGGCCCCTTCCCCGTCGGGGATCCAGAAGTGCTTTTACAACCCCAAAGCGGGGGGCTTGCTCCTGGAGATTGGAGCAGCAGCCAGTGAATGGGCGAGGGGGCCGAGGGGCGAGGCTTACCTTTAGCAGGTGCTGGGCCGTGTAGAAGCCAGCCGGGCCACTGCCCACCACGCAGATCTGGGGGGTGGTTGGCTCCTGCGTGGACAACTGCCGGCGGGAGCCTGGGGAGGGGGGTAAAGGGGGTCAGAACACCCCCCTCTCCCACTCCCAAACCAACTTCAGGGTTCAACACAAGGGGGGGGCTGCCCTCCTTTCCGTCAAAGCCTTGCTGTTTGTAGGGCTCCTTATTTCATCCGAACCTCAAAGGCCGTGTCTTCATTCGGAGCCCCAGATTTCACGCGTGAACTTACTATGTTGCAGAAGATGACCTACTTAACCCCCCCGCCACCCACCCACATACACCCCTTGAAGTTGCTCTGCACAGTCCTCCATTTTTCTTATGGGATTCCCCACCCATCCTTCCAGCGGACCCCGTATCATCCCCATCTCTCCCCGTGGGCCTCCCCACGGTGCTCCAGGGACCTCGCTAACCCTTCCCTCCGTAGAACCTACATTCCCCCCAACAGTCCGCCTCATCCCTACGGACCCCGGTCTGGCCTCAGACTTCCCGCCTGCCCTGCAGACCTCCAGAGCACCCTCGGTCACCCCTCCTCCCACCTGTGGGAAGGCACCTGCTCCCACAGGCTCCCTCCCATCTGCCCCCGTGCAGCACCACCACCCCCTCTGGTCCCTGGGAGTGGACGCCCCCCGTCTCGCCCCCACCCCCCCCCCCGGGTCTCCTCTCTCGTCCCCCTCCAGCTCTGCCCCAGCCGGGCTCCAACCCCCGCCTGCACTTTGCGCTCGCAGGCCTTCCTCTCCCCGCGCTCCCATCCAGTCCCCGGGGTGCCCAGCTCCTCCTACTCGGGGTGCCCCCGGCGGGAGGCGGCCGGGTCCGAGAGCATGCCGACCAGTGCCACCAGCGCCAGCAGCGGGGAGCCATGGCGGGGACTTGCAACTCAGCCGGCGGAACCGGTGCCGATGGCCGCCCCGCTCCCGCGCGCCCGGCGCGGGCTGCGACCTGGCCCCGCCCCGACCCCGCCCACCGGCGCCGCCCCGCCCCCCCAAGCCCCGCCCCCCACGCTCTGGGGAAGCGCAGCGTGGCTGCTCCACCCCCCTGCCGGAAAGAGTCCCGCCCCGAAAGGAGGAGCCCGCCCTCTTCGGCTGGAGGCCCGCCCCCAAGACTTCCGGTCCCGGCGTGACTTCATCAATTGCTCCCCAATCTTCACACTCTCTCTCCGGTTACCTGAAGTCCGGAGTTAAAAAAAAAAGAGCAAATCCCCATCGCTGTTTCAATCCCCTCTGGAAGAAGGGGGAACCAATTAGAGAGGAGTTCACATGGCCTCTCGTCGCTGGCTGATGACGCAGAGCGCCGTTCTCTTTTTGATAGGTGCTTCCTGCCCGGCCGGTTTCCTGCTAGCCAATCACCAGGGGACGCAAGCAAACCCGGAAGTGCCTTAAAAGGGGGGCTCCGCCCGGCCCTCGGCGGCTCTTTTCCTTTAGCGGGGTGCTACCCGGGTGTGACCCCGCCACGCTGCCCCCGTAAGACATGTCCAAACGTGTAGAGAATTTTTATAAAAATGTGTTTGAGCCAAAGCTGGTGACAGGTGCCAGGAAGCCAGAGCTCAGATGCTCCCGAGAGTAAGGTTTGCAGTTTCTTTGATGCGCATGCGCTCTCCTGAGGGTGCTTGCAGCTTCCAGAGGTATTACTTATGGTATTTCAAAAATGCATTAACCTATATGCGCCAAAACAAGGGGCAGGGCTGGCTTCAAAACCTCTTACTGAAGAAGCGATCGGCCCGGGGCATGACTACCCACCAGGACTGCCCATTTAGGAGTTTAGGATAAAATCACCCTGCTGAACCCCTTTTTCTTCCACAGAGATCTTGTCCTGTTGAAAGGAAAGGAACTCCCCTCCATCTTGTCCTATAGGGCTGGGACCCCTGCCTAAAACCCCTCCCTTTTCTGGGAGTGGCCACAGGTGGGCCAGCAATGTCCTAGCTTCCCCGACCCCCACCCAAATGGACCAATGAAGCTCCAGGGACACAGCTAAGGTCCTAATTAGGCTTAACCACAGAAAGACCCCAATTCAAGTGACCAATCTCTGTAGCCTTCATCACTTTCCCAAGCCCCCTAATTATCCTGCCCCATAAAACTCATTGTTCCCGCCCGGTCCGCTCTCTCGCCTCGCTGCTGCTGCGTCAGAAAGAGGCTGAGAGCCAAACCCGGGTTTGAATAAAGACTCTTTGCTTTTGCATCGGAAAAGGCTCCTTCGTGGTGGATTACTGGGGACCCCGAACTCTGGGCACAACACTGTCTCGTCCCTCCCCTTTACTTAGGTGAGGAAATGGAAGGAGCGATTTGCCCCAGGTGCTGTGGACAGAGGTCTTGACCCTGTCCCGGGGCTGGACTAGTAGTGTGCGGTGAGAGAGGCACTGGCCTCCAGTGCAAAATTTAAAATCAGGAGAGAGAGATCCAGTGCAAAACTTAAGAGAGTACCAAAAACCACAGTGATCAACATAAATAATAATTTAGTGCAAAATTAAATTTACAAGAGCAAAATTAATGCAAAAACAAAACACACACACACGTGCGTGCACGGTGAGCAAAGTATATTTTTAAATGACAGGATCCGTGGTCCCCTCTGACTCAGCAAGCCTAACACCAGCTTCAGCTTCCTTTTCTCGCGAGGGCCCTCTTGTCAAACCCTTTCTTGGAGAAGCCTTCCCTGATCCATCCTCTTCTCCCAAGCTGGCAGAGGGCCCCTTCTTGCCTCCTAACACTCGACCCCATTGTTACTTATTATTTTTAATGGAAGTATAACACACAGAAAAGTGAACAAGTCAGAAGGGTACTGTTTGATGAATTACCACAAGATGTTATCATGTAACCAGCACTCGCAAGTAGATCATGGTGGGCACCCCCAGAGCCCCTCATGCCCCTTCTCATCACTTCCCCTCCCTCCTAATGTTCCGATTTCTTTTTCTTTTTTAAAAAAAATATATTTTAGTGATTTTTTTTTACAAAGAGATAGGAAGAAGGATAGAGAGTTAGAAACAATGATGAGAGAGAAACATTGATCAGCTGCCTCCTGCACATCTCCCACTGGGGATGTGCCCGCAACCAAGGTACATGCCCTTGATCAGAATCGAACCTGGCACTTTTCAGTCCACAGACCGACGCTCTATCCACTGAGCCAACCCCGATACGGCCTAATTACTGATAAGCCATTGCATTTTGTGCCTGTCCTTCTAAACAGGAGTGGGCAAACTATGGCTTGCAGGCCAGCCCTTACCCAACACCTATTTTTGTACTACCCACAAGTTAATGGCTATTACACTCCTCTTTTTTTAATCCTCAACTAAGGATATTTACTTCTTATTGATTTTTTTAGAGAGAGTGGAAGGGAGGGGAGGGGAGACAATGAGAGGGAATCAAACATCGATGTGAAAGAAGTACATCAATTGGCTGCCTCCCCCACAAGCCCCAGGGATCGAACCTGCCCTTGGACGGGAATTGAACCAGATCCTTCACTGCGAGGGCAACACTCTAACCACTGACCCAAACCAGCCAGGGCAGGTTTTTACATTCTTTTTTTTTTAATATATATATTTTATTGATTTGTTACAGAGAGGAAGGGAGAGGGATAAAGAGAAACATCAATGAGAGAGATGTCGATCAGGTGCCTCTTGCACTCCCCCTACTGGGGATGTGCCCACAACTGAGGTACATGCCCTTGACCAGAATTGAACCCGGGACCTTCCAGTCCGCAAACCGACACTCTATCCACTGAGCCAAACCGGTCTCGGCGGTTTTTACATTCTTAAGTGGTTTTGTGTGTGTGTGTGTGTGTGTGTGTGTGTGTGTGTGTGTGTGTGTTTAATGTAAAGAGTAATCCTTGGTGACATGTAAAAATTACACAAGTTCAAAATCTTTTATTAGAACACACTCGTGCTCATTTATTTATGTATGTCTATAGCTGTTTCACATTTTAATGGCACAAAAAATGTTGAGTATTTGTGACAGGGACCACATTGTCCACAAAGCCCAAAATATTTACTCTCTGGTCCTTTCCAAAAAGTTTGTAAACTCCCGCACTCGACTGTAAACTCCTGGAGATGGGAGCCCAATCTCATTCACTCTTACCTCCCCAGAGCTGTGCACAATGCCTGGCACATAAAGGATGTTCATAAAGAGTTTGTCTTTTTTAATTATTATAATTATTAATCCTACCTGAGGATATTTTCCACTGATTTTTAGAGAGACTGGAAGGGAGGAGGGAAAGACACAGAGAGAAACATCGATGTGAGAGAGACGCATCCATTGGTTGCGTCTGCTCAGACCAGGGGCGGACCAGTGCCCTTGACCGAAATCAAAACTGCGACCCTTCAGTCTGCGGGCCGAAGCTTTATCCACTAAGCCAAACTGGCTAGGGCAAGAGTGTGTTTTAATGATCAAATCGTTTATTCTTCTTCCCGTGGGAGGAAGAGAAGGATCAGACATACTGAAAGCCCTCTGAAGCTCCTCTCCCAGAGGCACTGTGTTTGGTGGTGAAGAGCAGGCAGGCTGGCGTTGGACTCGTGGGTTCGAATCCTTCCTCCACCATTTACCAGCTCTATGACGTTGAGAAATGTAATCCCTCCAAGACTTCTCACACATGTTGCATTAGAAAAAAATAGAATCAAGTGCTTGTAAAGATTAAAATGAAACGGAATCGATAAAAATGTGCTTTGAGATACTATCTAGGCCTCAGTTGCAGTTCAGCTCCCGGCCCAGAGAGGCAGCAGACAGCCCTGGCTGACCTCTGGCCCAGCTGCATTGAATAATGACCCTCCGCCCTGGAGCCCCAGTCAATCAGTGGAGACCACAGCCCAGACCAGACACAGCTGGAAAGCTGCTGAATATTCTATTAAGCTCTTCCCCTGGGACCTCGCCCTTAAAATTTAGGACGGAGGACGCAGTGTCTCTCCCTCCCTCCCTTTCTCTTTCTCTTCCCCCGGCTCCCCACTCCCACCACCCCCAGGCACCTCACCATTAGCTTCTCCACTTTCAAGCTCCAAGGACCCTTCTTTTGCCTCCATAACTCATTTCTGAAGCCCCTTCCTTCTAGGAATTACTTTTTCTACCTCTGTAACTTCCTGATAAATAAATGTTCTCTTATGAAAAAAAATGCGCCTTATGTTTTAAATGGATGTCAATGATCACCATCCTCAGCAATGTCAGCTCCTCTAACAGGCCGGTGTAAATTAGGTCTGAGGCCACCGCAGAGCCCAGGGAAGGGCTTCCTTCCTTCCTGTCCCCTCCCCTCCACTCCCCTCCCCAGCCCCATCGGCCCAGCCCACGTTCTCTGAGTGACAGGACATCAGGTCTCAGAATGAGCAAGTGGCTCGTTCCAGGCGCCTGTGGCACAGCCACGTCTGCTCCGGGGCCTCCAGCTGCTGCCCAGGCCCCACTCAGGCCCAGATCAACCCCCCGAGTCACCGGTTCTGTATCAGGGCGGCGTTCATCATCAGCCAGGACTCGGCAGGGGCCTTCTGTGATGCTGCGTTTTTCAGGCGGAGATGTGGCGGTTTGCTGAGTGGCACTCCTGGACCCGAGGCCATTTCTAGCTTCTAATGCCTCTCCCAGGAGCAAGAAAGGGGAGCGACACGGAGGGCTGGGGAGGGTGCCGAGCCTGCCACCCCCCCAAGAGGGCTGCTTGGAGCCCCAGCTCTGCTGGGCCCGCCCGCCTCCCAGCCAGAAGCAGATGGCACGCTTGGCAGTGCCCACTGGTAGAGGCTTCCCTGAAGGAACTTCATACAGAGCTGTGAGCAGGACTGAGGGACCAGTGACGCACCCTTGGGCTACCACCCCAGACCCGAAGGAGCGAAGGAAGGGGCTGTAGCGAGGTAGTGAGAGGTGTGGCTGCAGGAGAGGGTGTGACAGGCAGGTGGAGAGGAGGGGTGGGGGGAGGATGGGCAGGGGGGCGAATGGCAGCCCCCCAGCAGAGCCACCCTAGGCCACACCTGGCAGGGTCTCCCACAGCACCGCCATTTCACCCCCGCCCAGCCCGCTGGCTGGCTGAGCCCGTCAGCAGGGCCCCAGGGTCTCAGTGGCAGCCCAGGCCTTTCTGCCCTCAGCTCAGATCTACGCTGCCGGCCAGCGGCGGCTTCACCAGAGTCTTCAGACCCTCTGCTTGTCACCATGTGGACACCCGGCCCGCAGCGGGCAGAAGCGAGGGGTGCTGCTGAACACCCCACAATGCACCCGCAGCCCCTCCACAAAGATTCTCTGGCAAGTGGCACAGACAGAGGGGGGAACCCTGGTGGGCCTGGTCGCTCGGCCCCTCCTCTGCCCCTCCCTCTCCTCCAGCTGGCCCCCTGTACCTCCTCCTCCAGCCCCAGGCAGGGCTGCTCCGCCCTCCCTCATGTCTGCCTTGGAGGCTGGCTCCAGGCTGCAGGCGATGCTGCCCAGCCCGGCCCGGCCCTGAACTCCCAGCTCTTATGTCTGCACCCCACTTCCTCCTCCTCCTTCCTCTCCAGACCCCGTGCCATCACCCCCTGCCTGTTCTCTCTCCCTCTCTCTCCCTCTCTCTCTCTCTCTCTCTCTCTCTCTCTCTCTCTCTCTCTCTCTC
>JAAGEH010000427.1:3659571-3725430 GCA_011751065.1 Lasiurus cinereus
CTCTCTCTCTCTCTCTCTCTCTCTCTCTCTCTCTCTCTCTCTCTCTCCCCCTCTCTCTCTCTCTCATTCTTCCAGGTCCTCTCCTTCTAAGTGTCACGGACCAAGGCAGACTTCCGGAGCTAGCCAAGGTCACGCTCAAAGCTATTTATACTTTCTCCCCTTGCTTCCCGAACCTGAAACACCCTCTTTAAGTATGAAGCACAGACGCTTCGATCTCCCTGAGGCTGCGGCTCCCGAGCCAGGTCCTGCACAGGCGCCTCTGGCCGGGAAGCCGCAAAGGTGCTGCCGAAGTCACTGCCCTGGTCCCTGCGAGAGGCTCCTCAGGGGACAGAGGCTCCCGGGCACGGAAGAAGCCGTGGCCAGCCTCGCACACCCCGGCTGAGGGCCGGCCCTGCTCTCTCCGCGCCCCCTCCTCGCCTGCCCCCTGCACAGGCCTCTCCCCACCCGGTCACCCTCCCTTAGCCCCACCAAGGCTCAGGCCCAGTCCGGGGCACCCCAGCTGTGTCGTCCTGAGATGAAGCTGCCCAGAATGCCCACCCTCAACGCGCAGAAAAACACCAGCCCCCTGCCCGCCCAGAGCCTGGGTGCACCGGTCCACCCCCACGGGGGAGAGGCCCCGGAGTGAGCAGCAGAAAAAGCGGATCTGGGATGGGGCCCCCGGGGCCGGGGGACCGGGGGGCAGGGCCGGCACCCTCACTGCAGCCCCGCCAGCTCCGTGATGGGAGGGGCGCGCACCAGGAGCTCCTCGTAGCGGCTGAGGAACAGGCGGAAGCGGGCGCGGTAGGTGTCCTCGTGGTAAGGCAGCCGCTTCTCCCGGAGGAACTGGGACACCACGGGCTTCACCTGCCGGAGGGGGCGCGGGAGGAGGCGCGCTGAGCCGGCCCGGGGGCCCCCCTTCCTCCCAGGGCCGGCGCCTGTCTGCTTAGTTCCCCAGGATCCCCAGGAGCTGGGTGGAGTTTGCAGAGTTCCTGCCTCTCCCCTCCCAGCAGGCAGGGGCCAGGGGGGCGGGCTTCTCCGCAGCATCCCAGGCCTCCCAACGGCGGGCCAGCCCTCCTGGCACAGAGGGTACAAACCCTGGCTCCTTTCCGGTGCACCTACGGTGCGCCCAGCATTCGGACCCCTCTCCCCACTTCCTGCTCGAGGCCTGGGAAGGTACGCACCGCCTGCCCCCCTCTGCCCGGGTCCGATGCAGAAACTGAGGCTCAGAGATGCCCACGAACTCGCGGAGTCGCCCTGCTAAGAAGGAGCCCACCTGTCTCTGACCCGGAACCCCCGCCCTGGGGGCCTCTGACCGGGCCAGGTGGGGGTCTCCGGGTTTGGGCAAACGCTGAAGGTTACGCGCCCCCCAGATCTCACTTCCCACCCTGCTACCTTCAGGCACATGTTGTCGGAGAGCTTGGGGAACAGGTGGTGCTCCACGTGGCAGCTGATGATGGAGTGGCCAAACGCCCAGTCCAGCACGGGCAGCCGGGGCAGGTTCAGCACCCCCAGGCTCATCATGTGAATCCGGTGTGGCTTCCGGTCCCGGGAGAACATGGGCAGCCCGATGTGCTGGACAGACAGGCGGTCCCGGCCTGAGCCACTCCTGCCCCTCCCGCCCCTCCCCCATGTCCTCCCCCGGCACCCGGGGACCGGGGGGCCCTTTTGTCCCCCTCACCCCTCACTCCCATCCGGGCCTGAGGAGGCTGAGCCCCGAGCTCAGTCTCGTCCATCTCTGGGCCTCTCTCCCCAGCTGTCCAGTGAGGGGCGTGGCCTGGGCCCCCCCCACACCGTGGTCCCCAGCGCCCGGGGCGGGGGAGGCCTCACCTGGAAGACGTTCACGTGGAGGTACGGGTGGGCCAGCAGGGACCGGGTGCAGAGCATGCAGGCCAGGGCCGAGGCGGGGCTTCGGAAGCCGGACGCGTGGCGGAGCAGCCAGTAGTGGGAGTAGAGGCCCAGGGAGATCAGGCCCAGCGCCCGCAGCGCCGACCCCAGCCGCGCCTTCCTCAGCCGCTCTGCGGGGCGAGAAACGCAGAGACAGGTTGGGGGGCAGGCTCAGCCCACCGCTGGCTCACCCCACCGCTGGCTCCCTGCTGGCCCCGTGGTCCTAATAGGCCGGCGGTCGGCAAACCCATCAGTCCGCAGAGCCACAGATCAGCAGGACCACGATGGACGTTTCTTCGGAGAGCCACATTTTTTCAACTTAAACTTCTTCTAAAGCAGTGGTTCTTAACCTTCCTAAGGCCGAGACCCTTTAAGACAGCTCCTCATGGGGTGGTGACCCCCACCCATAAAATGATTTCCGTTGCTACTTCATCACTGTAATCTTGCTACTGTGATGAACTGTAATGTAAATATCTGATAGGCAGGATGTATTTTCGTTGTTACAAATTGAACATCATTAAAGCATAGGGATTCATCACGAAAACAATATGTAATTATATATTGTGAAATATTTATTTCTAATGACAAATAAATGAAATTTTGTCTTGAATCGTGGTGTAGCATGGGTAACAGTCTTCATATGACAACAGTAAACTACATGGCTACACTTTGCTACACCGAGGAGCGGTGTGTTGGTTCCTAAGACCATGGGAAATAGGTGTTTTCTGATGGTCTTAGGCGACCCCTGGGAAAGGGTCGTTCAACCCCCAAAGGGGTTGAGACCCACAGGTTGAGAACCGCTGTTCTAACGCCACTTCTTCAAAACAGACCCGCCCAGGCCGTGGTGTTTTGTGGAAGAGCCACACTCCAGGGGACCAAGAGCCGCATGTGGCTGGAGAGCTGCAGTTTGCCGACCACAGAACTAGGCAATCTGGGTCACCCGCTCTCAGCCCCGAAAGCAGACTCACCCCCGTTCCGGATGAGGAAAGGGAGCGTTAGGCAACTCGACCAGGTCACTGTGCCAGTGCCGGGCGGCCTGGGCTGGAATCCAGGTCCGCCGCCCCAGCCCCTGTCCTTCCACTGGAGGATTTGCCCCGGGATATACAAATTCGAACATGTGCCCGGCCGATGTGGCTCCGTGACTGAGCATCTAAGAATCAGGAGGTCACGGTTCGATTCCCGGTCAGGGCACTGCCTGGGTTGCGGGCTCCCTGGAGCGGGTGGAAGGCAGCTGACCAATGATTCTCTCTCATTATTTTTTTTTTAAAAAAATATATATATATTTTAAATATATTTTATTGATTTTTTACAGAGAGGAAGGGAGAGAAATAGAGAGTTAGAAACATCGATGAGAGAGAAACATCAATCAACTGCCTCCTGCACACCCCCCACTGGGGATGTGCCCGCAACCAAGGTACATGCCCTTGACCGGAATCGAACCTGGAACCCTTCAGTCCGCAGGCTTAACGCTTTATCCACTGAGCCAAACCAGTTTTGGCTCTCTCTCATTATTGATGTTTTTCTCTCTCTCTAAAATCAGTCTTCTTCTCTGAAATCAATGAAAAAAAAATTTTTTTAAGTTTCTTTCATAAAAATAAAAAGTCTCGCCCTGACCAGTTTGGCTCAGTGGATAGAGAGCATCCCAGGTTCGATTCCGGTCAGAGGCATGTACGTACCTTGGTTTCAGGCACATCCCCAGTGGGCAGTGTGCGGGAGGCAGCTGATGGATGTCTCTCTCATCAATATTTCTGGCTCGCTATCCCTCTCCCTTCCTCTCTGTAAAAAAATCAATAAAATATATATTTTTTAAAAATAAATAAATAAAAAGTCTAACCTGTGATCCAGTGGGAGGTATTTTCAAAGCGTTTTTAGCATCGAGGATCTCATTAGGATCTAATGATTAGGTGATCATGCTGAGCAGGGAAGAATCCGAGGCTCAGAGAGGTTAAGTTACCTGCCTGAGGTCACCAGCCCGTAGGCGGCTGAGCCAGACTTGGCCCCGGCTCTCAGCTCTTTCCACCCAGCCTGGCTGCCTTGGGCTCCTCACCTTCCTCCATGATCAGCCTCGGCAAGCAAGGAGGGGAGGCAGGGGAGGAAGACCCGGTCTCTGCAGGCCCCTCAGGGGGGACCCCCGGCCCGGCACACTCACCCACAGCCACGAGGGGCGTGAGGATGGGGATCAAGAGCGGAGCGAGGAACATGTAGACGTAGCGGTTGAGGCAGGGCAGCCGCCAGGTGCTCGAGTCCCCCAGGCCCAGCACGTTGGTGTAGCCGTGGTGCATTTTCACGTGCCCGTACCGGGCATCCTCGGCGGGGAAGGCCGTGCACACCTAGAGGAGGGGGCCGGACAGGGCCCCGGAGCCGGGTCAGCACCACCCAGCCCAGCGGGACCGGGGGGGAGCCTCGAGAGCACCCCTCCTTCCAGGGCCTGCCTGCCTGCCTGCCTGCCTCGCTCGCAGCCCCAGCTAATCAGCCTTGACCATCAACTCTCAGGTGTCGGCGAGCGCAGAGTGGCAGCCAGTCAGAGGCACTGTGTCCGCCGGGTGTGGCGCGGCCACGTGTGAGGGGCACGAGGCCAGCCCCCCGATTGGCCAGGCTGCCCCCGAACCTCCAGACATCTGCCTGCCAGCCTGAGAGGCCTGGGCAAGGCCGGCTCCCGGCCTCAGACGGCCATGATGCGGAGCGTGTTTATCTTGGAAAGATCTGTGCCTTCCGAGCTCGCCTCTGCACCCTGAGCCCGCGGCAGGGAGGGGGCGGGGTGGGAGGAGTCAGGGGTGAAGGGAGGCCACGTCCCAGGCTGTCCAGGCGGGTGGCAGCTGGGGTGAGGGTGCCGGGGCTAACTGCTCCCTGCGGTGGCTCCTCTATAGCATCTGTGGGGTCCCCACAGCCGGTCCTGAGCAGCCATTCTGAGTGCAGGAGAGGAGCTAAGGGGCTGCGGATGCAGAGGCCGGACAGGCACACGCAGACGGCAGCCTCTCCCGCATGTTCCCCGGGCCACGCGCTGTCCCTGACTGCGCTGAAGCCGCTGCCCGCCCAGGTGTGGGAGAGCGAGCAGGGTTCCCCGAAGCCGATCGCCGTGAGCCTCTCAGGCACAGGAGGCCTTCAGTGAGCACACGCCTGGGTTTCGGCCTCGATCCCCAGTGGGGGGCATGCAGGAGGCAGCCAATCAATGATTCTCTCTCACCTGCCTCGCTCATCTTCCAGCCCGGGGTCAGGGCTGGGACTGCCCACTGTCGACAGAAGCGGAAACAGGTGGAGAGAGGCCACGTGACCAGCCAGATGCAGGCAGCCGAGGTGGAATTTGAACCCAGCTTTCATCCAAAATAAGCCACGTGACCCCTGAGACGGGCCACTCACTCCACAGAGCAGGGCTCAGGCTCAGGCAAAGCCAGGAGAAGACGAAAGACAGCGAAGGACAGGGTCCCCACACTGGGCCGAGACGCTCTCCTTGAGAACGAAATGGAGCCCAAAGGGAGCCAGAAGCTCCGTCTAAAGGACACTGAGGCCCGGCCGGTGTGGCTCAGTGGTTGAGCGTCCACCTCTGAACCAGGAGGTCGTGGTTCCATTCCGAGCTGTGAGCTCAATCGCCAGTAGGGGGCGTGCAGGAGGCAGCCAAGCAGTGATTCTCTCTCATCACTGATGTTTCTCTCTCTCCCTTCCTCTCTGAAATCAATAAAAAATATTTTGAAGCCGAAACCGGTGTGGCTCAGTGGATAGAGCGTCAGTCTGCAGACTGGAGGGTCCCAGGTTCGATTCCGGTCAAGGGCATGTACCTGGGTTGTGGGCACATCTCTGGTGGGGGTTGTGCAGGAGGCAGCTGATGGATGTCTCTCTTATCGATGTTTCTAACTTTCTATCCCTCTCCTTTCCTCTCTGTAAAAAAATCAATAAAATATATATATATATATTTATTTATTTTTAAAATATATTTTATTGATGTTTTACACAGAGGAAGGGAAAGAGATAGTCAGAAACATTGATGAGAAAGAAACATCGATCAGCCGCCTCCTGCACAACCCCCAATGGGGATGTGCCCGCAACCAAGGTACATGCCCTTGACCAGAATCGAACCCGGGACCCTTCAGTTCGCAGACCGACGCTCTATCCACTGAGCCAAACCGGTCTCAGCAAAATATATTTTAAAAAATATTTTAAAAGTAAAGTCTATGTATTAAACAGTAACTAAAATAGAAAGGAGACGGAGGAGCACAGGTAATGATGCACAGGCAGTTTTACAGCAGCCACGGGAGATGTGGAGGTAGTGGGCTGGGGGTGGGGGGGCTGGGGAGATGTGGGTTCCGTGGCAGCTTGCTGGGGAGCCCACGGAGACAGGCCCGGCTACGCTGCTCTCAGATGGCGTAACCCCCAGGGCTGGCTGTGCTCTCTGGTTTTGTAACCTCGCCACAGGACAGAACCTGAGCGGCTGGGAGGGGGTCGTGGTTAAGAGTGACATCTCTCCCAGGCCTGCCGGTCTCCAAGGACCCGCCTCTGAGCCCCCACCTTAGGGGCTCACAGCTGTGTCCCAGGTGAGAGAAGCAACTGCTTGTAACTGCTCCTTCTGTGCCCTTCTGCTCCTGGGGTCAGGCCTCCTGCACTGCCTCTCATCAAGAAATGCCAGCCCTGGCCGGTGTGGCTCAGTGGATAGAGCGTCAGCCTGCGGACTGAAGGGTCCCAGGTTCGATTCCGGCCAAGGGCACAGGCCTAAGTTTCGGGTTCAATCCCGAGTGGGGGGCGTGCAGGAGGCAGCCAATCAATGATTCTTTCTCATCATTGGTGTTTCTATTTCTCTCTCCTTCTCCCTTCCTCTCTGAAATCAATAAAGAAATATATATATATTTTAAAAAATGCCAGCTGAGCCGAAACCAGTTTGGCTCAGTGGATAGAGTGTCGGCCTGTAGACTGAAGGGCCCCAGGTTCGATTCCAGTCAAGGGCATGTTTCTCGGTTGCAGACACGTCCCCAGTGGGAGGTGTGCAGGAGGCAGCTGATCGATGTTTCTAACTCTCTATCCATTTCCCTTCCTCTCTGTAAAAAAAATCAATAAACTATATTTTTAAAAAAAGAAATGCCAGCTGAATCATCAATAAACCAGCCAAAAGCAGGTGCTGGCGAGGACGTGGCGGAAATGGGACCCTGGTGCATTGTGGGTGGGAATGCAGATCGGTGCAGCCAGGGTGGAAAGCAGGATGGAGGTGCCTCCAGACATTAAAAATAGAGCTGCCAGGTGACCCAGCAGTTTGGCTTCTGGGTATTTATCCGGAGAAAACAGAAACACTAATTTGAAAAGAACCTATGCACCCCTCTGTTCACTGAGAGCCCAGCTGTGGAGCAGCCCAAGTGCCCGTCAGCAGAGGAGTGGGTGAAGAAGTGGGCAGGATGGACTCGGGTGCATACATCCAGGGGACCATGACTCAGCCCCCGCAAAAAGTGAACGCTCGCCCTTTGCAACAGCATGGACGGCGGAGAGGGCTTTATGCCAAGAAGTATGTCCGTCAGAGAAAGAAACTTCCGCCTGCTCTCACTGATACGTGGAATCTAAAACAAGCAAAAAGAATAAACAGCAAAACAGACTCAAAAATACAGAGAATAGCCCTAACTGGTGTGGCTCAGTGGATAGAGTGTTGGCCTGCGGACTGAAGGATCCCAGGTTCGATTCCGGTCAAAGGCATGTACCTTGGTTGCAGGTACATCCCCAGTAGGGGGCGTGCAGGAGGCAGCCGATCAATGTCTCTCTCATTGATGTTTCTCTCTACCCCTCTCCCTTTCTCTCTATAAAAAAAAATCAATAAAAATATATTTAAAAAAATACAGAGAATAAATCGATGGTTGCCAAAGGGGAAGGAATTAGAAGGTGGAAATAAAAAACAAACAAACAAAAAACAACAACAAGGAATCCCGGCCAGTGTGGCTCAGCGGTTGCGCTGCCCGAGGGGGTAAGGGAGGCTCTCAATCCCTTATGTGTCTTCTAATATTTCCTTTTATTTTGTTTCTTAAACAGCGATGCTTTCCAGGATTAAACACCATCATTATAAAACCAGGACAGCCAAAGCTGGGTGTCACTGAGACTGGAGGGGAGGGTGACCGGCCATCGGCTGCTGGTCTGGGAGGTGAAGATGGTGAGGGCGGCGGGCAGGCCCAGAGGCAGGATGTGGGGGAAAAGGGAGGGCTGAGGGGGGGGGGGGAGAGGAGCCAGGGACACGGCCGGGTCTCCAGCTTAGGGCCAGGGCCATGGCGGGGCCACTCATAGCGGACAGAGGAGCGGAGGGCGGCAGGCTGGACAGGAAGAGAAAGCGGGCTGTGCATCGCGCATCCCTCGGGCAGGACAGGCTCCGGGCTGGAGTCTGCCAGCTCCCCTCCCCCGCCCCCCCTCCCCACCCCCCAGCTCCTCTCCCTGACTCCCAGGGGCTGGGCAGCCTGTCACCTGGCTTCAGGGTGCTGAGCGCCTCTGGGGGTGGTTTTGAGGGTGAATGTGCTTTTTTACAACAGTATATTTTGGACTGCAGCTCCAAGTTTGTCCCCTAAATTCGTTTTTTTTTTTTAATATGTTTTATTGATTTTTTACAGAGAGGAAGGAGAGAGTCAGAAACATCGATGAGAGAGAAACATCGATCAGCCGCCTTCTGCACGCCCCCCACTGGGGATGCGCCCGCAACCAAGATATATGCCCTTAATGGGAATCGAACCCGGGACCCTTCAGTCCACAAGTCGACGCTCTACCCACTGAGCCAAACCAGCCTCAGCTAAATTAGTTGTTTTTTTAATTAAGAAAATAGAGCTCAGCTGGCGGGACTCAGCGGTTGAGCATCCACCTGGGAAGCAGGAGGTCACGGTTCGAGTCCCGGTCCAGGCACATACCTGGGTGGCAGGCTCCATCCCCAGTGTGAGGCGTGCCGGAGGCAGCCGACCCATGATCCTCACGTGTGATGTTTCTATCTCTCTCTTCCTCTCTGAAATTAATAAAAATATAATTTTTAAAAAAGGTAAGAAAAGAGTCAGAGCCCTGGCCGGTCTGGCTCAGTGATTGGAGCGTAAGGCCAAGGACTGAAGGGTCTCAGGTTCAATTCCCAGTCAAGGGCATGTACCTTGGTTACAGGTTCCTGATGGGGATGCTTGCAGGAGGTGACCAATCCATGTGTCTCTCTCACATCAATGTTTCTTCCTCCCCCCTGCCCCCTCTCTTTCTAAATCAACGGGGAAAGTATCGCCGGGTGAGGAGTAAAATAAAATTATGTTTAAGTCATAGCTGAGCCTACGCAGTCTGTCACCCCGTAGGGCTCAGGTGGGGGATGCAGAGAGAAGGTCAGAGGGTCAGCCCTGGGGACGATGGCCGCTCTGACCTCGGGGAAGAGAACGTTGGAGAATTAGGACCGGGCGGTGGTTCTCGGCTCTGGTTCCGCCGCCACCAAGGCCTTGGAGGGAGGTGGGGCCTCCCGTGGGTGACACTCTGGGGGCAGAGCTGGCTGTGCTGGCTCTGGAGCAGCTGGGACTCGCCTGCCCGGATGTTGAGAAACAGGGGAGCTTAGCACCTGGCAGGGCCTGCTCCCGCCCACTCTGGCAGCATCTGTGGAGGCCGGGAGGGGAGTATCTAAGGGCCCCCTCATTTCAGGAGTTAATCCCGGCCAAGCTTAGAGGTGGTAGCCCCACCCCCACTCCCCCCACCTCCCCACACCACACCCCACCCTCTCCCACTTCCTGTGGCCCTCGACCAGCAGTCCCTGGGACATCACCCCGGACAGGGAGGGGCAGGCGCTCTGGCAGGGGGAAGGCAGGGTATCCGTGGGCTGGAGGGACGGTCAGAGGGAGGCTAGGAGGACTGGAACTTTCCTGGTGTAGCCGGTAGACCGGAAGTGGGTCTTCAGAGGGAGGCTCCTGCTGGGTGGGGAGGTGCATGGGATTGGGACACTTTAGTGGAGAAACATCAACCACCTGCAGTTCACCGCTTGCCCCTCCCCCCCTGGGGAGCGGGGGTCAGAGCGGGGGAGGGCCTTGCCCACCCCCTCTGGAGCCAGCAGCCCTGGAGAGGCACCTGGCAAACTCGGTGCCCCAGGAAAGCCAAGGACACTCAGCTGACCCCGAAGGCTGCGGAGTGAGTGAGGACTAGATTATTCTATGGTGATGGGAGACGCAGGCCGCCAGCAGGAGGAGTGACCGCAGGACGGGGGAGAAGGGGCCAGGCAGGGGGCCAGGAGGGTGCTGGGCAGCAGGCGCTGGTCCTCGGTGCAACGCAGGGGACAGGTGGGGGGCCAGAGCCACAGCCAGCAGCCCCCCAACACACACACACACACACACACACACACACACACACACACAGCTCTGTCTGCTCTGCATAACGGCATCAACCTTCCCGTTCCAAACTCACAGCACCAACAACAGAAACTGCTGCCCAAACCGGTGTGGCTCAGTGGATAGAGCGTCGGCCTGTGGACTGAGGGGTCCCAGGTTCGATTCCGATCAAGGGCATGTACCTTGGTTGCGGGCACATCTCCAGTAGGGGGGGTGTGCAGGAGGCGGCTGATCCATGTCTCTCTCTCATCGATGTTTCTAACGCTCTATCCCTCTCCCTTCCTCTCTGTAAAAATTCAACACAATATATTTAAAAAGAGAAAAAAGAAACTGCTGACCCCTCCTTGCAGCTGTGCACGCTCCCTCCCTCCCTCCGCTGCTGCACTTGCCCTCGGGAGAACAGGAAGCACAGCGAGCACCGGCCTAGCGAGCGAGCGTGGAAGGGCAGGTCTGGCCCTGCGTCAAGGTCTCGGTGAACCCCCTCCCTGGCTCCAGGGAGGTAAGGCGGTCCGTCCCGTTTATTAGAGGAGGAAGCGAACACTTAGATGCTGAGCTTGATAACATGCCCAAGGTCAGGCGGCCAGAGGGGCTGGGAATGCATGGTGGGGGAGGAGTGAGAGCCGGGGGGAGGGGCGGGGGGAGTTCCCAAGGCCGTGCCCTCCACCATCCACCGTCGCCCGCTCTGGCTGGCCAGGCCGCGGTCCAGCGGAGGAGGGACCAGTTCCACGGAGGAACCGGAGAGGCTGAGCCCAGCCAGAGAGACGGGCAACCTGGCCAGAAACTTTGGTCGCCCTGGCCTGGCCCGAAGCAGGGTGGGGAGGGGCAGGAAGAGGGGGCGCGGGGCAGGAGAGAGGAGGGACCTTCCGGGAGCCGACCTGGGAGAGCAGGGAGGGGCCTCCTCAGGATGGCTCAGCCCCGTCACCGGCATCACAGAGACACCTGTTCCGGAGCTGGGACACTTGGCACCGGCGCCTCCTCCCGCCCCCTCCGTCCCCGGCTCACAGTTTAATCCCTGATTGCAAAACCAGGGGCCCAAAGGTTGTGGCCCAGACCGCCGGGCACAGGTGTCCGGGGGAGGAGGAAGCTCCCCCACTACTTGGGCTAGTGCTGCAGAGAATAGAGTGGGGACCCCCGGAGAAGCAGGGGTACCCAGGCCGAGTGCACTGCCATAGATACATCCCCTCCTACAGTCCTCCCCGCACAGGCACCACCATCCTCCAGGGCACCCCTTCACACACACTGTGGGGCAGGCTGCCCACGGACGAGGACCCACACCCCAGCAGCTGCGGCCACCTGCCCACGTGGGCACACGGCTGGACACACCGACCCACGGGCACCGAGCCAGGAGGATGCCCGCCTGGCCCCGCCGCGGCCTCCCCCTCTCCCGGGCTCACCTCCACGAAGAAATGGGCCCAGATCTGGCTCCAGCGCCTGGACTCGGTGAGGGCCCCGTGCGTGGCCAGGTGGCTGCCCTTGACCGTGAGCGTGTAGTGGCATACACCCAGGACGCCGATGCCCAGGGCAAAGACCAGCCCATTCTCCGATCGCAGGCACAGGAACCCTGGTTGTGGGGGGGAAGGGGGGGCGGGGAGGGAGGAGCAAGGTTTTTCTCAGCGTTTGGAGATCTGGGCCTAAACCCGGGGAACCCCAGCCCCCAGTGAGCCCAGCCCTGGGGGCCACCACAGGCCGCGGCGGGGCGGGTCCCCCTGTGGCCTGAGGGGTTTGGGGACAAAGCAGAGCCCCACTGACTCCTCCAGGAGATCCCTAGGCTGCAGCCAGGCTGGGTGCGGTGGGGGTCCAGACCAGGGCAAGTCCAGGGAAACCCCTTCCCTCCTCACCCCATCTCTGCTGGTCCCACCCAACTTCCTCCCCTCCCCGGGACTACGGTCCTCCCCCCTCCCAGCCTCCCCACCCCTCCCAGCTGCCCCTCCTCTGTCTGCCCTTCATGCCTGGTCTCTCTCCCCCCCACACCCAACCCCTCACCCCGCACCTAGGTCCTCTGAGGACACAGAGCAGGACACCCCACACAGACGGTCAGATTGGGGGTCCCCAGCACGCAACGTCTCTCCAACTCCTCCCGCCACCCTCTTCATCCCCTTCCTCGCACCCTCCCCCCAGCCGGGCCCCCTGTCGTCCGTGTCCCCGGGTTCCCGGGTCCTCACCGGGCGGCAGGGCGAGGAGGCTGAGCGCCAGGATGGAGCCGTCCACGCCGTGGCGCTCCCACCACGAGCTCGCCCGCACCACGGCCTGGACCCGCGCCTCCAGCTCGCCCAGCAGCGGCTCGGCCCCGCCGCTCCCCCCGGGCGCTCCCCGCGCCGCCGTGTCCATGGGCCCCGGACCGCTGGGGGGACACCGGCGGCGGCGTCCGTCTGCGGCGCCCGGAGAGGCGCAGGGCGCAGGGCGCAGGGCGCAGGGCGCGGGCGGCCCGGGGCGGAGTCACGCGCCTGGCACCCGCCCCGGTGATGGTTCGCGCTGGGCACCCCGCGCGCTTCGGGACCAGAACTTCCGCGGGGGGAGCGGGCAGATGCGGGAGGGTGGGGAGGAGACGGGGAGCCCCCCTCCAACCTCCCCAGAGGAGAGGGGACCAGCGCCGGGGGACGCACAGATACCCCTTCCCCCTCCCCCAGGGTCCTGACCGCCTGACCTCAAACAACTCCGGCCCGCACCTGCTCCGGTTGCAGGATTTCCTTCCACAGCCCGAGTGTCTCTCTTCGTAGCACTTGGCAGACATGTGACCCCTACAGAGTTGGCTCACCAGTCCGGTGATTATTTTTAAAATATATTTTTATTGCCGAAACCGGTTTGGCTCAGTGGATAGAGCGTCGGTCTAGGGACTGAAAGGTCCCGGGTTTGATTCCGGTCAAGGGCATGTATCTTGGTTGCAGGCACATCCTGGGGGCTTGCAGGAGGCGGCTGATTGATCTCTCATCAATTTTTCTAACTTTCTATCCCTCTCCCTTCCTCTCTGTAAAAAATCAATAAATTAAATATAACATCGATGAGAGAGACATGGATCAGCTGCCTCCTGCACGCTCCCTATGGGGCAACCAATGTACAGGCCGACACTCTATCCACTGAGCCAAACCGGTTTCGGCAATAAAAATATATTTTAAAGAAATAAAATATATTTTTATTGATGTCAGAGAGGAAGGAAGAGGGAGCGAGGGATAGAAACGTCCATGATGAAAATCATTGATTGGCTGCCTTCTGCAGGCCCCCCACTGGGGATGGAGCCTGCAATCCCCGGCATGTGCCCTTGACTAGAATGGAATCTGGGACCTTTCGGTCCACAAGCTGACACTCTATCCACTGAGCCAAACCGGCCAGGACCAGGCCAGTGATTTGGGGGTGACAGAAAGAGCTGTAGCGGAAACACATCCAGACCTCACCATTCCCGGTGGGCTCCTTCACTTCCTCAGGGGTGCGCAGGTCTGGGCCCAGGAACAAGGTCAAGGCCACAGCAAACACCTCCTGCCCTTCCTTTCCCCCCAAGACTTGGGTCCTGGCCCCTTCCCAGCAGCCAGGGCCCCACCCAGCAGGGCCGGAGGCTGGAGCCACTGTGCTCTGCAAACTCCCTGGTCTTCCCCTGAGGTCCCTTTAAAAATTAGGTCTGGCCGAAACCGGTTTGGCTCAGTGGATAGAGTGTCAGCCTGTGGATTGAAGGGTCCTGGGTTCGATTCTGGTCAAGAGCATGTATCTTGGTTTCAGGCCCGGCTGGTGGGCGAGGCTCAGTGGTTTAGGGTCAACATACGAACCAGGAGGTCACGACTGTATTCCTGGTCAGGGCACATACCCAGGTTGCAGGCTCCATCCCCAGTTGGGGGGTAGAGGGGCCGTGCAGGAGGCAGCCAGTCAATGCTTCTCTCTCATCATTGATGTCTCTCTCTCCCTCCTTCTCTTTTCCTCTCTGAAATCAATAACAATATCCTTTACGGGGTGAAATGAGGTCTGGTATGGTCAGCACTTTCAGCAGGAGATTTTTGGGAGGGGCGATGAGACAGTGGAGGCGGGGGGCGGGGAGGGAGACTCCTTCTGTTTTCCTTCATGAATTCTTTTTTAAAAAATATATATTTTATTGATATTTTTACAGAGAGAAAGGGGGAGAAATAGAGAGCTAGAAACATAGATCAACTGCCTCCTGCACGCCCCCTATTGGGGATGTGCCCGCAACCAAGGTACATGCCCTGGACTGGAATTGAACCTGAGACCCTTCAGTCCGCAGACCGAAGCTCTATCCACTGAGCCAAACCAGTTCCGGCAGTTTGTCTTATTTTTAGTCTTCTTTCTGGTCCAAACCCGAGACAGGTGAGCCCTCCTCCAGGCCCCAGTGGACCAGGGGGACCTTGGGCCTTTGATGACTGGGGGTGTGGGAAGTGGGGTGTCACGTGATGCCAGGTTTGACCTTCCCGGGACCTCCGGAGTTCCCCACCCTGGGGCGGCGATGACTCCTCCCTTTTGTGATTCAAATCTTTATTTGCGGGGTTCACTGGGGTTAATGATTGTTGTGGTTGGGAAGGAGCCCTGCCCTGACCCCAGGGCTTGGAGGGGGGTCCCCGAGAGTTTGGAGGGAGACCTGGGAGGCTGGGGGGACCCCTCTTCCAGCAATGCAGCCCTGTCTGTGCTCGAAGCCTGGCTGGCTGGGTCTTTAACCCTTCCTTGTCTTCCACCCATCACGCCACCCTCCCCTCCCCAACCCCCACCCCTCAGTCATCAAAGCCTGGTGAGGCCCGGCTCCATGAGGCAAGCGGCGTTATTCACAGGGTGGGGTCCAGAGGAGCTGGGGAGAAGCAGCCCAGCCTCTGGCTCAGATCTTGGTCACCTGAGAGTGGGACTGGCACCCCAAGTTCCCCCTGGCTCCCGCAGGGAGGGCCCACATGGACAGGTGGCCCAGCCTCACCTCCGAGGACCGGACCCCTGGCCTGCCCCAGCTGCCTGCAGCCTCTATCCGCCCTCCCCGCTGCCAGCCATCCTGCAGGAACCGAGCCAGGTGGGTGACGGCCCAGAGGCAGGTCAGGGAGAGGGGGAGGGGGAAGTCGAGGGGGCCAGCCTGGTGCTGCTGGGGACACTGCTGAGGCTCCCAGCGCTGCCAGTCTGTCCCCACCTTCCAGGAAGGGAAACAGAGGCCCAGGCGACCTTTCCGAAAACACTCAGTAAGGTAGGTCCTTGAACACCCAAGGCTGGGGGTGTTGGGAACCCCGACTCCTGGCCGGTGAGGTTCCCCAAGGGGCGCCTGGTTGCTCCCTCGGAGTCCGGTTGGCACCACCATCCAGTGTGTGCCCGTGACTCTGGATAGGGGTTCGCCTCGAGGGTGTGTGTTGGGCCTGGCGGGGTTGGTGCCAGGGGTGGGAGTGAGAGCCGGGGTTCGCACACAGTGTGGAGGCCAAGAACCATGAGTAGCGCGAGGCTCTGGACTCAGACACACCTCGGTTCCAGTCCCTGCTGTGTGAACTTGGCCTCGGTGAGCCTCAGGTTCCCGAGAGGGTGATTCGGAGTGGACGAAGGTGATACCGTTACCTTAACAGTTCTCTGGGGAGAGTATTAGGATCATTTCTTTTTGTTGTTGCTTTAAATATGTTTTTACTTATTTCTAGAAAGGGAGAGGGATAGAGAAATAAAAAAATCGATTAGGGAGGAGCATCATTGATTGGCTGCCTCCTGCACGCCCCTTCCTGGGGATCGAGCCCGAAACCCAGGCCGAGAACGGAATCTTGCCCTCCTGCTTCATAGGTTGACCCTCAACCCCTGAGCCACACCAGCCAGGAAAGATCATTTCTGTAGAACGGATACCACTGGGCCACTCAGGGCAAGTGCTGGTGGTAGATACAGTTATCACGAAGGCCAGTTCTTGTGCCATTGTAATTATTATTGTTATGTTGAATATTGACATCGTTTAAATCTGATACCCTTTGGTATCGATAATGACAGATAATGACAGTAAAACGTGGTTTCCATTTCCAGCAGGAAAAGGGCCTGAACATGCTCTCTCTGCCTATTTCCCGCTGCTCCTTGCCCATGTTTTTTCTCTGTGTGTATATGTATGTATATGTGTATGTATGTATATGTGTGTGAGTGTGTGTATATATATGTGTGAGTGTGTGTGTATGTATGTATATGTGTATGTATGTATATGTGTGTGTGTGTGAATGTGTGTGTGTGTGTGTGTGTGTGTGTGTGTGTAGGGCTGAGGGTCAGGGCCATGGTGACCCCTCCCACAGCTCTGGAGTAGGACCACGCTGTGCAGATGGTGTGGGGAGCACTGAAAGGGGAGGCTGGGGACCTCCCAGCCTGTCAGTTCTCTCTGCCATGGGCGCAGGGATGCCCAGGCCTGGCTGATGCCCATGAACCCTCCTCACCTCCAGATTCCCGACCGCCAGGTCAGGCTGGGCTGTCATCGCCCCCTGCTGGTCAGAGGAAGACGCCTCTCGGTGTTTAGTGGGGGCGGGACTCCGACTCAAGAGCCTGCACCTGGGACTGCCTGGGGGGCTCAGCAGCTGGGTGGGGTTGGGGTCACAGGAACAATGGGTCTGTCTCAGGCCCCCAGTAAGCAGGATCATTACTCACGCTGTGCGGTAAGTGCTTTGCCCATTATCACTTCACCCCCTCATGACCTATGGGACTAACACTGTTATTATAATAAATTATGATACCTACTTTACAGACTCAAGATGGGGAGATTGGGGGGGGGGGGGCGGGCGACTTACCCAAGGCCACCCAGCTAGAAAGGGCGAAGATGGTTTTGCTGCCCAGAGGTGGCTGCCTCCTGGGGCTTGCCGCCTCCCATAAACCCAGGTTTATCTCAGAGGATGTGACGCAGGTACGTGGGCGCCGGAGGCAGCTGGCACCATGGGAAGCATCGGGAAGCCTGGTACTACTTTGTCCACTTGGCTGCTCTGTGACCCTTGCCCTCTGGCCTCAGTTAACCTCGTCTATAAAATGAGACCGTGAGCCACGTACCCGGAGGCCCTTCCTGCCTCTGACTCATTCATTCCTCACCTTCATCTCCGTCCTCAGTACAGTCCCACTTACAATCCGGTCCACAGCAGGCTAAGGCTCGTAACCGGGGACCCTGGGCCTCTTGGGGTTCCCTGAACGGCCTGGAGCTGTGCATGAAAGTGCACTTGAGTGCGTGCGCGCCCGATGCGCATTCTCCAGGGAAAGTGTCCGTATCAGCAGCAGATTCTAATCCCCAACGCCTCAGCATCATTGGTTAGCCTCGCCTTTGAGGATAACCTCCCTAGCTCGATCTGCGTTTTTAGGGGAAGGAGTGGAGAAAGGGGAGTCTGGTGTCCAATTCTCCCCTTCACTCTGTCTCCCCCAGACTTCTGGAGCCACCAGCTCTGCGCCCCGGGTTTCCACCCTCAGCCCCACTGACCTCTGGAGACCTCTGCCCCACTGCTTCCGGTTAATCTCCACGCTGACGCTCTGATCCTCTCTTGTCACTTGGAATCTTCATCCCCATGCCCTTCCCTGGACCTGCTTCACGGCCTGTTCCGGCCGGTCTTTCCAGAGGTAGGTGCAATGACCAGGAGGGCCAGTAGGGGTCGCTGGGCTGAGGAACCCCGTAGAGCAGGCAGGCAGAATCTCACGTCTGGTTGGCCACCTTGACAGACCTCAGTCCGCACTGTGTCCGGTCTGGCCCTTCCTCTTGGTAAGCCTCAGTTTTTTCATCTGTAGAGTGGAGGGAGGGGGCCTAGAACCCCTAGGTGGTTGCTAGGCAACCTTCCAGCCCTGAGGTCCTGTGAACCTTTCTGCTTGATGCTGGAAGGAGGGGGTTGTCTTGAACTCCCCTTGGCAGAAGCGCTTGGACCAGCATCCGGAGGGAATGGAACAAAACTCCAGAGCCCTTTCCCAAACTTGACTGAGAAAACAGAGCTCATTGTCCTGCGGCTTAAGGGGGAGCTGGAAGAGAGGAGGGTTCTAAACAGGGCTGCCCCAAGAGCTGCCGGGATCGGGTCGGGGGAAGAGGGCCTTGATCCAGGGTTGATGGGGCCCAGGTGGTGGATGGCAGTGAGATTCGGCTTCTGCCCGTGTCTGGAGAAGCCCAGGCAGACCCCGTTGAGAGGGAGAGAAAGCGGGGTCCCACCTTCAGCGGCTGGGGGTCGTCTCATCCCAGTTCCGAGCCTTCCCGCTCCGTCAGCTCCAAATTCTGGGCCCCGGAAGCAGGGGAAGGCCCAGGAGGAGGGGATGCAGAGATGTCCTGGGAGGAGTGCCCAGCCACCCATTCCAAGTCTCCCTGCCAGGAATGGGACCAAATCCTCGAGGGCACAGAAAGACCCTGTCCCTCTCCTCCCCCACCCCCTTGCCCTCTTCATCCCAAGCCTCTCCCACCCCACGTGACTAAAGAACAGGACACAGGCATGACATGATGCAGAACATACTCCGCAGAAGTTATAATAACCTGCAGAGGGCGCTGTGCGCAGGGTGGAGTCACAGAGCCCGCCCGCCCGCCCCAGCGCAGGAGGACTGGAGGGGCTGAGGCAGTGCTCGGCCAGGAACAGGGGGGAAGGGCAGCACCTGGGGCTCCGAGGAAATCGAGTCGGCACTTGGGGTGGCCCCAGGCTCAGGCCGAGAACAGGGAGGAGGTGGAGGGTGGGGGGGGCTCAGGGTGGCAGTGGCCGCAACACAGCCCTCCGGGTGGGACCAGGCACTACAGACCGCCTCCATCACACCCCCAGCTCTGGGCATGGCCGGACAGGGCCCACACTCGGGCACAGACACCCCAAGGGAGGTCCCTGGCATTCTTTGGGGGTTCTCTTTCCCTGCCCCAGCCGGGGAAGGAGCAGGAGAGGAGGCTGTGGCCGTGCTCCCAGCGGAAGTTGCTTCCAAGCTGAAGGTCCATTGCATGGGGGTGTGCATGTGTCATACATGTGTGTGAGCTCCTGAGTGACCCCACATCTGTGACCCCTGTGTGACTGGAGAGCTCTGAGGACCTTAAGGGGCTGGCCTTCCTCCTGCCAGCTCTCGAGCTCTCCCTTACCCACTGTTTATGCAGAACAGGCCACATCCCAGCCGCCCCAGGGAAACCCACCAACCAACCCCAACACAGGCACACAGCCCTGCGGACAATCAGCAGCTTCGATTGTCCACCTCCTCAGGCTGCTCCAGCGTCCGCACCTCGGCCTGCCCACTCTAGGCTGGACTCCCTGCCACGCCCGGCCTCCGCCTGCCTCGGGCCTGGGGCCATAATACTGCAGCCGGTTACTCTAGCACCTTGCGGCGGTTGCCCTGACCCTCTGGAGTCCCTGGCGGGCCAGGCTACAAAGCCAAGGAGAGGGGCGGGTGGAGGAGGACAGGGGAGGGAGGGCAGAGCCAGCCTGGGCTCCACCCCAGGGTAAGCTGGAAAGGGCCTCAGTCATCCCCCCCAACACACACACACACACACACACACACACACACACACACACTCCAGCCTGGCACTCCAACTCCCCGGCATGGCCGCTGGGAGAAGGAGAGGGGGCTGCTGGGTAGGGGCAGGGGTGAGGACTGAGGTCAGGGGGCATTTGGCTGAAGAGTGGAACCAGGCCCTCTTCTCTGGAGTGTGAAGGGAGCAGCCCAAACTCTCCTCTCCCCCAAAATGCAGGACGTGAGCAAGTGTCGAGCATGAGCCACCGGATCCCCGGAGGAGGGATGGGGGAGACAGCGGTCCTTGGGACAGGCTGGGCCCACCCCCCCACACACCCACTCCCACCCGCTCTTCCTGGGCACGCGGTCTAGTCCCCGGGCCTCCTGCAGATCCACGTGTCCTTTGGGGCCACTCCAATGGGGGTGGCTCCAGGCCACACCCTCGATTTTGCGAGTCCTTGCCCCTGGGGAGGGCCTGGGGCTGCAGGGCTGGCGACTGTGGGGACTTCGTGGCCCCACCAAAGGTTGTGGCAACTTGCAATTCACTTTGGTCTGGGAGAGGAGGCCCGTTATCTGTGGAGAAAGAGACAGAAACGACCTCAGGGAAGAGCCTCTGAGACGTGTTAGACCAAGACTAGCCATTTGGACAACGTGACAGCTTCCCGTTGGGCAGGCTGATGGGCAGGAACGGGGACACTTGCCTAGGGGTGCCCACCCACACCCCAAACTCTAAACCGGACTGCCTCCCCCCATCCACCACTGCCCACACATGTAGGGTAAAGGCCAGAGATACCCAAAGGGTTTGTGGTTGGCCAGGAGGGAGGGGTGGGGGCAGGGACGGGCCACGGTTCAGCTGGGGTGACAGCAGCTTTGAGCGCCCCAAGGTTTCTGCCCACCCTGGGAGTCACCCAGCCCCCAGGTGTTAGACAGGGAGCCAGCCCAGCTCTGCCCCCAGCAGCCGCAGGCCCTCGGGGTGAGCGATTCAAACCCTCTGAGCCCCCACTTGCTCGCTAGAAAATGGGGGTGATCTAGCCCTGCGCTGGGGAACTGGGGGGAATTCAATGAAAGAACAAGTGCAAGGAGGCGGGACGTGGGAGGGCTCAAAACATCCTGGCTGCCAGGACTGTGCCCACCCTGTCTGGTCCCGATCCAGACACCCCTTCCCCACGTTTTGATTTGTCCCAAACCGAGGCGCACTTTTCATTGGCTGTGATCAAGTCTTCACCCAATGGGCAGCCTCTTTTTCTGAACTGGGGGTGAAGAAAACAAGTGGGGCTTCATGCGATGGGTGGGGACTGGGTTTTATGAAACGCGGTGTTACCCCTCGCTTCCGGGCAAAGCAGATCCCCTCCCCCCTCCCCCCCCCCCGCCTGTCTCTGGCCCCATTGGGGTTGGGGGGAGGGGAGAATGGGGGAGGGGGCGGGGACAGGCACTCACAGCTCCGTGTCCTCCAGGGCCGGTGGGCGCTCCAGCGCCTGCCTCCGCCTCCGCACGGCCCCCAAGATCTTCTTGCGGGACCCCAGGGGGACGCTGATGCTGCGGAGGTCGAGGTCCGAGCACAGCGTCAGGGCCTCCAGGTCGATCTTCTCCTGGCGCAGGAGCGGGGCGAAGTCCTCCAGGTGCAGGGAGGCCAGGAAGGTCTCCAGCGGGCTGGTCTCGGGCTCCAGGTCCTCGTCGAGGCCCAGGTCCAGCTCGTCCCAGGGCAGCTCCTCGGCGCAGCTGCGCTCCTGCAGGCTGTTGGCACTGCCCAGGCTGTCCTCGTCCAGGCTGGGGGAGCTCTGTAGCCGGCCCCGCGGCGTGCCCGCGCCGTCCAGCGCCGCGTCCTCCCGGCCCAGCCCGTGCAGCCCGCTGCTCAGGTAGTTCCGGCGGAACACCATGGTGCCCAGGCCCGGCCGGGTAAACAGGGAGTCGTGGCCGGAGTCGGTGCTCACCTCCGAGTGGGCCGGCTCGTTGGCCAGCGTGGCACGGGAGACGCTGTCCTCGTCCGAGAGGAACATGTCCCGGAGCGGGGAGCGGCCCCACTCCTTGGGGTTGGCGTAGTGGCCCTGGCGCACGAACATCACGTCGCTGCCCAGCTGCAGGCCCGAGAGCGAGCGCACGCTCTTGCGCCCGTCCTCCGACACCTTGAACGTGCCCTCGCCGCCCTGCTTGCGCCGCTCCAGCTTGCGCTGGATCTTGGCCTTGCCCCGGTTGGTGCCCTGCAGGGTGGCCTGCGAGTAGGGCAGCTGGCTGCCCAGCGCCAGGGGCTGCAGCCGGCGGCTCAGCGTGCTGGACGCGAGGCTGGAGAAGCTGAGGGTGTCCGAGCGCTCCGCCAGCTCCCGCCGGTAGCGCCGCTCCATGCGCTCGTGGTGCTTGCGCTGCATCTTGGCGCACTCGCGGATGCGCCGCTCCGCCTCGCGGAAGGCCTTGTCCTTCAGCTTGCCCACCAGCTTGGGGTTGAGGCCGCTCTGCTTGGCCGCGATGGAGTCCAGGTAGCGCACGCACTCCATGTGGCCCTTCATGGCGGCCATGTCCAGCGGCGTGTGGTAGTCGTTGTCCAGGCACCAGATGTTGGCCCCGAAGGACACCAGGAAGGAGAGGCAGTGCAGGTGGCCGTTGGAGGCGGCCAGGTGCAGGGGCGTGTTACCCCAGATGTCGCACTTGTCCGGGTCGCCCCTGCAGAGCGAGAACACGTGGGGCAGGGGCGGGGGTGAGCCATCGCAGCGCAGGAGGGCAGTCGGTGGTGGCCGCGGGTGTGGGCAGCTGCCAGCCTCCCCGCGACGGGCACACCAGCGAGACCCGAGGGCCTGAGATCTCTCCTGATTTCAAGGGGATGCGCAGCCCGGGGTCACTAGTGGGAACCTAGGCGGCCCTTGGGGTACGCAGGGGGCGGGACGACAGAGAAGGCGGGGCCAGGGCGGGGCTTTCCCCAAGAGAACCGAGGGCTGGGAATCTCAGGGGATGAATAATTGATGCCCAGAGAGAAAGGGGTGAATTATTCATGGGGCCCAGTGGGGAGCTGGCCCAGAGAGGTGGTGGGCCCGGGCGCGCCTTGGGGCTCTAGGCTGGCGGGGTGGGGAGCCCCGGCGGCGGGTGCGGGGAGCGATCGGAGGAGGATGCGGGGTGGTGGGTGCTGGGCCCGAGCCCGGGGCGAGAGGGGGGGCGTGAGCGTGTGTGCCTGCGTGGCCGGCGGGCACAGCCCTGTCTGCAGGGAGCGGGGCCAGGCCTGGCAAGGCCGAGTGTGAGAGCAGGTGTCGGGTCTTGGCCTGGGCCAGGAGGGGAGAGTGGGGGCAGCCAGGACTAGAGGGAGGAGGAGGGAAGGCCGCCGCCGCGGCCCAGCGCCCTCTCCGCCCGGCCCGCTGCCCCATCACAAGGAGCCGGGCGGCGGGGCAGGCCTGTCCCCGGGACGCAACCGGCCCGGCCTCACCCTCCACACCAGGCGGTGTGCCCCCAGCCGGGCAGGCTCCCGCCGGCTCCTCCAAGCCCCCCCTCCCGCAGGAGCCTCGCTCAGTGCCTCTGCCTCCCGCTAATGAGGCCACAGGTCAGCCCTCGGGGCTGGAGGAAGAATCGCCCCTTTGTCACCACCGCTCCGAGCAACCCCCTCCTCACTTCCCTCCACGGAGCCAAGTCCCGCAGGGCCCTGGGGGAAGGGGCTGCCCGCCAGCTGGTGTCCACACCCAGACACCACCCGTGCCCTGTGTTGGCGTTGTTGGGGGCGCTGGGGGAGGAAGGAGTCTCCCCGAGGCAGGGGCCGGAGGGCAGGATCACGCGTGACCTCTCGGCGTGGAGAGGCGCCTCCTGGAACGGGGGTCAGCTGCCTGGTCCTAGGGGCTGCCCCCCGCCTGCTGGGCCCCAGGAACAGCCGCCCAGGGCAGGCAAGGGGGGGTTCCCCCACGCACCCCATACTCAGGCCCCAGGCCGGCCCCTGGCCCTCCCCATGTGCCCAGGACCCTCCCTGCGCAGCTCCTCCTCGCTCTCTCTGTCCAGGCTGCCCCCGTGTCTGTCCATTCGGCCTGACTTTTCTATAAATCTGCGGGGGGGAGGGTGGGGAGTTGTCCACAAGACCATGTGGCCCCGGGAGCCCCCTTCCGTGTCCCTGAACCCTGCATTCCTCCACGGCTACCCCCAGACCCCTTCCCCGGCCCTGACGCCTGGGCTCCACGCTCCCCCTCCCCCCAGACCATTCCAGAGGGAGGGAGAGGGAGCCTTCCGTGGGGGAGGGGTGCAGCGGGAGCTGTGGGGTGGCTGAGCCCAGGGACAGCTGGTGCTGGGGGCAATGCCCATAAATCCCGGCGGTGAGTGTGAGCCCAGCCTGGGGGGGACGGCACCCTGCTGGGCGAGCCCTCAGACCCAGGCTGGCTCAGCAGCGGGGACCACTCCTTCCCTAGGCCCCCTCCCCGTCCCCTCTGAGGCTTGGGCACCTTCTCTCCCCTCTCACTGCGCCTCTCAGGCTCGCTGCAAGGTGCCACCCGCGCAGGAGACCTCTCCCCCTCCCCTTTCCTCCGCAGCCCCTCCCACGATCGTGAACCCCCAAATCCTAGCCCGCCTCTCCTAGCCCCATCCAGGTCACAAGTGTCACATGCCTCAGCCGGTGTCCTCCTCCCTCCCACGACTGCCAGGCCCCGAAGTCCCACCCCAGGGTCCGTCCCCGCGGAAGGAGGTGGCTCAGAGGAGAGGGGCCCGGGTCCTGTGGGGGGCTGGGGGCTGAGAGGAGGGCGCTCTGCCCTCTCCCCTGCGGGGCTGGGCTGGGCTGGGCACTCACCCCCGGCTCACGATGAGGCGCAGCGACTCCAGGTTGCCATGGTAAGCAGCCCAGAGAGTGGGGGTCATGCCATCCTCGTCGGGGGCGTTCAGCTCCTTCCGGGTGGCCTCCTTGAGGAGCTCCAGGTAGCCGTCCCGGGCCGCCCGGTGGTACTGGTCGTTCATGGCTCCCGGCTTGGACGGGGCGGGCCAGCGGCTCGGGGAAAGGGCCCCCCGCGGGGGAGGTTTTCGGGGTTAGGACTGAGGCATGGGGTGGGGGCAGGGGGCCGGGCCGGGGCTGGGGCCGCCAGCCCCGCTGCCGCAGACGGTGGGTGCGGAGCGCAGAGCCGCCGCTACTCCGACATCCGAGCCGCGCACCTGCCGGAGGGGGCGGGTCTCCCGCGGCCCAGGGGACCCGCCCCCCGGCTGCCCCTGGGTCCTAAACACCCTGGGTCCCAGAGCCCTGGGGTGCCCGGGCGAGCCCCTGCCCGCTCCCCCAAAATGCCCACCCCGGCTCCCTGCGCGGCGAGGGCCTGTCTCGGGGCAGTCCGAGGCCTGAACTCACTGGAACCCGGGGGCGCGGATCCCGTGTCCCCAAGCACCCCACGCACCCCAGGAACGGCTCGAGGACGGGGGGGAGCGGGGGGTGTCTGCGGCAGCCCCGACCCCTGGGACCGAGGGCCGGAGAGGGTGGCGAGGACGTGAGCAGAACCGGGCGGTCCGGTCCGGTCCAGTCCGCTCCCGCGGGGTCCGCAGACTCTGTCCGGCAGGGGGCGCTGGAGACGCGCGCGGACTCGGCGCGCCGCCGCGGGAGAACTTGGATGCGAGCTGGACCAGGGCGCATGGGGCGGAGCAGAGGACGGGGCGCAGGGGGGCCGGGCAGGAGGGGGGCAGGGAGGGGGAACTTAGATCACTGCGAGGGCCCCGGGGGGGGCGCGCCAGGGAAAAGGGGCACCGGGGGCCGGAGTGCGGGCAGCAACAGGGGCGCACCAAGGCCCAGGGCGCGCCGCGGGCGTGGCGATGCCCCCGGGTCCTCGGGGCAGCCCCTGGACGGAAGTTCTCAGGGCTCCGGGGTGCCAGGGCGGGGTGGGCCGGGGAGCCTGGCCCCGCAGAGGTGACGGGCGGCCGGGGTGGGGCGCCTCTTCACGGGCAGATATAAATCTCACCTTATCGGGCGCCCGCGCTCTCCCCTCAAACGCAGCGCGGAGGGAAGATGGATCGTGTGAGCGGGCCGGAGAGGTTTATGGAGCGGCGCTCCGGCCGCTGTAAATCACCCCGCCGGCCCCGCTATAAAGCGCGCGCCCGGCCCCGCGTGGGAGAGACGCGCCGCTCGCCACCCTCCGGCCCCCAGCGCGGCGCGGGCTCCCGGCGCAGCCAGGTGGGTGGGTGCCCGGGCCGGGGAGGGGCGCGCGGGTGTGGGAGGTGGCGGGGGGGGGTGTCCTCGGACGAGGGTCTCCAAGGGGGCTGCCGCCGCCCGCCGTCCCCGCTTTGCTCTCCCGCCTTCCCGGCGCGCCCTCTATCCATCTCCCCCTTTCTTCCCCCCGCAGCCCCTCCAAGTCCGGAAAGCCCTGGTCCCCGATCTAGGGAGACCCTGGGGGACCGAACCCCGGCGCCTGTCCGCTCCTCCCCCGCAGTGACCCCGCCCAGCCCCTGCCGTCGCCCGGGCCATGTCCGCGGAGCCCGCCGCCGCCGCCGCCGCCGCGCCCCCGGAGAGCCCGCGGGGCCCCCGCGAGGTGTGGAAGAAGGGCGGCCGCCTGCTGTCGGGGCTGCTGGCGGTGAACGTGCTGCTGCTCGCCTGCACGCTCGTCAGCGGCGGCGCCTTCAACAAGGTGGCCGTGTACGACACCGACGTGTCCGCGCTGCTCACCGCGCTGATGCTGCTGGCCGCGCTCTGGATCGCCTTCTACCTGCTGCGCACCGCGCGCTGCCCCGGCGCCGTGCCCTATCGCGACGCGCACGCGGGCCCCATCTGGCTCCGAGGTGCCGGGGGGCCGGGGGGCAGCGAAGGAGGAGAGGGGTGGGGGTGGGCTGGGGGACGGGGAGCTGGGAGGTGGGGATCTCTGAGGCACACTGGGGAGGGCGGGGAGGGAGAGGGTTAGAGGGTCCCCTGGCAAGACTAGAGGTGGCTGAGGGAGGTGGGCTGCGGGTGAGGGAGAGAGAGGAGGAAGGGAGAGGAGCCCGGAGCGGGGAGAAGGGGAACCTCTTTGCCCTAAAGATCAAGAAAGGGTGGTCCTGGGAGAGTCTCTGCGGGGGGAGTGGGGGAGGATGAGGGAAGAGCGGACAGCTGCAGCCAGACAGCCATGGAGGGCCCCTCTCCCTCTCTAGCCCCAAAGAGTGGGTGCATTCATCCACCCACCCCCTCACTCATCCACTCATCCTTCCACCCACCCACTCATCCTCCAGTGCATCCATGGACCTCTACACCTATTCATCCGTCCACCTACCAGCCAGCCAGCCGCTGCTGGATCCCATCCATCCATCCATCCATCCATCCATGCATCTATCCATGCATCCATCTCCCCAACCAACCATCCATTCATCTAGTCTTCTCTCCTCAGGTCCATAACCCTCCTCTCCCACCTCTCTGATCCTCCCCCTCGCCCCGGCCCCCCCATTTCCAGGTGGGCTGGTGCTGTTTGGGATCTGCACCCTGGTCATGGATGTCTTCAAGATGGGCTACTACTCCAGCTTCTTCGAGTGCCAGTCGGCCATCAAGATTCTGCACCCTCTGACCCAGGCTGTGTTTGTCATTGTCCAGGTGGGTGGGAGGGAGGATGGGTGGGAGGATGTGGTGGACGGGGTCAGGAGAGCTGAGCTCCACTCTTATCTGCCCTGAACGGCCGGATAACGTGGGGACAGGACGGCAGAGATCACGAGGCCCTCGGCGGCACTTGATAATGAAGTCACATCCACATGCGAGGGCCCACGCCGGGTGGTTTCACGTCAGCCCGAGCCGTGCCACCCGTTCACACCTGAGAGGTGTGAGTGCGGCAGCCAACCCGTCTCCCAGAACTTGGCCTGCCCTCCCTGGGTGCCCGTGGAGGGCATCCGTCTCGGCCCAGGCCCGCCCTGGCCCCTATAGTGTGTGTATTTGTTCAGAAATAGCATGTGCTGGACCTAGGGTTTTTCCTAGATGTTCATTTATATATTTTTTCTTTTTTAATATATTTTATTGATTTTTTACAGAGAGGAGGGGAGAGAGATAGAAAGTCAGAAACATTGATGAGAGAGAGACATCAATCAGCCGCCTCCTGCACGCCCCACAATGGAGATGTGCCCGCAAGCAAGGCACATGCCCCCGACTGGAATCAAACCTGGGACCTTTCAGTTCAGTCCACAAGCCGACGCTCTATCCACTGAGACAAACCGGTCTCGGCCATTTTTTCTTTATTGTATGTATAACACTTTGAAAGATCTTTCTACCAAGCTTAGGCAGGACTGGCCTTTCCTGGGGCCAGCGGGACCCATCTGACCAGGATGACCCCGTGTTATGGTGCCTCCCCCAAACCACTGTCCCCGGGGCCAGTTGTCCACAGTTCAGCAGGTTCCCGACTGGGATTCACGTCGCTTTCGTCTCTTACCTGTTGTGGGTTTGAAGAACACTCAGGTGGAAGGGAAACCCAGGGACCTGGTTGGCTGGCGGCCAGAGGAGGGCGAGGCCTGGCGGGGCAGCCAGGGATGAAGGTGGGGAGGGGGTGTTGGCAACGCCAGGGAGAAGTCGCCAGGGCGTGACGTGGGCACTGGAGTTCAGCTGTGTTTGCTCTGCAGCGCGAATGAGCACGCCGCCCTCTCTCCACGCAGACTTACTTCCTCTGGGTCTCGGCTAAGGACTGTGTTCACGTCCACCTGGATCTGACCCGGTGAGGGCCTGCCCATCGCCCGGCGTGAGAAATGCGGGCTACCAACCTGGGGCCTCTTTCTGTCCATTTCCATCACCCCGTGTGGTGGTGGTGGTGTGTGTGTGTGTGTGTGTGTGTGTGTGTGACCTGCATGGCTTTGGCGGGATGGGCGATGCAGGGCATTCAATGTCCTTTTCCCCAGGACAGGGAGCAGGGTGGCCTGAACCCCTGGGTCCCCCCTCAATACGCCCCCTTGGCATCCCTGCACCCCACCAGGCTGTTTCTTCCAAACTCAGCTTCTTCCCGTCCACACCTCGGCCTGGCTGCTTTCTGTGTCTCAGCACCGCCTCCCGCTGAGGCTCCCACCCTCTCTCCATCTCGCCAGCGATCCAAGATGAGCCAGGGGTCTCACGGCCTCTGGCTCTCCCCCCCTAACAGGTGTGGCCTCATGTTCACCCTCAGCACCAACCTGGCCATCTGGATGGCGGCCGTGGTGGACGAGTCCGTGCACCAGGCCGGCTCGAACAGCAACGCCAGCCACGCCCGCCTGGCTCCGGACCGTGAGTGCCAACCCAGATGACCCCCGGCCTGCGACCCTGGGCCTCAGGCGGGGGCTTCATGGGCTTGTACAGTGGGTCTCTGCGCCGTCCCCGGAGAGCTACCTCCTGCCCCAGGCCCTGGCTCTGACGCTGACCTGTGGGCGTAGGTGACACAGGACGGCCCAGTGCAGGGGGTGGGGGGTGTGTACCTTCTCATCCCGGAGAACGTGCCTTGGTCCGGCTGTCCAGGTCCCCATTCCACTAAAGAAGGGGCTTGGGCTCCCGGAAGACAGGGCAAGGCCGATGGAATTGGAGGGAGAGGAAGGGAGCGGAGTGTCTTGATGGCTGAAGCAGGGGGTCAGCTGGAAAGCTCGCCAGGAGACGCTAGAAATAATGTCACCATGACAACGGTGGCCACCCACCGAGCTCTGCCTGCGGGCGCCGTGCCCCGTGTGTTAACCCTCATGTTACTCAGCCCTCAGCGCCCCTGCGAGATGGAACATTAACACCCCATTTCTCAGCTGAAGACGCTAAGGCAGAGCGAGGTGGCATAGCGTGCCCAAGGTCACAGAGCTTGGAACCGGGCAACTAGCGTTCAGCTCCAGCTTTGCTTTTAGCCAAAGTGCTACCCCGAGGAAGAATGGGGTGCCGAACCCCGGGTCCTACTTCTCTGGACTTTTCTAGGGCCCCCCACTAGTCAGGACCAGATTAGATGACTAAGTTCGTCTGGACTTGACCTGAAGACACAGCACGCCCCCAGGCTGGGAGAGTCCAGGACGGGAATGTGTGGGCCCAGCCCCGTGCCCCCCACCACCGAGACCCCCACCAAGACCCCCAGCCCAGCAAGACTGACAAAGGGCCACCTTTTACAGACAGGGGGTTCCTGAGGAGAGGCAGCCAACGGAATGTGCTGGGGTTACGGGGGTCCAGAGAGGCACGCTGGAGAGGTACCTGCCTGGGCTCAGAGGCAGGTCACGTGCCAAAGCTCTGGCCTCACAAGACACTTTACCTCCGTGAGCTTCCGTTTCTCCATCTGCCAAACCAGCTGGCACCGTGCTGGGGGTCAAAGAGATGTTTGCCAAGGCCCCAGGTGCCCTACAAAGCACGGGCTGGGTGCAGGACGAGGGTCCTTTTAGCATGGCTCATTCAGCCAGGGCACGGCGGTCAGGGTCCAGACTAGGCCCGCAGCTGGCTCTCTGGGCTGAGTCAGATGCTGGGAGAGCTCAGAGGAAGCTAGGAGTTTGGGGGTTTACAATGGGGCCACCTTCTACAGGCCTAGACCCCTAGGGGTCATTCCTGGGGGGACGGGTTGGCTGTGTTTTCCTGAAGGAATGGCCTGGGGTGAAGGGAGCAGCTTTGCAGTTCCGATTTTTAAAAATATATATTTTATTGATTTTTTTCAGAGAGGAAGGGAGAGGGATAGAGAGTTAGAAACATCGATGAGAGAGAGACAACGATCAGCTGCCTCCTGCACGCCCGCTACTGGGGATGTGCCCACAACCAAGATACATGTCCTTGACTGGAATCGAACCTGGGACTCTTCAGTCCGCAGGCTGATGCTCTATCCACTGAGCCAACCGGTTTGGGCAGATTTTTTTTTAAAAATGTATTTTATTGATTTTTTACAGAGAGGAAGGGAGAGGAATAGAGAGTTAGAAACATTGATGAGAGAGAGACATCCATCAGCCGCCTCCTGCACACCCCCCACCGGGGATGTGCCCGCAACCAGGATATATGCCCTTGACCGGAATCGAACCTGAGACCTCTCAGTCCACAGGCCGACGCTCTATCCACTGAGCCACACCGGTTTCTGCAGATTTTTTTTTTTTAATTGAGCCCTGGATACTGTTTGCTGATGTGCCCTGCGGTCTCGGGCACACAGTAGGTGTTCAGTAAACATGTGTGGTGTGCATGAACATGCCAAGCCCAGTGAGGGCGTTCGGGATGCGGTAGTGAGTGTGGCAGCCAGAGAGGTCACGGTGTAGGGGTGAGGCTTTTCAGAGGGGGGGCCTCTCCAGGAAGCGGGGCGGGCGGTCCAGCTCTGTGCCCCTCTCCCCCCAGCGGAGCGCACGGGCAGCCAGGCGGGCGGAGACTGCCCCTGTGCCACGACCGTCTGCCAGATCTTCGAGCGGGGCTACTTCTACCTGTACCCCTTCAACATCGAGTACAGCCTCTTTGCGTCCACCATGCTCTACGTCATGTGGAAGAACGTGGGCAGGCTGCTGGCCCCCTCTGCCCACGGCCACGGCCATGGCCACACCCCCTCCCGGGTCAGCCTCTTCCGGGAGACCTTCTTGGTGGGCCCCGTCCTGGGCCTGCTGCTCCTCCTGGTGGGGCTGGCCGTCTTCGTCATCTACGAGGTGCAGGTGAGTGGGGACGGGGCCCACACCCAGCAGGCCCTGGTCACCTACTACAGCTTCAGCATCGCCGGCCTGGGGCTCATGACCTTGGGCAGCCTCAGCGGCTCGGTCATCTACCGTTTCGACCGCCGGGCCATGGACCAGCACAAGAACCCCACGCGCACCCTGGACGTGGCCCTGCTGATGGGCGCCGCCCTGGGCCAGTACGCCATCTCCTACTACTCCATCGTGGCCGTGGTGGGGGGCGGCGCGCCCCGGAACGCCCTGGGGGCGCTCAGCCTGGCCCACGCGCTGCTGGTGATCGCCCAGCACACCTTCCAGAACGTGTTCATCATCGAGAGCCTCCACCGGGGCCCGCCGGGGGCCGAGCCCCGGGACGCCCCTCCCAAGGAGCCCTGCCTGACCTTCGCCAACCCGGACGCCCTCCACGCGTTGCCCGCCTGCCCACCCACTCCTCCCCGGCTGGTGGGCCCCCAGGAAGCCGTGGCCCCCATCCCGGCGCCCAGGGCCCACTGGAGGCGCCGGTGCCTGAAGGACATTTCTCTGTTTCTTCTGCTCGGCAACGTCATTGTGAGTACCTGGGGGACGGGGGGTGCGTGGGGACTGGGGACTGGGGGTGTGTGGGCAGGAAGGAGGTTCTTTCCGGTTTAGTCACTTGGCCTTCTCCGCCTTGGCCCAGCCAAGGCTGTTTTTGCTCCGGGTATCTGAGCCGGGACCAACTCTGAGAGCATCACTTTGTAGGACAGAAACAGGCGGAGAGAAGGGAGGCGACGTGCCCAAGGATACAGTTCGCTGGGGATGGGGAGGGTGGGGTGATCCCAGAAGCCTTTGCTGTCTGCCTCAGAGCCCACACGGGAACCTTCTGGTCGGATCCCGCCCCTCCTGCCTCAGGCCTGTCTGCTTTGCCACACACCTCGCCAGCTCTGAGCCATTTCTAAACGTGTATCCACTTCTCCTACCATCTAATGAACCTTCTTCTTCCTCACTCCATCCCACAAGTGGGGCCTCCCTCTGGGAGCTGGGACCCCAGGGGAGTCCTCTTTGGGGGGGGGGAGGCAAGCAGAGTGGAGCACATTTCCGGAACTCCTTAGAGAGAACTCCTGAGAACCCATGTCTGTCTAGGGAAGGAGGGGGTTCTGAGAGGGTCAGGTGCAGCTGGACACACAGCCTCTGGGCACCCAGAGGACGGGTCCTGGCGTTCTGGCATTCTGGCACCCAGGCAGCCACCACGGGAGGGAATGCTGGGGGAGGGCAGGGGGAGGGGGCTGGGCTGCGAGGAGAGGGAGCTGTGAGAAGTGATGGGGGGAGTGCGGGCCCTCACCCTCAGGTGGGCGGTGTGACTGGGAACCTGTGACCAGCCTGCGGCTTGGAATAACTGGGGCAGCGGCAGGCGCAGCGGAGAGCAGTGTAAGTGCGAGCTCTATGAGCAGCGTGTGCCGGCAGCGGCGGGCTGGCCAGGAAGGGGGGCGCCCACATCAGCACCCCCTCTCCCGTGATTCATCAAAGCTCCTGACTAAGAGGAACTCCTCTGGACCCCAGCAGACTTTCCGCAACAAGAAATAGGCGCCGTGCATGGAAACTCTCCTCCCAAGGGTGTACCCCAATAGAGGAGCACCCTTAATGTAGCTACCACCCCACCGGTCAGACCTAAGCACCGCTAATGTAGCTACCACCCCCACCCCCACCCCCGTCAGACCTAATCCCCAGGGGAAGTCTCTGACACAGAAACATGTGCCCATGTGAGTACATCGCAGGGAGAGACACACTTCCGGAGAAATTCCACTCGATTTGAACATAGTTCTTTCAGCTACCACCTTCAATAGAAAAAAATACTCTTACTAAACAGCCTTCAGGTGGGTGCATCCATGTAAAACACCTCCAGAGAGATCCCATCCCATGAAAAACACCCACCGGAGAAAAGGGCTAAAATGTAAAGGAAAACACCAACCACCCATCCGAACGGAGGGGCATTCTTGGTGAAGTCCCCACTGCAAATACCGCCCGTCCTATAGGCAATCTATAGAAAAAGAGGGAGGGGCAACCGCCCACCTCCCCGTGGAATGTACCCTGAGCCCTGACCCCGCCCTCGCCTCCTGCCGGCCCCGCCCACTGGCTGGGAGTCACCTGTGGGAAGGCTGTTTTTGCTCCGGGTATCTGAGCCTGGATCTACTCCGAGAGCATCACTTTATAGGACAGAAACAGGCGGAGAGAAGGGCGGCGACGGGCCCAAGGATACAGTTCGCTGGGGATGGGGAGGGTGGGGTGATCCCAGAAGCCTTTGCTGTCTGCCTCAGAGCCCACACCGGAACCTTCTGGCCGGATTCCGCCCCTCCTGCCTCAGGCCTGTCTGCTTTGCCACACATCTCGCTGGCTCTGACTTAGCCATTTCTAAACGTGTATCCACTTCTCCTATCATCTAATGCACCCTCTTGTCCCTCTCTCCATCCCACAAGTGGGGCCTCCCTCTGGGAGCTGGGACCCCAGGGGAGTCCTCTGAGGGGGAGGGGAACAAGCAGAGTTGGGCACATTTCTTCTTTTTTTAAAAAATATATATTTTATTGACATTTTACAGAGAGGAAAAGAGAGGGATAGAGAGTTAGAAACATCAATCAGCTGCCTCTTGCACACCTCTTATTGGGGATGTGCCTGCAACCAAGGTACATGCTGGAATCGAACCTGGGACCCTTCAGTCCGCAAGGCCGACGCTCTAGCCACTGAGCCAAGCCAGTTAGGGCTGGGCACATTTCTTGAACTCTTTAGAGAGCACCCGTCCTTGCCCAAGACGCGGGGGGTCCCCACTCAGCACCACCCAGCCCTGGCCGTCCACCCCACTGCAGGGCTGGGGCCCCCCCCCCCCCCCGGCAAAGCCCACCCACGTGGCCAGGCCGGCGAGTCCTGATAGACCCTCTCGCCTGCAGCTGTGGATCATGCCTGCCTTCGGGGCCCGCCCCCACTTCAGCAACGAGGTGGAGGTGGACTTCTACGGCTACTCCCTCTGGGCCGCCATCGTCAACATCTGCCTGCCCTTCGGCATCTTCTACCGCATGCACGCCGTGTCCAGCCTGCTGGAGGTCTACGTGCTGGCCTGAGCCCCCGGACACCGGAGCAGGCGCCTGCCCAGAGGCCCCCGGGAGTGAGCCCCAGGCGGGTGGGCACCTTGCCGCTCCTCCCCCACCCCTGGCCCCCAGTGGAGTTTTCACCAAAGCTATTTTTTCAGGATGTTTTTACATTGCAACCAGGACACGCCCAGCCCCCTCCCGGCATGACCCTGGTGCAGGGGGCTCCCAGGGCAGGGACACCTCTAGACCCTGGTGAGATCGGGCAGTGTCCGTGGCTCCGGTCCCGCCCCTAATCCCGGCCCTGTGACCCGGCCAGTGCTGCTGCCCGCAGCTGGGAACCAATAAACCTGCAGCTCGCCCCCTGTCCCCCACTTCCTGTGTCAGCCCCCCCCTCCCACGTGACACGATCCCAGGAGAGGATCTTGGGCATCCGAGCCGGAAGGGCCCCTGGAGATTTTCAGGTCGTAAGCTTTTCAGGAGTTGAGCCAAGTCTGTGACAAACCAGACGCACCCCGTGACCTGGAGGGCTGGGCAGAGTCCCCGCAATGTCCTTTCTCCCCTGTGCCCTCCAGGGAACACACTTCCCACGGGCCCCCAGCACAGGGAAGGTTCGGAAGGACGGACCCAGCCCAGCACCGCTGTACCGAGAATGAACCTCAGGCCCGGAGCGGTCCTGGGTCTCCCCACTCACACAGCCAGAGGGCCAGAGCCGGGTACTAAGAACTGATTTTCCAAGAGCAGAACTGTTTCAGGGACCCAACTTTCTACCGTGGGCATGGCTAGGGCTGTTCTAGTTTACCAGGAGTTGGGGACACAGACCTTCACCCCCTGGCCTCCTCTCCCTCAGCACCCCCACTCCCCGGGGGTCCCTGAGACTCCTCTACAAAAGGTAGAGAGAGGGGCTCAGCAGGGAGAGGGACGGAGACCACCAACGGAGGAAAAGAGGCTCAGGAGCTGGAAGAGGGGGAAGGCTGGGTGGCCAGCTGATGGGGGGAGAGCGAGGGGGATGTGTGGCTAGGGTGGGACTGGGTCCGGGCTGGGTGGAGAGTGGGGTGGGCTGGGTGGGAGGAGAGTGTGGGAGCAGCAGGACTGGACTCGGGTGGGTGGGGGCTCCAGAGGAAAACGCCTGCCAGCAGAATGAAGGGGGACCCCGTCCTCAGGAGCCACCTGAGACGTGAAGAGGGCTGGAGGGGCAACTTCTCACCTCACCCGCCCCTGCCCTGTCCCAATGGGGGTCCCTTCGCCTCGAGTTCCCCGCTGCCTTGGGAGAGAGGGCGCTGAGACAGGGGTGACCCGCCTGCTGCGAGGCTGCAGCCGCCGGGTGCGGACCGGAAAAGGCGCCCGCAGACGCAGGGGTGCCGCCACCCCCTGCTGGGAAGCCAGAGGACAGGGTGACCTGAACCCCCGCAAGACCAATGCCGCGACCGCAGGACCTGCACCCCACCCCACCGCACCCCGAGGCGGCCGCCCGCGGGTCCCCTGACCCTGCGCCCGCGCCGCCCCGCCTCCCGCCCCGCCCGTCCAGCCGCCTGCCATTGGCTGCGGGGCCGGGCCGGAGCCCCTGGCGGGGTAATTAACGAAGGATTAATGACAACCCCAGAGTCAACAGAGGGATCGATGGGCCGGGGAGCCCGCGCCGCGGCTGCGCAGTCCCGCCGGGGAGGGCGTCGGGGGCGCCAGGCCGGGCGCTGCGGCCTCAGCGGGGAGGACGGCCGGCCGCGGGCGGAGGGCGGCGGCGGCGATGGCGGCCCCGGCCGCAGGTAAGGCTCCCCTCCTCCCCCGGCGGCAACCGGGGGGCCGCGCGGAGCGCCCTCGGGTGTCGGGCGGGACCCGCCGGACAAACCCACCTGGACACCCAGACCTCCTCCGCCGCCGCCGCCGCGCCCGCATCTCCCTCCGCGCCGGGGTTCAGACACCCCGGGGCTGCAGGGACCGAGGCGGGAGGGAGGCAGGGCGACGCGGGGGAGCCAACCCCTCGAGAGCCGCCCCCTCTCGGTCCCCAATCCCGGCTCCTCCGCGCGCCACCTCCTCTCCGCGGGTGGGTGCGCACAGCCGGAGCGGGGAGCAGAAAGAGGGGGGAAACCCGAAGGACGGCCAGAAAAAAAAGGGGTGGGTGGGGGTCGGAGTAGCAGGTGCAGCGGCTACCCCAGCCCCGCGCCCCCCCCAAAGATTCAGGGAGAAATCCCGCAGCTCAGCGGCCCCCTCCGGAACGGACGCTGCGCTCCAGGCCGGGCGCCGCGCCCCGACGGCCGCCCCGCTTTCATCACCGGCCTCGGACCGCGCCCACAAACCAGTCACGCGGGCCCGCCCTGGGGCTGGCGTCGGGCCGAAGGGCGTGCCCGAGGGTGGCAGGTTCCTCCTGGTCGGGTCCGGGCGTCCTCGCCCTCTTCCCACGACCCCTGTGCGCGGACCCGTCACCCTCTCCCCAGGCGCGGACCCGTCACCTTCTCCCCGGGGCGGGCAGAATCCGCCTCCTGGAGGGCTCTCTCTAGCGGTTGTCGCAGGGTTGAACCCTGCGGGTAGAGGGCGAGGACGTAGTAGGTTGAGGACCCTGGACAGAGAGGAACCCCCCCCCAACCTTGTCCTTCCGGGGCCCCTCTACGCTCGCAGTCCACTGAAACTCACCAGGAGTCCCCACCCTTCCGGCCGCCCCAGGATTTGGAAGGAACTGGAAGAAAATGCTCACGTCGCTCACCCTGAGAGCTTTCTGGGGGCCAGACACCGATCTGCATTCATTTGCACACATGAAATCATTGCGTTTTTATAAACCCCTGTGGCCTAGGCATTACGCATTGATTTCTGCATCTATTCGTTCAAGAAATCGTTCCTGAACATCTACTCAATGCCAGGCATCTTCCATAGCTGTACATCGGCTTCGCAGAGGGGGAAACCAAGGCACAGAGTGTCTCCGTAGCTTATCCAAGGTCACAGTGGTAGGAGGTGTCAGGATTGGGCTCCTCATCCTCAGGCCTGGGGAAGATGGGGAGATTCCGGGAGTGGGGAGATGGAGCAGTTAGGGCTGGGAGAAAGGAGCAGAAAGGTGTGTCCCCAGGAACCAGGCTTGCTCAACCTGGGCGGAGGAGACTCGGAGGAAAGATAAAGATCGTCTGAAAAAAATCTCTTTGTCTGGGCGAAGATGGAAAAGGTTTCAGGGGAAGGGTCTCTGTCCACGGCTCTAGTGCTGAAAATTCCCGGGGAAAATGCCAGAGTCGTCAGCAAGCACCGGTTGCACGCCACGCTGTGCCAAGTTTGGGGGGGGCTGGCTGAAGAGGGGAGCCGGTCACACCCACAGCAATGCACACCCACTCTTGGGCAGAGAGAGAAGGGTTCCCAGGAGAAGCCCTGAAGGAGGGTGGTGAGAATGGGTGAGAGCTGGGTGGAAGGAGGCTCCGGAGCCATAGTGGGAGGCAGGAGACCACATGACAAAGGTGGCTCCCTCTGGCTGGGCATGGAGGAATGTGGGGGGCAGGCGTGAGGAGTGTGACAGGGAGATGGCAGAAGTGGAGCGAGGGTGACCGGAAGGACTCGGTGAGGGGGAGAAAATCCTGTAGAACCTTTACAATTGCTCTTAGCTCTTTCTTGACCTCAACCACCACCCACGTTTGATTATTCTCTTTGTCCCGGAAGAGAAAAGTAGAGGATAAATATCAAGCAGGTTGTACTTGGGAGAATGGGAGCATTTTAGAGCCAAATGAGATGAGCGTGTTCTGGGGGTCAGAGCGAGAGAATCTGAAGCTTCTGAAGCTCCAAGTTCAAAGGGGCAGACAGAGCAAAGCACAGCCAACTACATGGAGTGCGGGAGGCGAGGCTCCAGAAACGAGCCTGGGGCTCGGTGGGGGCATCAAGAGCGGGTACCTAAGCCCGTTTTGGCAGGAGGGAGGGTATCAGGGGAGGCCACTTACAGGAGGTGGGGCTCTTCTGAGTCCTAAAGGGCAAGCTGCAGTCAGCTACAAAGCAGGAAAGGGGCATTCTGAGCAAAGGGTAGGGTGTGGGGTGTGGGCAGATAGGGAGGTGAGCAGAGGCAGGGCATTCTGGGATCAGTAGCAGGATGGCATGGCCCATGGGTCAGGGAGTGCGAGGGCAGTGCTGGAGATGGAAGTCCAGGCCAGGCCATGCGGTGGCAGCGGCTCTCCTGCCTAGAGCTCTCTGTACTACGAGCTCACACCGTGTACACTCTGCCTTGTTTCATTGTGAGAGGGCACGCTGGGCAGCGTGGACTTGATGCGAAGGCAACACGTGGCCTTTGCAGGGCTCGCGGTAGGGGAGAGGCCTGGTGGACAGGGAGACCAGTCCTGGACCAGGGCAGCGGTTGAGGTCCAGAAAGATCTAAGAGCAATTCCTGGGCTGCAGTGGATAGGCTTGGGGCCTGGGAGGAGGACTGGTGAGGGCAGAAGCAAGGAGCATGCCCGTTTCTCTACTGAAATACGTGGGATGGAGAGGCCATTATTTCATACACACTCCTATCTGTGTGTATAAAAGCCTAATATGCAAAGTGTCCCCTCGGGAGTTTGACCAACCGGGAGTTTGATCACAGGCTCTGATGTGCTCTGAACACCAGGCGGCACCAGGGAACAAAGGGAGGCCCTGACCGGCAGCTGCTGGGGACCCTACCTGTGCACGAATTTTGTGCACCGGGCCTCTAGTGTGTCCATAACAGAGCACTGTTTCCAGCCACAGTGTGTTTTCCCACTAAGCCCACACTCGGCCTCAAGAGCCCTCTCCACACAACACGCTAGGTGCCCATTACTATGAATCAGAGTCCGAGCAAGAGAGGACACCTCCTCGCTCTTTCCCTCGGGAGTGAACTTTCTCCCAGAAGTCAGTGCAGCACGAGCTGCCTTTTTAAAAAAAATATATATTTTTTTAATTGATTTTTTACAGAGAGGAAGGGAGAGGAATAGAGAGTTAGAAACATCAATGAGAGAGAAACATCGATCAGCCGCCTCCTGCATACCCCCTACTGGGGATGTGCCCACCACCAAGATACATGCCCTTGACCGGAATCCAACCTGGGACCCTTCAGTCCGCAGGCCGACGCTCTATCCACTGAGCCACACCTGTTCCGGCACGAGCTGCCTCTTGATGGCCAAAACGTTACATCCCTGGAGACTGCCTGGGGGCCCGGCACCATGCAGGTGGCCCTGGCTCCTTAGACAGACACTATCACTCCATCTTAGAATCAGGTGCTGAGTCAGGCGGTGAGGAGGGGGGGGCGGTTAATGTGGAGCACAGAGGGTTTCCAGAGCCCCTGGTCTGATTGGACCGCCAGGGTCCTGTAAGGAAGATGGGCAGCCGCTGTTATTCCCTATGATCTGACCAGAGAGGCTGCGCCATTTGCCTTGCCGCGCACAGTAGCTAGAGGCCGAGAGGGAACTGAGCCCAGGACGGCCCAGCACCAACCAGGACCTTTCTCCCTGCCCAGCACCTGCTGAGGCGGCTCCGGCGGCCTCCACAGGAGCCCGGGACACGGAAGCGGCCACAGAGAACGCAGGGGACCTGGAGGCCGCGGGGACGGTGGCCGCCACGTCGCGGGGCCAGACGTCCTGGCTGGGGCGGCACGTGTCGCTGCTGCTGCGGCGGGACCAGCAGGCGCAGAAGGCCGGGCAGCTCTTCTCGGGGCTGCTGGCCCTCAACGTGGCCTTCCTGGGCGGCGCCTTCATCTGCAGCATGATCTTCAACAACGTGGCCGTCACGCTAGGCGACGTGTGGATCCTGCTGGCCGTGCTGAAGGCGCTCGCCCTGCTCTGGCTCCTCTGCTACGTGGCGGGCACCATGCGCCGGCCGCGTGCCGTGCTCTACCGGGACCCCCACGCCGGGCCCGTGTGGGTGCGGGGTGAGTACGGGGAGGCGGGGGGAAGGGAGAGGGCGGGGAGGGGGGGAGGCGCCCGTTCCGGGAGGTGCCAACGGCCGCTGGGCCACCAGGCTCCCTGCTGCTCTTTGGCAGCTGCACCATCTGCCTCAACGTCTTCCGCGTGGGCTACGACGTGAGCCACATCCACTGCAGGTCGCAGCTGGAGCTCCTCTTCCCGGCCCTGGAGATCGTCTTCACCGGCCTCCAGGTAACAGCCCCCCGCCCCGGGCACGGGCACCCCCCGTCCAGGCCACGGGCACACTCCCCCTGCCCAGGCCACGCCCACTCCCCTTGCCCAGGCCACGCCCACTCCCCCTGACAGGCCACGGACACCCCCTGCCCAGGCCACGGGCACACTCCCCCTGCCCAGGCCACGGACACCCCCTGCCCAGGCCACGGGCACACTCCCCCTGCCCAGGCCACGGACACCCCCTGCCCAGGCCACGGACACCCCCTGCCCAGGCCACGGGCACACTCCCCCTGTCCAGGCCGCACGCACACATCCCAACCCAGGCCTGGAAACAGCCTCCGGGCAAATCCCTACGTGGCCTAGAGTATGTACACATGCCTCAGCTCCCCACACACGCCTGCCTGGGCACCACTCCGTGCCCACCTACATGTACTGCACCAGCACACCGTGTCCCCGAAGCGCAGACACCACCAGAGACCTCTGCTGTGCTACTTGCACCTGAATCACAGCACCCTTAATGCTGAACGCCCGCTCCCTCCCTCCTGACCCCCTGTCCTGCGCCAGGCACTGGGTTTCATTTGTGGGGTCTCTTTTATTTCCCCAATAAGCCGACATCCCCCTGAGAGCTAGGCGTTTTAGTTCCCTCTTAGAGCTGAGGACACCGAGGCTCAGAGACATCTGGCCACTGGTCCAAAGCCACACAGCAAGGAAACACGAGCCAGGATTCCAACCCAGGTGTCCTCATGTGTCTTCCACTGAAAATACCCACAAGCAGCTGGGGCACACCACCTGCCCCTCACCCCTGCTCCCCCCACACAATCCCGCCCCTGTTGCTGGGTTCAAGGCCCTGTCTCTTTCAGACCTGGGTCCTCTGGAAACACTGCAAGGACTGTGTTCAGGTCCAGACCAACTTCACGAGGTAAGAGGGGCGCCTTCTCCATCCCTCCAGCAATTCCTGGGGCTCCCTGTCCCCAACTAGTGCCTGCTCTCCTCAGCTTCCTTTGGGGAGCGAGGGGCCACCCCAGATGCAGGGGCGGTGAGGGCTGGGCCCCCCCAGGAGCCGGCCAGGCTGCGTGGGCAGAGTGGGGCTGCTCCCCCAGGTGCGGCCTGATGCTCAGTCTGGCCACAAACCTGCTGATGTGGGTCTTGGCCGTCACCAACGACTCCTTGCACCGTGAGATCGAGGCGGAACTCAGTGCCCTCATGGAGAAGTTCTCAGGTACGAAGAGACCGTGCCCACCCACCCCCTCCCAGGTCGCTGTCCTCTCTCCCCCCTGCTGGATGGTGTGGGGGCCCCTTTCCACGTCCCGTGTGGTTCAGGGTTCCCGGTTCAGGGTTCGGGTTCTGAAAGAGGCCGCACGCAAACTAAAGGAGAGACTAGAAAATATTAATTTGGCGATATTGGGGGGCCAGGCGAGAGCCTTCCTCTAGTGCAGTGGTTCTCAACCTTCCTAGTGTCTCTACCCTCATGTTGTGGTGACCCCCAACCATAAAATTATTTCCGTTGCTACTTCATCACTGTAATTTTGCTACTGTTATGAATTGTAATGTAAATATCTGATATGCAGGATGTATTTTTGTTGTTACAAATTGAACATCATTAAAGCATAGTGATTAATCACAAAAACAATATGTAATTGTATATTGTGAAATATTTATTTCTAATTACAAGTAAATGAAATTTTGTCTTGAATCGCGGTGTAGCATGGGTAACAGTCTTCTTAGGACAACAGTAAACTGCATGGCTACATTTTGCTACACTGAGGAGCCGTATGTTGGTTTCTAAGACCATGGGAAATAGGTGTTTTCTGATGGTCTTAGGCGACCCCTGTGAAAGGGTCGTTCGACCCCCAAAGGGGTCGAGACCCACAGGTTGAGAACCGCTGCTCTAGTGGAAAGCACTACCGCTTGCTCTGGCCTTTTTCTCCCTTTTATTAAGGCTTTGGGACACAGCCCTAGCCTTTAGGCAGGAAATCACAAAAATCAGAAATTAACATGAAACAAACAGGTAGAGGCTGCTTCCGCTAACAATGTTTTCATCTCGTAATTAGCTCTGACCTTTCAGAGCAATTAAGGTTGACCAGCCTTCTGGCCTCCTGTTCGCATCCATTTAGTGAGAACAATGTTTGGTTTCCGACAATGGATGGTTCCAGTGACATGGGTGGCTGGGTGCCTTCCACCTCTGGCTTTCTCGTGGGGGGGGAATGGGAGGGGGTGAAAGGGGCTGATTTGTGCAGCTGGTTTCCTCAGAGCCAGGCCCACCTGTCCCCTCCCTCCCTCTCTCTCTCTCCCTCCCCCCCCCCCCCTCCCCCAGGCAACGATACCAACACCTGCCTGTGCCTCAACGCCACGGTGTGCGAAGTCTTCCGGAAGGGCTACCTCATGCTCTACCCGTTCAGCACCGAGTACTGCCTCCTCTGCTGCGCCGTGCTCTTCGTCATGTGGAAGAACGTGGGCCGCCGCCTGGCCCCCCACGCCAGCGCCCTCCCGGCCGCCCCGGCCTTCCGCCTGCGCGGGGCCATCTTCGGGCCGCTGCTGGGGCTGCTGGCACTGGTGGCGGGCGTGTGCGTCTTCGTGATCTTCCAGATCGGGGCGAGCGGCCCGCCCATCGCCCGCCAGTACTTCACCCTCTACTACGCCTTCTACGCGGCCCTGCTCCCCGGCATGAGCCTGGCCTGCCTGGCGGGCACGGCCATCCACGGGCTGGAGGAGCGGGAGCTGGACACGCTCAAGAACCCCACCCGCAGCGTGGACGTGGTGCTGCTCATGGGCGCGGCGCTGGGCCAGATGGGCATCTCCTACTTCTCCATCGTGGCCATCGTGGCCACGCGGCCCCGGGAGCTGCTCCACCGCCTCATCCTGGCCTACTCGGTGCTGCTCATCCTGCAGCACATCGCCCAGAACCTCTTCATCATCGAGGGCCTGCACCGGCGCCCGCTCTGGGAGGCGGCCGCCGGGGGCCGGGCCGAGAAGCCGGAGGCCGAGAAGCCGGAGGCCGAGCCCCACCGGCGCGGCTCGCTGCTGGAGCTGGGCCAGGACCTGCGGAGGGCCTCGCGGGCCTACATCCACTCCTACAGCCGCCTCAACTGGAAGCGGCGGGCGCTCAAGGAGATCTCGCTCTTCCTCATCCTCTGCAACATCACGGTGAGTGGCGGCCAGGGGGGAGGGGGGGGCCTGGGGGCGGAGCTGGCCCAGAGAGGATTCAGGAAGGGATGGTTCAAAGCGCACGTGGTGCACATTGACTGTCCCAAGGGTGACTGGCTTGTTCCCCTTTTTTTAAAAAAAAAAATATTTTTTTAATTGATTTTTTTACAGAGAAGAAGGGAGAGGGATAGAGAGTTAGAAACATCGATGAGAGAGAGACATCGATCAGCTGCCTCCTGCACACCTCACACTGGAGACGTGCCCGCAAGCAAGGTACATGCCCCCGACCAGAATCGAACCTGGGACCTTTCAGTCTGCAGGCCGATGCTCTATCCACTGAGCCAAACCAGTTTCAGCTTTTTAAATATATTTTATTTATTTTTTACAGAGAGGAAGGGAGGGAGAGGGATAGAGAGCTAGAAACATGGATGAGAGAGAGATATTGATCAGCTGCCTCCTGCACACGCCCCCTACAGGGAATGGGCCTGCAACCAGAATACATGCCCTTGACCGGCATCGAACCTGGGACCTTTCAGTCCGCAGGCCGACGCTCTCTCCACTGAGCCACACCGGTTTCGGCTGGCTTGTCCCTTGGATGGTCAAGGACATGTGCCTCTTTCCAACCAGCTCGAGGGCCCGTGAGAGCAGAGAGCGACCCCCAGCTCCCTGCAGGGTGCCTGGCACTTGCACTTCATCAGCAGGGGTGTAAGATTGCTGCCCTCCAGAGGCTCCCTGTCCAGTTGGGGAGACACCGGGGAACAATTAGGGAACTGGATTCAGTCCACGGACGAGGTCAGGAAGTGCCTGGTTCTCTAAGAGCTCCCGGCAGGGGTGGAGGGTGGTAACTCCGTCCCATGTCTTTGCCTCCAGATTAGCGGTTCTCAACCTGTGGGTCGTGACCCCTTTGGGGATCAAACGACCCTTTCACAGGGGTCGCCTAAGACCATCGGAAAATGCAGATTTTTACATCACGATGCATCACAGTAGCAACATTTCATGGTTGGGGGTCACCACCCCATGAGGAACTGTATGCAAGGGTCGCGGCTTTAGGAAGGTTGAGAACCACTGCTCCAGATAATAGCTCAGCCTCTCGTGGGTCGTCACGGTAACCAGGCAGCAGGCATGACTGCGATCCCGGTTCCCAGACGAGGAAACTGAGGCGTAGGTCGTGTGACCCGCTGAGGTCGGCGGCCTAAGTGGCAGGTCTGGGCGACTCTGGGCTGGGTGAGCTCGTGGTGGTGAGGACAGCGCCCGACACACACCTCCGGGGCTGGAACCCCTGGTCCAGGCAGACAGTAAGGCTAACCGGGCCCTAAAGAGCAGTCGGGCCTCCAGGCAGGAAGTGTGGGCCCCGGTGGCCAAGGAGACTTCGTGGAAGTCCGATCTGGGCTTTGAGAAACGGGTAGGATTTGGACGGAGGCAGAGCCGGGGTCGAGGGGCAGAGACCAGCTGAAGAAGGAGGCAGGAGAAGAAGGTGGTTGAGATCAAGGTGCCGGGGTACCCAGCGTGGCAGAGCAGGTGGTACAGCAGGTGGTGGCAGCAGGGGTGTCAGGACCCGTCAGCGTTCAGCAGAGGGGCGGGGGGCGGGGAGCAGGGACAGGGCTGGCTCGGAAGGCCCAGGGTGAGGAGCTGTGGCTTCCGGGTCTGCCCACCCTGAGCCGAGTGCCCCCTCTCCACCCTCCCCCCCCCCCAGCTGTGGATGATGCCTGCCTTTGGCATCCACCCCGAGTTTGAGAACGGACTGGAGAAGGACTTCTACGGCTACCGGGCGTGGTTCACCATCGTCAACTTCGGGCTGCCGCTGGGCGTCTTCTACCGCATGCACTCCGTGGGGGGGCTGGTGGAGGTCTACCTGGGGGCCTGAGGCTGCCCACGGAACCCAGCCCTGGCGGAACCCCAGAAGGCCACGGCTGGGGAAATGTAGCCCGGAGTCTGAGCAGATGCCCCATTCATTCCAGGGGGTACTGGGTGCAACGCCTCCTTTTCCCCAGAGCCTCGCTAAGGGAAAGTGGGGGGCGGAGAGTGGGTTACTGTTCACAGCCCGAAACCCAGGGCAAAGCCGGAATGCTGAGCTTCTGATGCCCACCGAGGACAGGGCTCATGCCTGCCCCTGCTCCCCACCCCACCCCCACCCCCAGGAAGCTACTCTGGGAGGGTCAGCCCTAAGTCTAGGAGCTGAGAGTGGGGCACCCCTACCCAGCCAGGCCTCTGGGGTCTGCCTCCTGCTGGAAAAAGGGCGTGTGGTCCGAGCGAGGCCCAGGGCACGCTGGGAGCAGACAGCCTGGCAGGCAGCCTGCCCTTTCTCCCCCACACTAATGAGCTCGCTAATTAGCTGCCAGGCAGGGCTGACAGCCCTCTCTCCCCGCTGCCATAAAGTCTGCTGGTTTGATTGATTATATGCGTGGCATCTGTTCCCAGGGGCAGGCTGCACTCGGGACGGTGGGAAGGGATTGTGCTGGGCAGGGCATGGGGCCAGGACGGTCCTGTTCCTGGGCCATCGGAGGTCAAAGCCAGGTCCCGTCTGACCCTGGGAGGAGGTGGAGAGAGAGGGCCAATGCTCTCTGCTCCCCACCCTCCACCTCCGTAAGCACACCCTCTCTGACCCTGAGCCCCAGCCTACTTGCGGAGCTGGCTCCCACAGGGCCCTGGCCAGGGCTGCGGGGGGTGCCCGGCCTGCGGGTCCCCGGAGCCATCAGGAAGAAAGGGCAGAAGTGGCAGCCCATCCATCTCCCTGAGCCCAGGGCAAACACCGGCCGGGCCCAGGGTGAGGCGGGCGAGGCCCCGACAGGCCGGCCCGGCCCCTCCCCGTGACGCTGGGCACTGGCCAGCACTGGCCCAGGCCCCAGGACACCCCACCTCCCTTAAGTGGCTGCCGGGACCAGCAGCGCCCATTGGGGTCATGCCCGCAGCTGGAAGGCAGGCCCTCCCCTCTCCTGGGGGCACTGTGTGGGGGGTCCAGTTCTCCAGCCCCTCACCCCCAAGAAATGACCAACACGGGTTCCCAGCGGGCACCGGGGCCCTCTGGGGATTCGCTCGGGGAGACAGACCCCTCAGCTCCCCTCCAAGCACAGAGAGCCAGACATGGACGGGGTTTATTGTGTGAATGGCCGATTGTACACAGCAAAGATTGTACTGACACAGGGGGAGGAGGGAGGGGGTGAGGCCGTAGGGGGGTTGAGGGGGGGCGTCCTGGCATCCTGCTCCCCACAAGTCCTCCAGGTGGTGGGTGGGGGTGGGGAGGACTGAACAGCTGCCCCCTCCCCGTTCCCTTTGCCCCCGTTACTGGATATAAGATGGGCCCGGCTGTATCCACTGACCAGGAGGAAGATAGCAGGATACTCTCAACACCCCACGCCAAACCCCTAAAATGCCTGGGGTTCCCCCAGCCTGGCTTTTGCAGCCAGCCAGCCCCCAGCCTCCTCCAGCCCCTTGGCCACGCCCCCTCCTCCCTCAGGCCCCGGCAGCTTCAGGTCGGAGCTAAGTCTCCCCCACTGTCCAGGTGCCTCCAGAATCAGCCCCAGCTCCCTTTCAGGCCACGCCCAGGGCACAGGTGGCCTCCGGGGGCTGGGCGGGCACCGAGGGTCAGGGTAGAGACGGGTCGGAGGGGGAGCAGAGGGAGGAGGGGGGCTCTGGCCCGGGAGACAGGCTGCCCCAGGAGTGGGTGGGGCGTTGGGGGAGGTCAGAGCCATCCCAGCAGCCCAGCCGGAAGGGGCCCCCTGGAGCTGCCCCCCCCCCCCCCGGGCTCGGTCACTCCGCCAGCCCCAGCCCCGATCGCAGTAAGTTAAAGCTCAGAACAGTCAGGGGGTTGGGGTGCTGGGAGGAGGATGGGGGGGACCAGGCCCCCATCACCCCCACCCTCTCAGGCCCCTGATCCTTGCAGACGTCCATCCTCACACCCGCTGGATCTCAAACAGCTTCACGTCCGTGTCGTACCAGACGGGCGGGTCCACATTCCTGCGGAGGGAGCGGGTGTCACCGTCACCCGGTGCGGCCGCGCAGAAAAGACCGGGGAGTGCCGGGCTGTGATGCCGCCCGGACCCCGCCCGCCCGCCCCCGTGCCCACCCCAGTGCCCATCCCAAGGGCCCACCCTGGACCCGGGGTGCCCACCCTCCACCAGACAGGACCACCCCGTTAACTGTCTGGGCATTCACCCCACGACGATGGTGGTACCCAGTGCTGAGACCCCGATGAGCCCCACGGGACAGACCCTCAGGGAGACGCCAGGCCCACCCAGCTGGTGGCTGTCCACCCCACGGGGCCCACCTCAGGTAGATGACGCCCCACATGTAGGTGCGGAACCACATGGCCGTGCCCGAGTTGGCCTGGTACTTGCGGATGAGGATGGGGTGGGGCACGGGCAGCAGCCCCACCAGCGTGCCGTGCTGCAGGAACCGCAGGATCTCCGACTCGTCTGTCAGGCCCCTGCCGGAGGGGGGAGGGGGAGGGGGTCTCCAGCATGCTCACGTGGAAAGCCCACCGTGCAGGCCAAGGGGGGCAGGGGGCTCACCCTGGACCCCCAAGGCCCGTGCTCCCCATAATGCCCCCCAAGCCTGGACTGGCCCTTCCTCAGAGCCCAGCTGTCCCCCACCCCCACCCTCACCCCCAGAGCCTCACTTGTCGATGCAGATCTTCTCCACCTGGGGCACCAGCACCTGGAGCAGCCGCATGATGGTCTGCAGCGGCAGCTTCGCCTTCCAGGAGAGGACCTGGGGGCGGGACCAGGGTTCCTGCGCTGGGGAAGCCTGACCCTGACCCTGACCCTGACTTTGACCCTGACCCTGACCCTGACCCAGACTGCAGGCTCCCCAAGGCCAGACGCGTCCCGGGTCACTCAGCAAGGCCTGGACGGGCCGCGCCCCTGAACAGTGACCGTTCTTCACGGTCAGCCGTGGCCTGGCATTGGGTCGTCCTATATGCCAGTATGTGCCAGACATGGCCCGCTGGGACCCTCACGTGGGCATGCGCAGGCCGGGATGTTTATTCCCCCGGGCAAGGCCTGAGCGTGGCCTCAGGACGCACAGGGATGGCAAAGCCGGGGAAGGCGGGGGGAGGGGGTTCTTCGGGAAAATCAGGGCTGGGGGCAACCGAAGCTCCACCCCCGGTCAGAGGAGGCCGAGGCCAACGGCCGGGAGGACTGGTCCCGGGTCTGGAAGCCATCCTCCCTCCACATCCCCCCCCGAGGGTGTACTGAGCTATCTCGGGGTCCCAGGGCCTCCTGACCCCATCCCCACGTGTACGGCCCCTGCTCAAACCCTCACCCACTCCGACGTGGGGCTCCACTGCGCGCTGGCGGACGCGCTGGACAGTCGCCGCTGCTGCTCCCGCCACGTCGGGCTGGGCTCCTGGTCCCGGGAGAGGGATGGGAGGGAGGGGGAGAGGCACGGGTGCAGGGTGAGAGCAGGGGGAGGGGAATAGCCCCCTTCCGGCCCATCCCACAGGCTGGAACCCGGGAGGGCCGTGAGGTCTCCCCCCTGGCCCGGGAGAATGGGGGGGCTCATCCCAACCGAGGGCCAGCCCAGCCCGCACCCTTTGCCCTGGGCCCTGGGCCCCGGGCCCTGCCGGTGACAGGTTTGGGGTAAAGGCCAGCCCAGCTCAGATAAGGCTGATGGATGAGGCGCCGGAGGCCATGGCTAAACCCCGGACCATAAAAGAGGGAGGGCCTGGGAAAGCTCCCTCCGCAGGGACCCCGCCCCGGGACCCAGGCGGCCTGGGCCGGGCCCACACTCCACGGCCAGAGCCTCCGCTCGCCCACCTCCTCGGCTGGACTGCCGTCCGCGGGGCTCTGTGGGGGCGCAGGCTCCAGGGACCGCAGGGTGCCGTCCTCCGACACCTGGGACTTCTCTGTCAGCTTGTCAATGCCTGGAGGGCCCGGGGGGGGGAGGGGGCGTGAGGACCCTTGCCCAGTGCCCTTCACCCGGCCCCGCCCCCTCTTCCTCCCGCACTTTAGAGCCGCTGTGCCTGATCCCCCAAAACTCCCACCCCTTGCCGAAACTGGGTGGTAGAGCATCGGCCTGCGGACTGAAAGGTCCCGGGTTCAATTCCGGTCAAGGGCATGGACCTTGGTTGCAGGCACATCCCCAGTAGGAGGCGTGCAAGAGGCAGCTGATGGATGTCTCTCTCTCATCGATGTTTCTAGGTCTCTATCCCTCTCCCTTCCTCTCTGTGAAAAATCAATAAAAGAGATTAAAAAGAAACCACCCCTGGCCGTACCCCGCCCAGAGCCCACACCAGGCATGAGGCTCATGCCCCCTAAGTTTCCTCTCTGGGTCCGGTATCTCTGCCCGCCCCCCCCACTTCAGCTGCCATGCCCACCTACTCAGTTTCCTATCCTTCTGCCAGAGATGGGTGACCCGTCCCCAAGACCCCGTCCAGCCCCAACCCGTGCCGGTGTCCACGCCCTCTGCCCGCCCGCCCGCCCGCCCGCCGGCGCCAGACCTGGGGTGGCCACCAGGCTGGTCTTGAGGGTGCCGGGCTCGGCGGGGGCCGCCGGCCGGGAGCCCTCCATGGAGGCGCCCTCCTGGGAGCCGGTGCGGGCCAGGGGCTCGGGCGCTTTCCGGCGCCGCTGCAGGGCCTTGTGGATGGCGGGCGGGTCGGTGGGCAGGTTGGCCAGCTGGTGGAAGACGCTGCGCTTCCGGATGATGGCGTAGACCAGGTTGGAGTTGCCTGGGGGGCAAGGGGCACCATCGCACCAGAGGAGACCGAGGCTCAGGGAGGCCATGTGGCCACAGCCAAGTGCCCCGGCAGCCGGGACCCCGTCAAGGCCGTGCCCGTCCGAACGCCCCGCCTCCCAGATGAAGATGACCTGTCCGTGCGGCCATCTGTGGAGAGCTGCCCTCCCCGCCTCCCTCCCAGCTGCGAACGCCCCGGGGCAGGGAGCAATCTGTGGGTTCTCCTCCGTGTCCCCCGCACCCGGCCCAGGGCTTGGTACACAGCAGGTGCTCCATGAATGCCCACTGGACAAACCGGGAGACGGGCAGAGGACTGGGACCCCTTAGACAGGAAAGTATCCTCGCCCACGGCCCCCCACCTCCTGCCCATCCCCTGCCAGGCCAGGCCAGGGGTTTGGGGGCGGGGCTCACCGTCGAACTGGTACTGGATGATGTTGTTGAAGACCTCCAGCAGGAAGAAGACCAGGTGGTGGTTCTGGGCGGCCGAGAAGAGGAACCAGGTGGTGGAGAAGGCCTCCAGCAGGTGCAGCAGCTTGTTGGCCGCCACCATGGACAGGCTCTTGAGGTAGGGGGACACTGCGGGGAGGGCGCGGCTTACCCCGGGGGCCCCCCTGCCCCCGGGCACAGCCTGGGCCTGAGCAGGACAAGAGACTCCTGCTCCCAATCCCTCCCCGCCCCCCGCCGGCAAAGTTTTGTGTGTTTTTTTGTTGTTTTTTTTTTTACAGAGAGGAAGGGAGAGGGATAGAGAGCTAGAAACATCGATGAGAGAGAAACATCAATGAGAGAGAAACATCGATGAGCTGCCTCCTGCACGCTCCCTATTGGGGATGTGCCTGCAACCAAGGTACGTGCCCTTGACCAGAATCAAAACCGGGACCCTTCAGTCCACAGGCCAACCCTCTATCCACTGAGCCAACCGGTTTTGGCTATCCTATCTTCTAAAATATTGATCAGTCTCCATTTCTCAGGTATAACTTTGTAATTTCTTTCTTGTCTACCTCCTTTCCACACTCCCGTCCCTCACTTCTTTTTTTTTAATTTTATTTATTTATTTTTAAAATATATTTTGTTGATATTTTACAGAGAGGAAGGGAGGATAGAGAGTTAGAAACATCGATCAGCTGCCTCCTGCACGCCCCCTACTGGGGATGTGCCCACCACCAAGGTACATGCCCTTGACCGGAATCAAACCTGGGACCCTTCAGTCCGCCGGCCGACGCTCTATCCACTAAGCCAAACCGGTTAGGGCCCGCCTAGAAAGTTCTTGAAAAGCCAGGAAGAGGACACCCCCAGAGGCCAAGGCAGTTTAGTTCCAGTCTTGTCCCTCCACCGCGTGGACAGCTGTCCTGTTTACCAAGCCACGCGTGGACACACACACACAGACACACACGCACACACGCCATCCTGCCCACTGCTCCCTGCGCCCCTGAGCGGGAGGCGGGACACAGACGAAGCCATCCCCATTTTACAGATGCGGACACTGAGGCTCAGAGAGGTGCAGAGACTTGCCCCAAGCCCCGCAGCTGTAAAACGACTGGGCAGGACTACAAAATCAGGACCTCCAGGTCTGCCTAGCACACCGAAGCGATATTCCCCATAGAATTAAACACGTATGTGTGGCATAGCCAATGAGGGGGGATCGGACGAAATGCCGCACGCAGCTCGGAGTCACGTGATTGACGGGGCGCTTCCTGGTCTCAGGCCGCCCTCACCAGCTGGGGCAGGGCCGGTGGCTGTCTGGCTCACAGATGCTTCCTCCCAGCTGGCCCCACTGAGCCAGCGCCCGGCTGAGACTGGCGGATGGAGCCAGTGAGTGCACAGTTAGGGAAGGCCCCCCAGCTCATGGTGGAGCTGGAGGCCCTGTACCACCCCCCACACCCACCCACCCGGGACCGTGGCCTCCAAAAGGCAGCCACGCCGGAGTCATCCTGCCCCAGCCCACCACTGCCACTCTGCGGGCCCCGCTCCCGGCTAGCCTGAGCCCCTCCCCTCCCCGGAAGCTGTTCGCAGTCCTCCCTGCTACGTGGGGCACACAGACCCGCACTGGCCACCACAGCAGCCACAAGCTACGTGTGACTATGAAGCACGGACACAGGGGCACCCCTAAACGATAGCACTGCCCGTGTGAGTCGCACGTAAGATGCTGACGCCTGAATGCGAAAGGATGTGACTATCTTGGCTGCACACGGAGCGGATGGCGTTCTGGATTGAGTCAGTCTCCTATAAAACGCTGGCACCCGTCTGCAGAAATTTAGAGAAAGCTGGCAATCTATAAAGCCATGTTACGAGCCTTAAAGACACTGAAGTCATCAAGGCCCCTGAAAATGGCTCTATAAGAAGTTGTAATAAATCATTTTCAGAAGGCCGAAACCGGTTTGGCTCAGTGGATAGAGCGGTCGGTCTGGGGACTGAAAGGTCCCAGGTTCGATGCAGGTCAAGGGCATGTACCTTGGTGGCGGGCACATCCCCAGGAGGGGGCGTGCAAGAGGCAGCTGATCGATGTCTCTCTCTCATTGATGTTTCTAACTCTCTATAAAAAATCAATAAAATAAATATTTTTTTTTAAAAAAATAATAATTTTCATAAGACACAAGATAATTTTAAAGCTTTACTATAACTCGTATTGATGGCTTGCTGGAATTTCTAAGTGTCACTAAAAATAAAAATAAAAATTATGGCACCTGTTGCTTTCTTTCCTTTCTCAGGCGGCCACTAGAGAGCTGACCAGCACCCAGGCGCCTGCCCTGGCATTTCTATGGGACCAGGGCTGGGAGCAGGGAGTGGCGGGCACGTCAGCCTGTGGCCGAGCGCCACCTGGTGGTGAGCAGGGGGAAGGCGGGTTCCAGGGGCTGGGGGTGCCTACCGTTCACCACGATGGTGAGCAGGCAATCGAAGAGGGGCTGCAGCCGCTGGTGCCCGCTGGTGATGATCTTATGGAACACCTGCGCGGGGAGCAGAGGGGCGGCCATGGGGTCCCCTCTGCTCCAAACTCATCCGAGAGGACACCCCCCTCCCCATGCACGCAGGGTCCCCCTTACCACAATGAGCAGGTCAGCATGGGTCCCCGTGAAGACCGGGATGTCCATGGGCACGCGCACTGAGTAGGGCTTATTCAGCCGCACCCCGAAGTTCCGCTCGCCGCTCAGAAGCAGCAAGATGAAGACACCAATGTGCATCAGGCCCACCCGAGCTGTGATGGGGGGCAGGGGCGGGGTCACCACACAGGGTGGGGAGGGAAGGAAGGGAGCCCAAGGGCAGGACCATCCTGGGTGGGGGGGTATCTGAGCTCCTGGGAGGTGGCCAGACTGGCCGGACCACCCTTCTTCACCGCCCCCTCCTACCCTGGGCACCTCCCCTCCCACCCTCTGCACACCCCTCCTCACACTGATCTGCTCGGGCGTCGTTGAGGAAGTAGAGGATGGGGACCAGGATGTCCAGCACATCGCTGCTCTTCAGCACAAAGAAGAGGAATTTCTGGGGGTGGGGAGAGGGGACAGGCCGGCAGGGTCAGAGGGGGGAGCGGCTCTGCCCCCCTCTTCCCCCCCCCAAGTCTTCCCAGACACCGTGCCCCTCCCCGGCCTGGCCTGAGTGGCCGCCCGCAGGCCGGCCGCCGCGGGCCCACCTTGTTGAAGTCGCAGAGCTTCCAGAAGAGGACCAGCAGCTCCTGGTGGAACTGGATCTTCTTGGTGGAGTTGGGCAGGTAGGTCTGGAGCAGGGGGTTGGACAGCAGCCGGGCTATGCCTTTGAGGATGAACTGGAAGTCCTGGGGGGGAGCAGGGGCCCGGGTAGTCCGGCTCCCTCCAGAGGCCTCTCCCTCCCCAAGCCTGGCCCCCACCCGAGAGCCTGAGGGGCCCCCCAATTCCACCGTCATCATCGTCAATAGCTGTCCTGGATGAGCCTCTCCAGAAGCCGAGTCCCAGGGTGGCCTGGTGGGGGGGGCCCTGCCCTTCCCCCAGAGGATGCCTCACGGAGCCCTCCCTCAATCCTCACCCTGAGACCAGGGAAAATCGGTGACCCCCTGTGGCAGCTGCAGAGGGCCGGGCTTTGGGGTCCCATCGGACACGTGAACTTGGGTCTGCCTGGCCTTTAGGGCCACTGCATTGCCCTCCCTTGACCTTTGAGCGACTTGCCATCACCGCCACCTCCTCCTCCAGGAAGCCTTCCCAGCTCCCCTCACCCAGCTGAGGCCATCGGCCCTTTTCTGCAGGTTGAAACCCTCACCGTCCTCTGTCACTATTGTACCATGGTGGCCGGAGACCATGGGGTCAGGACTCCCCCACCCCCCGACCCCCTGCAAGGCCATAACCCCGGGGGGTGGGCACCCAGACTTGCCCGGAGCAGGAGCGGTGCCAGGCTCACCTCCTCGCGGTGGATGCGGGACAGGTAGTTCACAAACAGGTTCTCGGGCCCTGGAGGCTGCTGAGGGTGGAGCCGGGGTGAGCAGGTGCCCCCTGCCCGCTGCCCCCGCCCCAGGCCTCGGTGCAGCTGTGCCTCCTCCACCCCCCGGCTCACCACAAGGTGCCCACGGGGTACCCCTCGCCCCGCTCTGTGAGAGGGGGTGTCAGCTGGCCAGAGGCCCCGCCTCCCACTCTCCTTACATCGACGTCGTCCATGGCCGTGCCGGTGGTGGTGCCGTCCACCGTGGGGCTGGCGCTGGCCGTGCTGTCGTGGTCCAAGGTGACGATGAGCACCTGGGCGGCCTCCTCCACCAGCGGCTCCCGGTAGTCGGAGAAGAGCAGGTGGTTGTAGGGGATCCCGTAGCCCACAGGGTCATAGGCACACACGGTGTTGAGCAGGGAGGTGAAGAGGGGCAGGGCGTGTCTGCAGGGAGAGGAGCGAGGGGGCTGGGAGACCCCGAGCCCCCCAGGCCCAGCCCTCCTCCATCCCCACCGCCATCCCTCCTTCAACACGAGTTTCAGCGCCAGCTCGGGGCGGGGGGGGGGGCGGGAGGAGGCTGGGCCACAGAGCGGGGAGCTGTCCCTTCCTGCAGGAGCCCTCCCCGTCCTTGCCTGTACTCGGACCCAGGCAGACCCAGGACCCGCACCAGGCTGGGCCGTGGCAGGAGGAGTTAATTCCCCGGAGAGGGATGGCAGGCAGGAGGGACTCTTTTTTTTTTTTTAATTGAATTTTTACAGAGAGGAAGGGAGAGGGATAGAGAGTCAGAAACATCGATGAGAGTGAGACATCGATCAGCTGCCTCCTGCACGCCCCCCACTGGGGTTGTGCCCGCAACCAAGGTACATGCCCTTAACCGGAATGGAACCTGGGACCTTTCAGTCCACAGGCCGATGCTCTATCCACTGAGCCAAACTGGTTTTGGCAGGAGGGGCTCTTAATAGGAGGTCAGGTCCACATCCCTCAGACCTCTCCCCCCAGGGGTGAAGCCTAGTTTTTATTATTATTATTATTATTATTTATTTCAGAGAGGGAAAGGGGAGAAAGAGAGAGAAACATCCATGATGAGAGAGAATCATGGATCAGCTGCCTCCTGCACACCCCACACTGGGGATCGAGCCCACAACCTGGGCATGTACCGTGACCAGGAATTGAACTGTGACCTCCTGGTTCATAGGTCAATGCTCAACCCCTGAGCTGCACTGGCCGGGCATGAAGCTTATTATATACACACACACACACACACACACACACACACACACACATACTATTTTTTAGAGGTTCACAGCAAAATTGAAAAAGGTCAGAGATGTGCCACACACCCCACACATGCTGGCTCCCCGCCCCCCGCCCGTTTCCCCACCCCCAGTGCAGAGTCGATGACCTGCATCGACACATCAGAAGCACCAAACCCATCGTCTGCATCAGGCGGCCTACAGGCTGGGGCAACCGTGGGGAGATGTGCCCCTGGGTTTGTGAGGGGCAGGCCCCTCCCTCGGGGCTCCGAGGGGGGGCTGGTGGCCCCCGGGAGGCGAGCCTCCCCCTCAGGAAGCAGAGCCCACGCTCAGTCACCCCGTTCCCGCGCCCCGGCCGGCTCCGTTCAGAGATTTGTGAGAGGTCAGGGTTCGCGCTCCTCATCTTACGGAGGAGGAAACGGAGAACCCCAGAGGTGAAGCGAGGGGCACGGCCTGGCCGTCGGCCCGATCAGGCTGCTGAGGAGGAACACGGGCAGCTGGGGGCCGTGGCTGGGGAAGGAGTCCACCCTGGGCTCCCTTCTGGGGGGTGGGGAGGGGGAGTTGGGTGGGATGCCAGGAAAGTCTGGAGGAGGAGGCGTGCCAGGTGGGCACCGGAGTCTGGAAGGAAGGGGGTGAACCAGGACCCTCGGGGACACGAACTCCGGTGCTGCTAGCACAGCTGAATGGCCTGTACCTGCTCCAAATACTCAGTCCCACCAGGCGGCACCTCATGTACTCACCTGAGCCCCCCTGGCCTGTGAGCGAGCACCCCCTTTGGGCCGGGCTTCCCCAGCCTTCAGGGTATATTCATTATGCCCCCCACCCATTGTCTAAATTGTACTGACCTCCCAAATAAATAAATAAATTGTATGGCCCCTACAAGCCACATGGAGCTCCTAGGAGCTTAAGGTGTGGCTGGTACGAACTGGGAGGGGCTGTGTGGACTGACACCTGGTCCTGAAACTGAGCATGAGAAGGGCACGTCACGCATCCCGATCACTGTGTGTGTGGATGACATGTTACATGCTGATATTTTGGCTAGATTGGGTTAAACCAAACATATTATTAGCATTAATCGCTTTTTAATGCTGCCAGTAGAAGTGTTTGAACTGCATGTCTGGCCCTCACCGGTTTAGCTCAGTGGACAGAGCATCGGCCTGTGGACTCAAGGGTCCCGGGTTCGATTCCGGTCAAGGGCATGTACCTTGGTTTCGGGCACATCCCCAGTAGGGGGGCGTGCAGGAAGCGGCTGATCGATGTCTCTCTCTCATCGATATTTCTACCTCTCTATCCCTCTCCCTTCCTCTCTGTAAAAATTTCCATAAAAATATATTTAAAAAATAAACTGCATGTGTGGCTCGCATTCTATTTCTACTGGAGGGAGGATCCAGGCACCTGTCACCCGGGACCCCAGTGGGACACTGGACAGCGCTGGCAGGTGCAGCGGTTACGTTACAGGTCACCGCCACCAGGGGGCAGCGCCTCCCGTTAAAATAAGACTCCCAAAGCCGCAGCGTGGCCTTCGCTCCCCTGCTCCTCTGCTGGGGGGAGCCAGGAGGAAGAGGAAGGAGAGGAAGGCGGGCCCTCACCTGTTCTCCGTGGAACAGAAGAACTGCACCCACGGGTTGGCGCTGCCACTGTCCGGAGCTGGAGGCAGGTACATGGCCTCAGAGAAGCAAGTCAGCAGAAGCTTCAGCAGCTCCGTCCTGCGGGGGGAGAAAAGGGGGTGCAGTCCCTAAGGACCCCCGTTCTCCTCTGCCCACCCTCCCCAGCCCCAGCGCAGGCCCGTGAGAAGAAATGGACCCGTTTTGTCCTGTGAGGCTGCGCTGTGGCCTGAGTGGGCCGCATCCTTTTGTCAGGCTCTGGCATCAGGGTCACCCCCCCCCCCTCTTGAGCCGTGCGGGGGGCCAGGCCGGGGCCCAGCAGCCCTGTGCTCCCCGGGGCCCAGGAAAGCTCACCGGTTCGTGTCGTGGACGTAGTTGGGCTGGGGCGAGTGTGCGAAGCCCACGCCCGCCTCCCAGATGTACTCGCAGCTGTCCAGGGAGTGCATGTCCTCCGCCAAGTCCTGGGGACACGGTCAGGGAGCGATCGGGCTGGGGAGGGCCAACCTCGGAACCCCCCCCCTGGTCCCTCATTTCACCCCAAAGACAGATTCCCACCGCCCCTGGCACTAAGGCACAGGGAGAAGTAACGTGCGCAGCCTCTGAAAGCTCATGGCCTCCATCTGCCTTTCACTCGCTCGGCCCAGTGTGAGCCTCAGAGAGAGAGAGATGGGGAGCGAGGGCAATGGAATTGGGTGTGTCTGGTGGTGGGTCGGGATGGGGAGGCAGGAAGCACTCAAGGTCAAGTTCCTGGGCCTCTCGTGCCCAAGCCCACCCACCACCCCGGCCAAGACAATAGGAGCCTGTGCCCGGCCTCCCGGATGCAGGGGGCATGGCCGGGCACCAGGTGGCTCCGCTCCAGCTGTGCCAGCCACCACCCCCTCCCTGGGACCGTGCCGCCCTATCCCTGAAACATCCTGTCCGAGAACTTCAGCCCCAACCCAGAGCCAGAGCCATCCCAGCCTGGGGGAGGGGGGAGAGCGGGGGGAGGGGGGTCCCAGCTCTCACCACGGTGCTCCTCCGGTGGCTCTGGACGGTGAAATCCGGGCAGAAGAGCAGGTCGGCAATGGCCAGGAGCAGGGACTCGGCCAGGGGCCGGGCGTTCTCGTCGTCGTCTTCTCCCTGCTCAGCACACCGCGCCCCGGGCCGTGTCAGTGGGAGCTGGCCCGGGAGAGGCGGCCCGGGGTTTGGGGGAGGGAGGAGGATGGGAGCTGGCCCCAGGGGGTCACTGGGACAGAACCAGAGCGGACTGGGGGCAGGGAGGAAACCTTCCGCTGACTGGAAAGCCAGGCCATGCATGTCCCTGATAATCTGTGTCCCCAAGACTGTGTGCCTGAGATTCTGTGTCCCCAAGACTGTGTCCCTGAGATTCTGTGTCCCCTCTGCCCACAGGGAACCACTGGGCCACCCCCAGGGAAGATGGGAGAGAGGAGAAGGGAGACGGGAGAGGGGAGAGAGAAAAGGGGAGAGGGGACAGGGGACAGGGAACAGGGGAGAAGAGAGACAGAGGCAGAGGCCCAGCTGCCCAGTGCCCAGCTGTGCCAGCTGTACGGGCAGAGACGGGGGAGAGGAACTGAGGGCTCAGGGGGAGGAATAGAACCCCGCTCTCCCTACCCCGCACTCCCCAAAGCCCGAAGAGTCAGGAGGAGGGTGGCCGGCCTGGTTCTTGCCCTGGACCCGATCCCCGCCCGGTCACAACTCCACTGCCCCCCTCAGCCCCCTCCCTCTGGCACAGACCTCTCCCCGCCCGGCCCCGGGCACTGTGGACCAGAAGAAGCCCCGCCAGTCGGGGTCCTCGAAGATGTAGGGCAGCACGCGGGTGAGCAGCCGGCTGCAGTTCAGGACGATCTGCTTCTCCTTCTCCGAATGGCAGCCGCTCTCGGCTCCCTGCACCAGCTTCTCCACGGCCTGCGGGGCAACGGCAGAGGGGCACGCTGGGAGGGGGGAGGGAGGGGGGCCCTGCTCGTGGCTCAGGAGGGGCACCCCAGGCTCAGAGGGGGAGAGGACGTGGGCCTGCCCACCACTCGCTGGCTGAGATCCTGTTAAGCGACCCCCCGCCTGAGCCTCAGTTTCCTTATCTGTAAAGTGGTGACTCGCGGCGGCAGCCGCACAGGGCAGGTGCTCAGCAATCACTTCCTGGACCCAGAGCACCCAGACCTCTGGGACCACAGAGCGGGCCAGCGGCCGTTCCCCCAAGTGGGTGGCCAATGGCCCCTCAGCCCTGCGTGGCGGAGGCCCAGGGCCCCTCACCTTGTAGCACAGAGTGGCCAGGTTGGAGGGCGACTCCTCCCGCACGGCCCGGATCTCCGCCGCCGGCACCAGCGCGAAGACATCCTGCACCGACGTGGCCGTGTCCGCCCAGAACTGGTCCCAGAAGGCGTCATCGGTGGCTTCCACAGGCTGGGGGACGGGTGGGGGGACCAGTGTTCAGAGCTGCACAATCCCTTGCCAAAGCGCCCACCCTTTGCCCGACATGTAGCCAAGGAAACCCCCAAGAGGTAAGCCCTGGCCCCCTCCTCCACTTTCTAGTGCCCAGGAGCCCCTCGGTGGCCACCCTGGGTCCCAGCCCGCACCGGCAGGCTGGGGACCCGCGGACAGATGACCAGGGGTCAGCTGGGCATTGAGAGACGGGGTGGCCATCCACCTCTCTGGAGACCGTCTCCAACCCGCCTGCCTCAGCCCGCCAGTCAGGCTAGACCTTATTACCTAAACACACGACACGCTGCACCTCTGCAGACACACGTGTGCGCACACACGCATGTGCATGCACACACGCCTGTGTCTGCTGACCCTACAACACAGTCAGGCCGTCTTTTCTCCCGGTCCTTCCTCAGACTGCCCCCTCTTCCCAGCACGTCACCCCTCCTGACACATTCCAAGTCCCACCAGCCCTACGGAGACAACAGGCCTTAGATATACATGTGCCTTTTGAATGATACAGGCAATCCCTGTGAATGGAAATATCTCCCAAGGAAACAGTTATGCATGTATGAGGATGCCAACGGAAGTGTTATGGTTGACAACAGAAAAAAGTGGGGTGCAATCTAAGTAACCAACAATAGAGGGGTGCTTTCAAAAGTGGAGGCACAGAGTCAACCGAAGGACTTGTATGCCTGCAAATAAGCACACCCAATGGACACAAGACACTGGGGGGGAGGGAATGAGGTGGGATCAGGGCATGCAACAGGGGGAGGGGAGGCTGAGGGAAGGTCAGTGGGGGAAAAAAGGAGATATATGTACTATTATAGGTCATACTTTAAACAATTAAAAAAAAGAATAAATCATAAGAAAAAAAAGTGAAGGCACATTCAAGCAAAGGGATATTACGCAGCCATCAGAATCACGTGTTTGAAGAATATTCATGAATCTTCACAGAGTCAGGGGGTGTGGAAAAAGGATAAAAAACGCTCACAGTTTCGTGTTAAATGGTATAGTAACAAAGGTGACATGTTAACAGCAATGATCTCTCTGGATGGTTTTTGTGTTTTCGTTGTGCTTTTCTGTAAGCACAAGAATTATCATTTATTATTTATATTACCATTTTCTTCCGTTTCAATGTCCCTCTGCTGAGGGCCAGGCTACCAGGCTCTCTTACTTTCTGAAGAGCACTTCCTCCACAAGACCACCCCCCTGTCCCGGCACCCTAGGCCAGCGGTTCTCAACCTGTGGGTCGTGAGAACCGCTAGTAGGGTTGCCTAAGACCATCGGAAAACACAGATGTTTACATTACGATTCATAACAGTGGCAAAATTGCAGTTATGAGGTAGCAATGAAAATAGTTTTATGATTGGAGTCACCACAGCATGAGGAACTGTATTGAAGGGTCAGGCCTTAGAAAGGTTGAGAATCACTGCCCTAGGCTCTCCCTTCGCTGCAAGGGCTGGTCAAGGGCCCGGCTGGCCCTATGCAGCCACACAGAGCATATGCATTATCCTGATATTGAGAAAAAGAAAGATCTTGTTAAAAAAATAATTCTAAAACTACAAATGGAGCTCCCATTTGACCCAGTGATCCCACTTCTAGGATCTATCCCAAGAAACCAGAAACACCAATTAGAAAGGATAGATGCACCCCTATGTTTATAGCAGCACAGTTCCCCATAGCTGAGATTTGGAAACAGCCAAGTGCCCATCAGCAGAGGAGTGGATTAGAAAACTGTGGTACATCCACACAATGGAATACCACGCTGCTATAAAAAGGAAGGAATTATTACCATTTGCAACAGCATGGATGGACCTGGAGAGCATTGTGCTAAGCGAAATAAGCCAGGCAGAGGAAGATAAATATCACACAATCTCACTCATTGGTGGGATATAATGAACAACATAAACTGATGAACAAAAATAGATCCAGAGACAGAGAAGCATCGATCAGATGCTCAAACCTCAGAGGGAAGGCAGGGGAGGGTGGGGGTCAGGGGGAGAGTTCAACCAAGATCAACTTGTATGCATGTATATGAGCCTAACCAAAGGACACAGACACCAGGGGGGTGAGGGCATGAGGGGGGTGGAGGTGGGGCGATGGGGGATAAGGATGCATATGTAATACCTTAATCGATAAATAAAGAAAAATATAATAACTTTGGCCCTAGCCGGTGTGGCTCAGTGGATAGAGCGTCAGCCTGCAGATTGCAGGGTCCTGGGTTCAGTTCCGTTCAAGGGCATGTACCTCGGTTTCAGGCGCCTCCCCAGCCCGGGCCCTAGTTGGGGCACAAGCAGGAGGCAACTGATTGGCTGTGTTTCTCTCACATCGATATTTCTCTGTCTTTTCCTCTCCCTTCCACTCTCTCTAAAAATCAATGGAAAAGTATCCTCGAGTGAAGATTAAAAAGAAAATAATAATAATAATAATAATAAAGAGCTCTGAAATTAGTTTAAATAATAATAATAATAATAATTGTGTTCACTTCCTGCAAGAAGTCTCCCAGAGCTCTGGACAGATGGGCTCGCTCGCACCTTGGAAACCCCCTCCTGACCCACTCACCGGGGTCCCTGGCTCCCCCAGTCTGGACGCCCCGTTAGTCCCCGGCCCCTCCCCGGTGACCTTGCAGCTGAGGCACATGGCAGAGCTCAGGCGGTATTTGTTCAGCTAATGGCTACAATTACTCCTCCAGACCCCTGCAGCGCAGGCACGAGAGGGTTCGGGCTGGGGTCACAAGCCTCACCAAGATCCAGGGGTACCCAGGCCACTCCCCCAAGCAACACCCCCCAGGGCAGCAGGTGGCCTTGGCCCTCTGGACAGGCCTGGCACCCAGGCCCGCTCAGTCCCAGAACTGGTAGAGCGAGTTAGCAGGGGGAGGGGTTTCGGGAAGTGGGGGAAACAGAGGCCAAAGGAGGGGCGCTGGGGCTGGGGTTTGCTGGCACCTGGCGCCCGCAGCCAGGCCAGCCCTCTGACACTCACGCAGGTCCCAGGGGGACCACCCCCGTGTGGGTGGCCAGGGTGGGGGTGGGAAAGGACATCCCAGAAACATGAGGAGCCCTCCCTCCCCAGTCTGGGAGCACCTAGGGGAAGCTCTCATCTCTACCCCTTCCCCGCCTCCCAGGTAACCACGACCCCCCTTAAAGGGGCAGAAACTCATCTCCACACCTAACGGACTTGGCCTCTGACCTAGTTCATCAAGCAAGTGTCCCCAGAGTAGGCCAGGCCTGACACAGAGGAGACTCCCAGCGGGGAGCTGGCCTTGAACTTCGTGAGTGGTGACTCTCACCTCCCCCTTCCCCAACGGATACTTCAATGTGGCAACTATTGCCTGGCCATGCCCGGTTAGCCTGATGCTTAGGTATCCGCCAGGGTGACATGGCTTAGCACCTGCCTCAGTTCCCCAGCTGGTTCCTCCCAATCCAAGAACGCTCCAAAATCCAAGCCAGTTTCTCCGGAAAGAAGCAACTGGGCAGGCCCCACCACCAGGGGCACAGGGACCAAGCTACCCGGTGGGAAGCCAGCTGCCCTCCCCCCAGCTCTGCCAGGACCTGCTCGGGCAGGAACTCCCCCTCTTGAGGGCCCCGCTGCATCTCTGGAAACCTTTCTGGGGGGAGGAGGGAAGGACCAGCCTGCAAAGGTGTCACCATAGCATGCACATGCATGCACATGTGCGCACATGTAAACATGGAAACATGGACCCACCAGATCGCATCTGCCCCACAGCAGAGAACCTCAGGACATGTGGGATGGAGGAGAGGGCCCAGGTCCAGGAATGTCCCCCTCCCACCTGGGACAGACGCAGGGAGCCAGCCCACGCTCCCGGCCTCAGAACCAGGGCCTGGCCCAGCCCAGGCGGGAAGGAAACAGGATGCGGCGCAGGAAGGCCGAGGGTGGGAAAAGGCGCTGGGCCGGCTCCTCGCTGCCCTCAGCAACACCGTGTGCACAGCACGGCTTCGGGGGGCCGGGACCGCGAGCGCCCCGTGGACAACGGCCTGCATCTCCGTGGAGACAGGGAGGGCCCAGGTCTGGGATGGCTCCCTGGGATCTGGTCCTCACTCCCAAGCTGCCCTCGCTCACCAGGTCACTACCCAGGACCTGAGGTGTCAGTCCCCGAGGGTTGCTCCCCCAGGCAGCCCAGGCCCTCCCCTCTGCAGGGTCCCAGTGCTCCCCAGAGGGAGACTCAGCCTGGTCTCCGGCTTCAGTCCTGTCCCCAGTCAGTGCACGGTCCTCAGCTGGGAAATGGGACAGCAATGCCCCATCATTGTATGGGGGTGGGGGGTGGGGAATGGGGGGCTGGAGCAGGTAGGAATGTAGTCCACCCAGATGCCAGGGACCTGGCTGAGCTAGTCTTGCTGGCCCGGCACTGGACCCTGGCAGCTGAGCCAACAGCCCAGAGTGCATTTCTCCAGCAAGGAGTACCCCCGGCAGGCAGGCAGGCAAACACTGGAGGTGCCTGCCTCTGCTCTCCGAGGCCCCCCCTGGAGGGTCTGGCCGCCCTACCACCCACAGCCCCGGGCACCCCGCCGATGGAGAGCCCAGGGCCAGATGAAGCAGAGCCGGTGGGGGGAGAGGCGAGGATCGAGGCCTGGTTTCCATCGCCCACCGCCCAGCCAGCTGGCGGCTCCAGAGGCTCGGGCATTGGCCGGCACCTGGCCTTTCTCTCCTGGGACAGGAGAGCGTGGGACCTGAGGTCTGGCCTCTGGAGCTGCGCCCAGCTGGCTGTGGACACGGCTCCCTCCATCCTACCCCAACTGCCAAGAGCAAGAGAGAGCAGAGCGCTGAGGAGCAGGTGGGGTGGGTGGGGTGGGGAAGGGGGGCAGAGGAAAGCCCCAGGTAGCAGCAGCACGTCCTGACTCTCTTAGAAGTGGGGGGATCTGGGGAGTCAGGGCCGGCATCGCTGTGGCCAGGAGGGCCTGGCTCCAGGGATGAGAAGAGAAGGCGTGGGGGCAAGGAAGCCGGCTCGCTGGGCCTGGACCTGTTTGGGGGTCGAGGGGGGCCAGGAGGTGGCCTCTGGGCCACTTGTGGACTCGGGGGGAGCAGGGACTAAGCTGCAAGGCACCCCCAGGCCGCACTCCAGCAGGTCAAGGGCAATGGATCAGTTTTTCCGCCCTGAACAGAGGGAACCCCAAACACAGCCACCCCCACAGCTGGGCCTCAGAGGAGCAGGTCCCTTCAGGAGCGGCCCCTGGCTGGGACACCGGATCCCCTGGGTCTGGGCACGGGTCCTCTAGCCAGGCTGCTGGGCCCCCTCCTGCCCGGGGGCAGCGACCTGGGCCCAGCAAGGCTGCAGCTGCCGCCGCCGCCGAGCACCAGCTGTTTCCCCGACCAGGGCGGACGCCGGCCCGGCTTTGTTTGCATTGAGTCAGCCGGCTCTGTGTGTCCGGGACCCGCGGGCACCGAGGGGCAGGGAGGGGAGCAGGGAGGTGGACGGTGGGTGGGAGGAGGCGGGGAGAGGCTGGAGATATAAGCCCGGGAAGGACGCAGCGGGTGGGGGATGGGCAGGGGTGGACAGCGGCTCGGGAAGGAGGCACACGTCAGCCTAAGGTGGCAGCAGCGGCTGCGGGAGAGGATGTTCCCGGGAGGGGAGGCGGGGGTGGGGTGGGGGGGCGAGGGGATGGAGCATCGGGCACCGGCTAAGGGATTTGGCTCTGACCTGGGCATCCCCCGCTGGTTCCCCCATCTCAGGGCGAGCCAAGTTCGCGCAGCACCCCGGCCCCCCCCCCACCCATCCCCGGCCCTGCCCAGCCCCCAGCCCGGCAGGTGCGTGGGGAGGCCGGGGTCCCGGGCGCACCTGCGTCTTGGTGGTGAGCTGGATCACCGCCTTTCGGAAATTCAGCTTGGAGTCGGCCGACCCCATAGCGTTGGAGTCCGCTCCGGCCCGGCCCCGACCCCGACTCCCGGCCCCGGCCCCGGCTCGGGATCCAGCGGCAGCGCCAGCGCCAGCTCCGCGGCCCCCGCTGCTCTCGCAGGAGCAGAGCGGAGCGCGCACCCCGCCCGCCCGCCCGCCCGGCGTCGGCCCCGCCTCCCGTGGCCCCGCCCCCGCCAGGCCCCGCCCCCTCTGGTGGCCCCGCCCCCACTGCACCTGCAGCCGCGCGGCGGGCACTGTCCGCTCCGTCTCAGCGGCACCCAGAGCCTCCTCCGCGCCCTGCCTCCTGCCTTGTCCCCGCTCCATCTCCCGTTTCCGGCCCCCGCCCTCCCTGGTCCCCCCGCCATCGCTGGGCCCACACTTTCCCAGCCAGCTCGGTCCCTTGAGTTTACTCCTGGTCAATCCTGTCCTCCCTATTATTACTATTACTATTACTATTACTATTACTATTACTATTACTATTACTATTACTATTACTATTACT
>JAAGEH010000427.1:3725440-3752651 GCA_011751065.1 Lasiurus cinereus
TTACTATTACTATTACTATTACTATTACTATTACTATTACTATTACTGCTACTGCTACTGCTACTGCTACTATTACTATTACTATTACTATTGCCATTGCTATTGCTATTACCATTACCATTACCATTACTATTACCATTACTATTACTATTACTATTACTGCTACTGCTACTGCTACTGCTACTGCTACTATTACTATTACTATTGCTATTGCTATTGCCATTGCCATTACTATTACCATTACCATTACTATTACCATTACTATTACTATTACTATTACTGCTACTGCTACTGCTACTATTACTATTACTATTACTATTACTATTACTATTACTATTACTATTGCCATTGCCATTGCCATTGCCATTGCTATTACCATTACCATTACTATTACTATTACTATTATTTAGCGTCCGCTCTCTTGGTTCCCCTGTTTCTCACCTGTTAAACCCTCGTGTCCACACAGCCCAGGCTCAGCCATCCATTGGGCGGGAGGAAGGCGGACTCAATGGCCCGTCCAGGAAAGCTCGCGAGGATCTGACGAAAACTGGAGTCCCTCTGGCCACCTGCCTTCCCTGAAAGCCCTTTTAAGTCCGTCCCTTTCAACAGATGTGTTGAGGAACTGGTAATTAGGAACACTGTCAAGAATGGGGCTGAAACCAATTTGGCTCAGTGGATAGAACGTGGGCCTGTGGACTGAAGGGCCCCAGGTTCGGTTCCCATCAAGGGCATGTACCTTGGTTACGGGCACATTCCCAGTAGAGGGCGTGCAGGAGGCAGCTGATGGATGTTTCTAACTCTCCCTTCCTCTCTGTAAAAAATCATTAAAATATATTTTTAAAAAAGAAGAAGAATGGGAGCACAGGGGCTGATTCATTTGGGGAAACTGAGGCTCAAAACATTTAAGTTGCCTGCCCAAAGTCACACAACTAGTAAGGAGCAAAGCAAAAACAATAAAAATCCGACTCACCCCAAAAAAGGTTGCGCTTTTTCTGTAACATCATCTTGCGTACTATGTCTGCAAGCTTCTGAAAACCCCAGATGCTTCAAAAGGAGGTGAAATTCAGCTTAAATAGGAATCCCACCGGTGAAAAATGAGGGACACACCAGCGAGGCAGCAAGGGGTGGCAAAGGCAGAGTAGGACAGGTGTGGAGGCAGAAGGAGAGGACAAGGTGTCCACACGTCACTGAGTGAGCAGACTGGACAGAGGAGGGCTGTCCTTGCTCCAGAGGTGTGTTCTCCCTGGGTGAAATCTGGGCAGGCTCCACGGCTTTTCTGATCACTCTGAGATAACGAGTGAATGGCACCTTTATTTGGCATTTTAAAAAGTCCGGTCCACTCTACAGAGCACCCAACTCTAGTCCAGCCCAGAGTGACATTAAAAACTCTGAATCTACCGAGACCGGTGTGGCTCAGTGGACAGAGTGTCGGTCAGCCTGCGGATTGAAAGGTCTCGGGTTTGACTCTGGTCAAGGGCATGTACCTTGGTTGCAGGCACATCCCCAGTGCGGGGTTGTATAGGAGGCGGCTGATCGATGTTTCTCTCTCATCGATGTTTCTAACTCTCTATCCCTCTCCCTTCCTCTCTGTAAGAAATCAATAAAATATATATTAAAAAAAAACACCTCTGAATCTGCCCATCCACAGTGGCTCAGTAGTTGAGCATCAACCTATGAACTAGGAGGTCACAGTTCGATTCCTGGTCAGGGCACATGCCCAGGGTTTCTGGCTTGATTTCTAGGAGGGGGCGTGCAAGAGGCAGCCAATTAGTGATTCTCTCCCATCATTGATATTTCTATCTCTTCCTCTCCCTGCCTATCTGAAATCAATTAAAAAATAAAAAGAGCCCTGACCGGTTTGGCTCCGTGGGTAGAGCGTCAGCCTTCGGACTGAAGGGTCCCAGGTTCGATTCTGGTCAAGGGCATGTACCTGAGTTGTGGGCTCATCCCCAACAGGATGCGTGCAGGAGGCAGTTGAACGATGTTTCTAACTCTCTATCCCTCTCCCTTCCTCTCTGTAAAAAAAATCAATAAAATATATTTTTAAAGTAAAAATAAAAATAAAACTCTGAATCTTAGTCATTAAAAAGATACAAATTGAAACCACAATGCGATAACCATTATATACCTACTAGAGGCCCAGTGCACAGATTCATGCACCGTTGGGGTCCCTCAGCCTGGCCTACAAGGATCGGGCAGAAACTGGCTCTCCAACATCTCCGGAGGGGTCCGGGATTGATAGAGAGCAGTTCTCCGGTGATGCACCCTAGAATCGGGCTCCCTCCTCTCTGGTTTCCTGTGGCTGTTGGAGGACACTGTCGGAGAGATACCCCACCTTCACTCCTCTCCCCTCCATTTCCTGCTGGCGCTTCCCACCAGGGGACCCACAGACAGCAAGAGACAAAGGACACACAGGTGCAGCCCACAGACGCTTCAGCTCCGGGCCTGGAGCAGATGGGGACAACGGAGAGAGGTTGGGAAGGGCAAATGGAGCGTGTCCCCCGGCCAGGCAGGTGGAGGGAGCGGGAGCAGAAGGAAGGCCCAGGAGCGCAGAGAGCCCGGGACAACCAGATGGCAGCGACACCTCGCTGGGGAACGCAGAGTGACAAGGGCTGCGGCTTGAGGCAGGCCAGGGCCGGAGCAGAAAGGGCTGCGTACATCCTGACAGGGCGTAAAACCATAAACATCCTTACGAAGGAAGCAGCCGGTAATTCAGCTGAGGTGGCTTGTGCCTCTCCCCAACCTCGAGGGCCTCATCTGAAGGCCTCTTCCCCCACACGTTGGGCACCTGGGGCGATGGGAGGATGTAAAGACAGGGCTCAGCGGGGGGCTGAGTCTGGAATCCTCAGCAGGGGACCCAGTTCGGGGCTGGGGCATCTCACAGCAAGGCCCCGGGTCCAGAGAGTGAGTGTCCCAAAGGGTGCAGAACAGAAAAGGGTCCGAGGCCCAGCCAGTGTGGCTCGGTTGGGTGCACAGAAAGGTCGCTGGTTCGATTCCTGGCCGGGGTACTTACCCAGTTTGTGGCAACCAATCACCAAAGTCTCTCCCTCTCTCTCTGTCTCGCCCTTCCTCCCTCTCCAAAATCAACAAACATATCCTCAGGAAACATCTCGTTTCCTCGGGGGAGGATTTTTAAAACGTAACGAAAACAAACGGCCGAATTGTGGGTGATTTTCTTCTCAACACTTCATCCCCCAAACCCCCATCCTTCTCTCTCCCGAGCTTTGTCTATAAGCCTCATGTCATTAATGGCACTTCCCCCCAAATCAGTGTCCCCTTGCCGCCTCTCCCCCTGTCACCCCAAGGCCAATCCATGCCTGCATCCTGATGTTATTCCCCAAATATGAGTCATCTCCACTGCCCCCCTCGCCAGAGCCCCCAAAGTCCCCCATCCACAGCGGCCTCCGCTCGTGCCCCTCTAATCTCCTCTCTGCAGAACAGCGGGCAGCTGTAAAGTGCGGCTCCCAACTCTCCCCACTGAAACACCCCCGGGTCCTTTGCTGGGAACCCCTTCTTCAGGCTGCACCGAACCTCCCGGCTCCTTGCCCCCCTTCCCTGAAGTCCCCGGCTCCACACCACACTGATCCTCCCACATTTCTCACACCCCCTGAGCTCGCTGCCCCAGATCTCTGACAGGTTGTTCCTTCTGCCTGGGACAGCCCTCCTCCTCCTCTTCATGTGCCCCTCTCCCCCTCATCTTTGGGGTCTTATTTATTTATTTTTTTAAAGGTTTTTATTGATTTCAGAAAGAGGGAGAGTGAGAGAGAAACATCAATGATGAGGGAGAACCCTTCCCTCTCACCCCCCGCACTGGGTATCGAGCCCATAATCCAGGCCTGTGCCCTGGCCAGGAATCGAACCCTGACCTCCTTCCTGGTCGACATTCAACCACTGAGCAACACCGGCCAGCAGGGGGTCTTATCTTTTTTTTAAAATATATATTATTGATTTTTTTACAGAGAGGAAGGGAGAGGGATAGAGAGTTAGAAGAAGAGGGGGCATGGTCGGAGGAGTAACCCTCCAGGTAGAAATAGTTATAACCACATTGACCCCAAAGACAAACACTGGCTGGTGCTCGCAGGCTCAGGCCCTGCTCTAAGCCCTTGGCCTATGTTAACTCGGGGAACCCTCCCAACAGCCCCGTGCCTTGGCACTGAGAGAGCAGGGTGAGCTCTGGCCGGTGTGGCTCAGTGGATAGAGCAGCAGCCTGCAGACGCAAGAATCCCAGGTTCAATTCCGGTCAAGTGCATGTGCCTCAGTTGCAGGTTCCCCACAGGGCCCTGGTCCTGGTCGGGACATGTGCAGAGGCAGCTGATCGATGTCTCTCTCTCATCGATGTTTCTATCTCTCTATCCCTCTCCCTTCCTCTCTGCAAACAATCAATAAAATATATATTTTTAAAAAATAATAAATAGCCAAAGCCGGTTTGGCTCAGTGGATAGAGCGTCAGCCTGCGGATTTGGGGGTCCCAGGTTTGATTCTGGTCAAGGGCATGTGTCTTGGTTGCGGGCACATCCCCAGTGGGGGGGTGGGGGAGGTGGCTGATCAATGTCTCTCTCTCATCGATGTTTCTAACTCTCTATCCCTCTCTCTTTCTCTCTGTAAAAAATCAATAAAATATATATTTTAAAATAATAATAATAAAAATTAATAAATAAAGAGTAAGGTGAGGCCCCAGGAGGACCCTCAGCATATGCCTCCTAAATGACAGGCCTGGAAGGTATAACTGCAGAGATTCGAGGTAGACATAGGGAAGCACTTCCCGACCACAGGGACTGTGAGATTCTTGTCCTGGACAGACTCCGATGGTTGGTGGGGGGCGAAGGACACCAGATGACCTCACTCGTTCAAATACATCCAGTGCCTTACCCTGCCAGGCACTGACCTCAGGCTGGTGGACGGACGGGACAGATGGGGCAAGCACATTCAGTGCAGCCGGTGCCCGGCGCGGGAATGTCTGGGGACAGCGAGGCCTGCAGGGGTGGGGGCATGCGAGGAAGGCATCATCCCGGTGCCGCTCGATCCCTTGACCTCAATCCCAGATGAGCAGGAGGGGAGGGGCCCAGAGACTGGGGCTGGGCACCCTAGCCCTCCCGCAGAGGGACTGGGAGTGACTGAGACCCTCCACGTCAGCACCGCCTGCGCCGTCATTTCCGGTGGGCTGGGCTGGGCTGGGGTGGGCAATGTGCCCGCCGAGGGTCGCGTCAGAGTCCCTAGCCCATCCCACAGGGCGGGCGCTTGCCTCACTGCAGTTGCATGAAGTCAGGGCTCTCAGCTCCCACGGGCCCCTATCTGGGCTCTAGTCCCACCTCTAGGATCCGGGAGCTCCCGGGATGGGGCCTGGGGAAGCGCTCCTGGTCCCCGGAGGGTGAAATCGGCCTCAGAGGGATCACAGTGCCCCAGGCTCGGTGGAGGTTGAGTCTCTCAAAGTGGCATCTGGATGCTGCTGACAAGGAACCCAGTGACAGAGGTCTGTGTGGCCCACAGATGAGGCACCAGCTCTGGGGGCTCCCACGAGCAGCTGATTTATAAAAGTCCCCGCCATCCGTGGCTCTATCCTCTGCGGAGAGGAAAAGGCCGGAAATGGATGCAGGAAGACAAAGGAATTTCTGGCTGCAAAGGCAGATCTCTTCGCCTCCTGCTGCAATCGTTTAGAAACGATGATGACATCTGCCTGGAAGGCACAGGAGGGATCCACTGGCCGAGCAGCCTGGTTCTGATGAACCCCATGGGGCCCAGGGCCCAGCCCAGGCCTGGGAGACCACAGGAAGCCCCTCCCTCCGCATCCACAGCTCTCCATCCCCTGTCCCCTTGGGAAGCAGTCAGGGAGGCTCCACAAACCTGGCAGAGCTGGCTGCCAAGCTTCAGCCCTCCCCCACCCACCCCAGTCCTGTGGGACCTGGGGGGGGGGGGGTCCAGCCTGAATGACCCTGCCTAGTGCTCAGGCAGCAAGGAGAATCCAGCCATGGCGACATGCTCGTCCCTACCAGGCATGCTCCGGGGACTGGGGCACAGGGAGGAGGGCTGGATAGAATCAGGGTATTTCAACAGGAGTGCCAGCAGATAGTGGGTGCTAATAAAAAGGAGTTAGATGGCTCTTGATAGTTTGCTCAGTGGTTAGAGCAATGGCGAGGACTGAAGGGTCGAAGGTTTAATTCTGGTCAGGGGCATGTACCTGGGTTGCAGGCTCGATTCCCATCCCAACCAATAGATGTGTCTCTCTCACATTGATATTCCTCTCTGTGTCTTCCCCTTTCCCTTCCCCTCTCTCTAAAAATCAATGGGAAAAATATCCTCGGGTGAGGATTAACAAAAAAAAAAAAAATGAGTTGCACGAATGCTGGAGTCTGAAAACTCCTTTAAGGGAAGAATGCTTGGGTAGGTGAAACTTTTTTGTATTTGAATGGGTATAATTGGATACAGGCGATGGATCCCAGGAAGGAGAGGGCAATGGAACCTTCATGAGGAAGGCCCAGAAGGCACGCAACACAACCCTCAAACCTCGCCCCTTCTGGCCTGAGGTTTCTCACCACCGGCCTTTCAACATTCAATGTCTGACAGGTACTGCCCTGGTCAATGGGCCCTCCTTCCTGGAGGGCATCCATAAAGCCAGCCTGTCTGTCCTGGGCACTGAGCAGCCAGGCAGGCAGCTGTGAACCACAGATGAGTTCCTCGCCGCCAGGAGGCCCAGAGCTAGAGAAACACAGCGGGTAAATAGAATAAAATAACTTTAAAACAGTGAGACCTTCTAAGCAAACTGATGGGAGCCCAGCCTGCAAGGGAAGGGGCGGGGCTCATCTAGCGGCCGCCGAACCGGGGCACCGGGGAGATCCCGCCCCCTGGCCCCGCCCCGGGCCCAGGCCCCGCCCCCATATTTGCATACGCCTTTCCGATTGGCCGGCGGTGGCAGGCCCCGCCCCCCGGGGAGCGGGCGGTTGGGGAAGCTCTGGGCGGTTGGGGCAACGCCGGGCAAACGCGGCCGAGATGCGGCCGCTGCTGCGGGTGTCGCCGGGCGGGCCGGGGGCATCGCGGGCCGGGGCTGCGGGGCCGGGGGCGTCCGCCGCGGGCCCCGCGCACGCTTAGCCGCCCCGACCTGCCAGCGGCTGCGGGTCCTCCGGGCCGCCTCCCCGCCCGCCGTCCCCTCCCCTCTCCCCTCTCCCCTTTGTGCCGCCGCCGCCGCCGCCGCCGCGTCCCCGGCCCCGCAGGACCCCGGGCCGGGCCGGGCCTCCGCGGCGCCTCTGCCCGCTGCGGGCGCCGGGTCGGCGGCCCATGGCGCAGCGGCGCAGCGCGGGCGGGGCCGCTGCCGCCCGAGTCCGCGACGCGGGAGCCCGGGCCCGCCTCCGCCGCCGCATTGTCCCGGGCCCCGCACCGCGGCCCTGAGCTGCCGCCGCCGCCGCAGCGCCCGCAGCAGCGCCCGCCGGGCCATGCGGAGGGCCGCCGGGATGGAGGACTTGGCCGCCGAGGAAGAGGAGCGCTGGTACGACCAGCAGGACCTGGAGCAGGGTGAGCCCGGGGGGAAACGGGGGGTGGGGGGGAAAAGGGGGTGCAGGCGAGCGAGGGGCGCCCCGCGACCTCTGCCCGCTTCCTCCATGGTTGGGCGGTGGCGTCGCCCCCCCCCCCCCGGGAAGGCTGAGCTTGCATGCACCCACCCCCGCGGCGGCCCGGACTCCCGATGGGTGATGCGCGCGTCGGGGGAGAATGGGGACGTGGCGGAGAGAAGGGGCGCGCTGGCCTGGGAGGACCTGCCTGCAAAAGTCGGGGGTGGGGTGGGGTGGGGGACAGTCCTCCTCTTCCTCGAAGGACTTAGGGGGCATACTTCCCCCCAGCTCGCCCGCCCCAACTTAGAGGCAGGGCCCCCTGAGAGTGCCGGGGGGGCCGGGAGGTGGCTCCTCGGTGGTTTGGCTGGGAGGGGTGGAGTGTAGGGGGGAGGGAGGGGGAGAAGGATCTTATCCCAAATCCGGCGACCGGCTTCTTCCCCTTGCCAGAATTCCCGAGCTCTCAGACTCCCGGAAAGTTTCCCCAGCTCCCTTGCCCTCTCTACCCAGGGAGGGAGGGAGGGAGGGGACAGGGGTGGCGGGGCACCCACCCAGCCAGGGGAGAGGCGAAGATTTGGAGTCGTCCCCCATCCCCGGCCCGCCCCCATAAAACCGGCCCCTTCTCCCCCAACTGCTCATGGTGGGTCGGGGGGGTGGTCAGGTTTGGCCATGCTGAGTAAGAGCCCAGAGGAGAGGGAGCCCCCTCCATCCGAGAGCAGCGAGGGCCGCTGGAAATGGGTCAGGAGCTGGTGATGAGGTGGCCGAAGTGACATCACTAAAGAGTAGGGGCCCGGCGGTTCGGGCCGGAAGGAGGAGGAGGAGGCCCAAGGGTCAGAGCCAAGGCCTGCTCGTCTGGAGGCAAATCCGCCCCCTCCCCCAAAGGAGCACCCCATTCTGGGAGGTCGGGGCTGGAGGCGTGTCCGGGAGAAGTGGCCATAGCCCCCCGTGGGCAGGTGTGGACACAAGTCTGATTGTGTGCTCTCACACACATACACGCACGCACACACACGCGCGCTCTGGGGCTCCACTCACGGCCCCCAAGGCCTGGCCTTTACCTCGGGGAGACTTCTACCCAGATCCTAGAGCCTTAGAGCCTTTGTTCCTGGCGCTGACCCACATCCTCACGTGGCCAGATTTGCCGGTGGATGAGGCTCAGGAATGTGGGGTCATCAGAGCCTCTGAGGATTCCTGTGGGACGGGGCGTGCTGGGCTGCACCCTGCCATGCTCTGTGCCCCAGAGTCTACCCTGAGCTTCCCTGCCTGGACTGAGATGCCCAGTACTGGCTGTGACACCCCTTCCCCACCCTGGCACCACTTTGGCATCCCACACACACCATCAGGCTCCCAGACACTCTCCTGGGCACTGGATTAGCCCCGGCCCCGGCCCCCTAAGGGGACCCGGTGGAGGTGGGCTTGAAATTGAGTGTGGGTGACGGGATGCCAGGAGAGGGCTTCATGGAAGAGGCAGCCTAGAAGGAAAGCTTGGAAAATGGCCTCCCCTCCCGGGAGGCAGATGCTAATGCTCCTGCGTCTCATTTCTTTCCTGCTCCGAAGCCTCTGGCACCGTGCCTGGCCCAGATGTGGGGGGATTGAGCCCGAGAGTAAGGGTGGGAGATGTGTCACTCCCAGAGAGGGAGAGGTGCCCAGTTCCCACCGGGCTGGGGGTGCCTGCTCTGGACCAGGGTGGGGGGTGGTCCTAGCTGACCCCTGCTCTGGCCTTGCTGCCTGCAGCCTCCGCCTCCCTCCCAGCCTCCCCCCCAGAGCCTGGAGCAAGGAGGGAAACCAGAACTGAGACAGGGTCAGAAGTCAAACACCAATGAGTGCCGAGCCTGGGGAGTGAGTGACCTCTGCCCTCAGGGGACCCCACATTCCAGCAGAGGAGGCAGAAAGGAGATCAAACTAGCTGGTAGCCGCAGGGGTGCTGAGGCAGGCAGGCTCCCCAAGGTTCGAAGGTTCAAGGTTCGCACACAGGCCCCTCTGGGCGGAGGGTGGAAGGTACTCCCTGGGCCGAGGGAGGAGGGCGGGCATTCTAGGTGGAGGACGCTGTACAAGGCAGGAGCAACATGGGAAGATCATGCACGATGGGAGTAGGGCTGAGAGAGCTGGGGTGGGGGTGGAGGAAGTCCCAGCACAAGTCCTGGGGCGCTACCCCTGTGGGGCCAGCACGGAGAGCTGGAGGGTGGTGTGGTGTTTGACAAAGCCGGCCCCCTTGGGGATCAGATGCCTGTTGCGCCCCCCTTCTCTACACCCAGTCCCCAGTTCTCTGCCCAGCTGCTCCCTAGGTGCCCTGAGGGTCCCGGGGTGTAGTTTGCCCCGCCAGCCTGGTTCTGGAGCAGCACCCCCACCTCAGGGCTGCCCTAGCCTCACTCCCGGAGTTTGGCCACCAGCATCCTGTCTGACTTTGATGCTGTTGAGTCCCAGTAGCAAGGTCCCTGGCTCCCCCTGCCCCCCGCCAGCACTTGTAAAAATAGAAAACGCCATGAATTAGTAAGCACGGCGCTCCTCCCCATCGCAGACCTGTGGGTGCCTCTTTCCACCGAGACAGGGCTGCTGAGTCACAGATTTGAAGTCCCGGGCGCCTGACCTTGAGACTCAGCCTCCAGCGAGAGCTCTGGCGTGGCACTGAGGTTGGGTGCCCGGACCCCAATTCTGTGGACACAGAGTTCCTGACATGCAGGCCCTGGAGGCTGTAAGTGGGACACCCGCAGCCCTGCCAGGTGGTAGATGGCTCCCTCCTCCCCCAGGCCCCCCCCCCCCTGGATCGTTGGGTCGCCGTCCCAGTGCCTGTTCCCTGTCCCTTTCCTGCCTCCCTGCTTCCGAGTCTGGGGGGCCCCACCAGACCCCAATCAGTGAGCGCAGTGGGATTTCAGCATTTCTTTTCAAAGACATCCCCATCTCCTGGCCGTGACCTCGCAGACTTCTGGGGCGTTGCTCCTGGGGAACACCTCAGCTGATCAGGGGAAGCCGCTGAAGCCGCTCAGGAGACCCAGAAACCGGGGTCCAGGCCGGGGACGTGCAGGAGGCTCTACACCTTCTTGCTTGGTGCCGTGGTCTGGTTGTGGCCACCGTTCATTCCTCTGGCTTCTGGCTCAGCCAGCTCCCCCATTCTCCCATCCCAGTCCTCCCCGCTGGAGCCCTCCGCTAGCTGTTGCCCTTCCCCAGCCCTGGCTCCCCCCAGTCCCTGGCCAGGCACCTTCTAGACCTTTCTCAAGAGCCCTCCTGGCAGCTCGGACCAGCTGAGCTTGCATGATGATCCAGTTTCCCTGTGACGGTCCCTGAGACTCTCCCCACCCCCCGAGCTTCTATTGTTCCCTCCTTCCCCGTTCCTGAGTCACTAGGGGGCCAGTCACAGTCCCTGCCTTCCAGAGCCGAGTCCCTGGTCTGTATTGTGGCTGCAGCTGCTGCAGGAATGCACCCAGCTCCATGCCCACCTGGAGGGCCCCAGTGAGGGCCGTGCTCATGACCGTCCCTCGCTCCCTCTGAGCCCTGGGACTCTGCTCCCCCAGAGCCTGTCCCCTCACACCTGCACAGGCGACACCGGCAGCAGTGGCCTCTTTACAGGCAGTTCCCCAGGGAGGAATGGTGGCTGAGTGCGGCCCTAGGGGTGGTCTTGCTGGGCTCCCCACTTTCCACGGAGCACTCAGCGTAGTAGAGCTGCAGTTCCACAACCCTAACATCTAGCCCCTCACTTTGCAGACCTGCCCAGCTTACAGCTGATACATTCCTGCCACAAGTGTCCTCATTTCCCCCTCAGGAGTGAGGCCACTTAGCTGGTGTTTGCTGGCATCGTCGTCGGAAGGTTAATGAACTGCTCAGGCTGCTGGTCCTGAGCTGACATTTGTGTGAGCTGAGATTTTGTCGAAAGGAAAGGCGGGGAAGGTGTTCAGGAGCGCGGCTTGTGGGTCCAGGCGAAGCCGTTGTCGTTGCAGCCTTGCTCCAGGGTCTCGGCTTTGCACCCCTCAACCAGGGACTCCTCCGGGTGACAGCTGGGCACAGCCCCACCCCCCTCACCTGGCCTTGGTCCAGCCCGGAGGCTGCCTGCTGCCTGTTTTAACGTGTTTTAAAATCTCACCTGTGTGTGTGTGTGCGCGCGCGCAGGAACAGACTCCAGGTTTGTTCCTCATGGACGGCTAGGACTTTGGTCCAGGCCTGGTGGCTGGTCAGAGTCCTCTCTGGCTTTCGAAGGTGATGCCAGTCCTCCCCCGGCAAAGCCCAGGCTCTGCTCTCCAAGGCCCACCTGGAGTCACTGCTCTCTGGGGCTCCCCAAGAGGGACCCCCCTACCCCGCTTGTTGGGTGCAAGGGAGGGGTTCCCGCTGAAACCCCTGTGTTTCTGAAACTCGCCAGGAGGGCGTCTAGAGGCCTTCCATCCTCCAGGGTCCTAGAAGCATCACCGTCTTTCCGGAAAGGGAACATGGATCGAGCTCAATCCCTGGCCCGCAGCCCTTGGCCCTGTCAGAGCTGCCTCACGCCTCTGGGGTTTATGCCCATTGGCCTAGACACTGAGGTCCTCATCGGGGGACAAGGGTCCAGCTTTCCTGGGTGGAATTTTGGCCGAAGAGATCAAATAGGCCCCCTGAAACCAGGCAAGGTCCCTCCCAGCCTCTGACAGGTGTTCACGGGCCTCAGGCTGGGAGGGGAGAGGAGGTTCCAGGCCTGCAGATACACGAATCAGGGCTGAGAGGGGGAGAGGACAGTTTGTTTCCTGGGGAACGGAGGGTCCAGAGAGAGCACGTGACACCGGGACCACATGCTACCGACAGGGACCAGGAGACCTGAATTCTGCTCTCAACATGGCTGCCACCCAGCTGGAGACCTTGGACAGGTCATCCGTCCCTCTCTGGCCTGCCACCCATGGGATAAAGATGTTACGCCAGCTCAAACCGGTTTGGCTCAGTGGATAGAGCGTTGGCCTGCGGACTGAGGGGTCCCAGGTTCAATTCCAGTCAAGGGCATGTACCTTGGTGGTGGGCACATCCCCAGTAGGGGGAGTACAGGAGGCAGCTGATCGATGCTTCTCATCGATGTTTCTAACTCTATCCCTCTACCTTCCTCTCTGTAAAAAATCAATTAAAAAATATTTTTTAAAAAAATCAATAGCTGGGAGAAGTCTCCCGGAGAAAGGGACATTGGAGCACAGACTTGAAGGCAGACATTAGGGGGGCAGAGGGGGAGCGAGGACATTCCAGGCAGAAGCACAGCCAGTGCAAAGGCTTCGCTCCTGGCCTGCATCCCCTCCAAGTGGGGGCTCCCCCAGTCAGCCCCTGTGTCCTGGTCACCTCGGGGTCTCAAGGCCCAGCTCAGAATGACTGCTCAGAACATGAGTGGGGGGTCCTCTGGCTTCTTTCTCACCCTGCTCGTCGCTTCTTCCACCCCCCGCTCCCCCCTCCAGACTTGCACTTGGCCGCTGAGCTGGGGAAGACCCTGCTGGAGAGGAACAAGGAGCTGGAGGCGTCTCTGCAGCACATGTACGCCACCAACGAGGAGCAGGTGCAGGAGATCGAGGTGAGGCCCGCCCCGCGCAGCTCTCCTGCACCTCTGTCTTGACCCCCCAAAGCAACCTGTTCCTAGAAGTGGGAGAGCCCAGGCAGAGGCCTTCTCCCGAACCCTGTTCTGAAAGGTCACTCACCCCCCCCCGACCCCCCAGTACCTGACCAAACAGCTGGACACGCTGCGGCACGTGAACGAGCAGCACGCCAAAGTGTACGAGCAGCTGGACCTGACAGCCCGCGACCTGGAGCTGACCAACCAGAAGCTGGTGCTGGAGAGCAAGGCCGCGCAGCAGAAGATCCACGGGTGAGGGCCACGCGGGGGATCGTGGGGAGGAGGGGCGGCCCAGGACTGGGAGTGCGGTGGGCAGAGGGACCCAGGGCTGTGACACCCGCTCCCTCTCCCAGAAGCCCCGGCTGGGGAGCTGGGATGTTAGGGAGTTTGCCTGAGGAGGGCTGGCCCCGCCCCTTAAAGTCTCTGCCCTGCGTGTCCCCCACCCACCCCCAGGCTGACGGAGACCATTGAGCGCCTGCAGGCCCAGGTGGAGGAGCTGCAGGCCCAGGTGGAGCAGCTCCGGGGCCTGGAGCAGCTGAGAGTGCGCCGGGAGAAGCGGGAGCGCAGGCGCACCATCCACACCTTCCCCTGCCTCAAGGAGCTGTGCACCAGCAGCCCCCGGTAGGTGAGGGCGCGGCCGCCGGTGTCCGAGTGCCAGGGTGCCATCCCGGAGAGCAGGGAGAGGGTGGGCAGGCAGGGTTGGTGCATCATCTGGGCTATGGGCACGACGGGTCCCGGTGCTGACAACAGTCCGCAGCCCGCGTTCACGGAGCCATGGTCATGGCAGAACCATGAGTGTTGACCATCTGCACTGCTCAGATGAGGCAGTTGAACCCGGAGGGAAGTGTCTTGCCAAGGTCACCCGTTAGTAAGCCAGGAGGGGTTCCCACTACACCTGTTGCTATTAAACCTCAGGAGAGGACTGGTTGATGTAACACATGTGGTGTATTTTTTTTTTAATTTTTTAAAATATATTTTATTGATATTTTTACAGAGAGGAAGGGAGAGGATAGAGAGTTAGAAACATCCATGAGAGAGAAACATCGATCAGCCGCCTCCTGCACGCCCCACACTGGAGCTGTACCCGCAACCAAGGTACATGCCCTTGACCGGAATCGAACCTGGGACCTTTCAGTCCGCAGGCCGACGCTCTATCGTGAGCCACACCGGTTCTGGCACGTGTGGTGTATGTAGTGGGCATTTTAGGAGGGGTCCTGGCCAAAGACTGGGACTCTCCCAGTAATTGAGGGGCGCCTACTAAAGAGGCGTGGACCAGGCTTAGGAGCACGGGGAGGGGGGCCATAGTGAGGAGCCGTTTCCCTAGACCCAATGGGACCCGGGCAGGGGGGTTCCTGGCACCTGGAAGGCATGGAGCGTGCTGCCTGGCCCACCACCTCGTCCGCTCCCACTTCCGCCCTCGGCCGTTCATCCCTCCCGTGGGCTGAGCTCAGGGGAGAGCCAGGTCAGCTGGCTGAAGCAGTGCCTGGAGGTCAGAGGGAGAAGGCCAAGGGCAGATCTAGGGGGACAAGCAGAGTATGCAGCTCAGTGGACCAGAAAGTGTCCGGGACTGGGCTCCCCGGCCTTGCCCATGACCAAAGCCCCTGCCCCTCTGTCCCCTCCCCCCTCTCCCAGGTGCAGCGATGCCCCCCGCCTGCACAGCTCCTCCCTGGAGCTGGGCCCCCGGCCCCTGGAGCAAGAGAACGAGAATCTGCAGACGCTGGTGGGGGTGCTGCGCTCGCAGGTGAGCCAGGAGCGGCAGCGCAAGGAGCGGGCGGAGCGCGAGTTCGCGTCAGTGCTGCAGGAGTACGCGGAGCTGGAGCAGCAGCTGAGCGAGATGGAGGGCTGCCGCCTGCGCGTGCAGGAGCTGGAGGCCGAGCTGCGGGAGCTGCAGCAGATGAAGCAGGCCAAGACCTACCTGCTGGGCCGCGAGGACCACCTGGCCGAGGCCCTGCTGGCCCCGCTCACCCAGGCCCCCGAGGCCGATGACCCGCAGCCGGGCAGCGGGGACGAGTTCGGGGCCCCCGACGGCGCCTCGTCCCCGGCCGCCTCCCCGAGCCACGCCGTGCGCAAGAGCTGCAGCGACACGGCGCTCAACGCCATCGTGGCCAAGGACGCGGCCAGCCGCCACGCGGGCAACCTCACCCTGCATGCCAACAGCGTGCGCAGGCGCGGCATGTCCATCCTGCGCGAGGTGGACGAGCAGTACCACGCGCTGCTCGAGAAGTACGAGGAGCTGCTCCACAAGTGCCGGCAGCACCGCGCGGGCGTGCGGCACGCGGGCGTGCAGACCTCGCGGCCCCTCTCCCGGGACAGCTCGTGGCGGGACCTGGGGGGCAGCGAGGAGGGCCAGGGCGAGGCCAGGGCGGGCGACAAGAGCCTGAGCCAGCACGTGGAGGCCGTGGACAAGCGGCTGGAGCAGAGCCAGCCCGAGTACAAGGCGCTCTTCAAGGAGATCTTCTTCAGGATCCAGAAGACCAAGGCCGACATCAACGCCACCAAGGTCAAGACCCACAGCAGCAAGTGACCCTCGGGCCGGCCGGCCTGCCTGCCGCCTCCCCCCGGCCGGGCCTGGGGGGCCGCTCCGGAGAGCTCGCGGGGGCACGGCTGCTCCCTGCCGGCGTGGGGGTTGACCACGCCTGGCCTCCCAGAACCCCCCACCGCCCTGTGTCAGCCCCAGGCACAGCTGAGAGTTTCAAAGCCAAACGTCCCCCCTTCCCTGGGGTTCCCCGCCCCCCCAGCTTTCTGACCCTCGATTTGTGGCCGGGCTTCCGAAAGCCATCTGGACCAGTTGTTGTTTTGTTCTGTTTTGCCCCCCCAGTTTGGGTTTTTTTTTTGAGAGGTTTGCAATGTAAGATCCCCCGGGCCCCTTGCCACAACTGGAAACACTTGAAGGGGGACCCCAGAGCCAGCTGTGGCCGGTTCCGGGGTCTCCTTGACCACCCACTGCTTCTCCCCAGCTGTGACACTCTCCCCCCCCCCCAGCGCCCTCCCCAGGTCAGAGATGGCCCTGCCATGCAAGCAGAGAGCCTCAGCCTGGCCTCAGGGCCCCCCTACACCCCCAACCCCGCCCCAGTGAGGTGGCCTTCTCCCCGGAGCCCCTCAGCCCACTGCAGATCTGTAGCCAATCAGAGGAGGGGCCGAACCCCTCGCAGCCATACACGAGCGGTGCACCGTTTCCCTCCAGCAGCCTCCTCGGGGTCCAGCCCGGGACATGCCTGCCGGGCATTCAGCCTTCCAGGGGCCTGGGCGGTGGGGAGCCCCATCTCTGCACCCCACCTGCAACTCTGGTTTGGCCTCTGCCTACCCCGCCTCAGGGACCATAACGTGTCTCATTCACTCCCATCTCCCCCCAGCTGAGCCCCCAGCAGGTCACACCTGCTGCCCCAGAACGTGCTGGGCATGCGCGGCAAGCCGGCGGTCCCAGCGTCCCCCCTGCCCCCCTCCACTGGGCGGCCCAAGCTCTCCCCACACTGAACGGTTCTGAAAGGCGGCCCGGATGGAGACCGCGTCTCCTTCCCAGGAAAGCCTGCTCTGAACCTCCTGCCCGTGGGGCGCCTCGAGGCCCCGGGGGTCGGGGGCTTAACCTCCGGTGACGGCTTTAGGAAGTGCAGCTGCAACTAAGGGGTGCCGAGGTCCCCAGCCTGAGCCCCTCTCCAGGGCTGCCCGTCCCGAGCCCCAAGAAACCGGAGGAGCCACACGGCCCAGCGGGAACCTTCATGCCTTACTTGTTCTAAGGGGTACAGGGGCCTCCCCCAGGTGCCACCGGCTCTCTGAGCGGCACTGTGCCCAGCTGTCGCCGGTCCTCCACATGTCGGTCATCTAGGGGGTGGGGGTGGGGTGCGTCGGGGCGGGGAGGGGCTCCTGCCTGTTTGTCCCCCAGTTCTGTAGCAGCCCACCAGCATCACCTTTGAAGTATACATGAGAGAAATATATTTGCAAATGCTTTATTCTCTTCTTTAATAAAAAATGCACCAGTGTTCTAAAAGCGATGGCCGACCCTGTGCTGTCTGCGTCTCCCTCACCCAGCTTTGGGGAGAGGGGGCTTCCTGAGCCCCATCCCCCCACGCGTGGCAGCTGGGGAGCTCGGAATGGGAGTCTCAGAAGCTGCCGGGTTTATGGGGGGCACCCCAGGCCGGCTGCACCTTCCTTGGGCAGATTCTGCAGCTCCCAACCTACACCTCCCAACAGCTTCGACCTCAGACACCAAAGAAACGGCTCCTGAGTCTTTGGGGGTGCTCAGCTCCCCACTGCCTTCTCCACATTTCAGTTCCCTGTGGGTCTTCATCCCATTAGGAAACGCTTCCATATCTTCCCACGGAGGCCAGCTCAGAGCTCCTGGCTGCCGCTCCCTTCCTGAAAGGGCAGGGCAACCTCCCGGGGTTCTGGGGGTGAGGACAGTGTGGGGAGTCCACAACTAGACCCCAAAATGGTGGGGACTGCTTTTTAAAAAAAATATTTCATTTTTTACAGAAAGGATGAGAGAGAGGGATAGAGAGTTAGAAACATCGATGAGAGAGAAACATCCATCAGCTGCCTCCTGCAAACCCCCTACTGGCAATGTGCCCGCAACCACGGTACATGCCCTTCACTAGAATCGAACCTGGGACCTTTCAATCCGCAGACCGACACTCTATCCGGAGCCAAACCGGTCAGGGCAATGGCAGCGACTCCTTTTTAACCCAGCTGCCCAGCGCGCGGCCTAAGTGCACAGCACGCGAGGCTGCGATTCTCCTGTCTGTGGTCTCCCCCAGCGGGTGGGGAGCGCCTTGTGGGGGAGGCACCGAGCAGCTGCACCCCAGCAGCAGAGGAAGCTGTGACTCCTTCCCAGCCTCCATCCCTCGCCTTCCAAGTCCCCTCCTGCCGCATGTTTTCCGGCCTCCCTTCCCGGCACCATTGGATCCTTACTGGCCGCCTCCCCTGGGGTCTCCCTCCTCCTCTCCCAGACTGACAGTGTTCCCCGAGACCGAGCACTGCGGTAAGAGGAACTGGTCCCCCTGCCCACGACCCCAGCAAACAGGCCAGCCTGTGCCGCCCTGCAGACCCTGAGCAGAAAGCCTCGAGGTGTTTGCAGGCAACGAGGCAGAGGGGGAAGCATCCAGGAAGGGGCAGCTTGGCCCACCTGTGTCTGGGCGCATGCTCTGTGCTGCCTGCCCAGCCCCTCGGGGGAGAAGGAAAGGGGTGGGATACAGCGAGTCGGCCTGGACTTCCCACCCCAGTACTGCAGAGAAGATAAAGGCCACCAGCTCTCTGAAAGTCAAAGAAAATTCCTTCAAAAAACCTGCACACACACAGCATGCCTTAGTAGCAGCTAATTCTTGTGGCCTGCTGACAGGCAGCTGTAAAATCTCTTTTACTGACGGGGAACCTGAGGCTTAGAGGTTAAGTTAGTAGTTCAAAGTCACATAGAAATAGTTGACCCCAGACCTGATCCAATCCCACTACGTGATACTGAACATTCCCTATTTCCATGTCATGTTGAGGGTTTTAAATATATTTCAGAGAGAAAGAGAGAGAGAAACATCAATGAGAGAGAAATATTGATCGGCTGCCTCCTGCACACCCCCAAACTGGGGATCCAGCCCGCAACCCGGGCATGTGCCCTGACCGGAATCGAACCATGACCTCCTGGTTTATAGGTCGACGCTCAACCACTGAGCCACGCCAGTTGGACTAATGTTGAGTTTTAAGAGCCAATGTGGGTGGAACCCCAACTCACACGCTATAGAGAAGAGCCGGTGCCTGAAGCACTGTCTCAGCCTCTGGAGGAAGGAGGAGGCAGGAAGGCTGGCTCCGCCTCCCGTGCCCACCTTTCAGAGGGCAGGCGGCACCTCTCACCCGTCCTTCCCAGACGGGCCTCTCTTCTGGAGGGTTCCCCGCAGCACCGCGGGAGAGAGGCCTGGCAGCTGCTCTCTCCATCCCGGGGTAACTTGTCTCCTTCTCCCTCTCCCCCCTCTCCTCCCAGAATCCAGGGCACCAGATGGCGGGAGCAGGCTGTGTGTATTTGGGGCCATGGAAATCCGCAGCTTCCTTTTCCTCTCCTTCTGGGTCAGGCACGGGGCTGCAGTCCAGCCGCAGAGCGACGATGCCACAGGATGGTGCTGACTTTGTGAGTCATCATCCCAGAGCCGGGGGCCTGGCTTTGCTCCTCTGCGCAGCTTATGAAGTCACCATGGAGACGCCTCTGCTCCCTCTGAGGTCTTGGGACCAAGTCCGACAGGGAGGGATCCGGGGGACTCCCAACCTAGAGCCCAAACGGCATATGCCAACTGCCATCCTCTTCCTCATTTGGGTTTACAAAGCGAGTGCTTGGGGGAGGGGCAGTTGATTCCCTCCTAAAGATTTGCCTGGATCAATAAAGCTAAGGTGGCCGAAACCGGTTTGGCTCAGTGGATAGAGTGTCGGCCTGCGGATGGAGAGGTCCCATGTTCGATTCCGTTCAAGGGCATGTACCTTGGTTGCAGGCACATCCCCAGGGGGAGGTGTACAGGAGGCAGCTGATCGATGTTTCTGGCTCTCTCTCTCTCTCTCCCTTCCTCTCTGTAAAAAATCAATAAAATACATATTTTAAAAAATATAAATAAATAAAGCTAAGGTGGTAAAACCTGGACTTGAGGATGACCTCCTCTTTGAAACAGCCAACATCCCCAGGGACCTATTTTTCCTAGATAATGATGCCTTTCCTAAAAATAGCACTCATTCAGAAACAACCGCTCATGTTACTAATAATCACTAACATTCCTTCGGCTCCGTTTCCATTTACCACACTGCCTCCCAACGAAGTGACTCGGCCAACATTTAGCTGTCTCCGAACACCGCTCGCTCCACTTTGGACCTTTCTTGGATTATTAGAACGCCTCAGTTTTGGAGTTCATGCCTTCCCCGCCCTGGAAAAGGCTCCTGCTTAGCCTGCCTGGCTCTCTGAATCCCCCTCCCTACCTCCTCAGCCTCAGGCTCTCCCCTGGCTGGAAGAAACCGCCATCCTGCTCCACAAACCTGCTGGTTCCCCCACCCAGGCAGAGGGGAGGGCATGGCCCACTTTTCACTACACCTTCCTCCTCCACCTGCCAGCCGCTCCTCCCATCTATTTGACCTCAGAGCAGTGGTTCTCAACCTTCCTAAGGCCACGTCCCTTTCATGCAGTTGCGCATGTCGTGGTGACCCCCAACCATAAAGTTATTTCCGTTGCTACTGCAGTAGGAAGGTTGGGAACCACTGCCTTAGAGCTCCCACGCCTGCCCAGCGGGTTCCTGCTTAAGCTGCCCTGTGCACCAGCCTGGCGCTACTCACACTCAGCTCCGGCGGAAATCAGCCTTCACAAACACATTCCCGAGGAACCCCTCCTCTCAGTGCCTATTGCATGCCAGTTCTGGGTGCTGGAGCCCCAGCTGCAAGCCAGGGCCTCCCCTGGAGTTTATTACATTCCAGCTGGGAGGCAGGCAATTCACTGAGACCATAAATAAAGCAGGGGAGAAGGGGTGGAGGTGAGCTAGGCCAGGCAGGGCCGGCCTCATAGATGGGGGGGAGCTGTCCAGGAGGTGACAGACTCTGAAAGGGAGAGAGGTGGTGTTTTGGGGGGACACGGACCTGGGGGTTCTTTCGCCACGAGGGGCCCCTTAAAAGCTCGCTGTGTGGCCAAGCCCTCGGAGGCAGCTCTAACAGGCGCCGCGGGAGAGCCACGCCGAGAGCCCAGCTCGCTGCTGCTCCCCCATACCCCCCCTTCTCCGCCCCGAGGGCGACAAAAGTTGCGCGGAACCAAAGTCCAGCGGGAAACACGATCTAGCGGAAGGGAGCGCCCACCGGAAGTGAGCCGGAGACTCGAACATGGCGGCCGCCCGGTGCCTGCGCTGGGGCCTGAGCCGAGCCAGAGCCTGGCTGCCCCCACGACCCCCGCACTGCCCCCGCCGGGGTCTGCACAAGCAGGTAGACGGCGCCGGGTTCCAGAGCATCTACAGCCTGGACAAGCTGTACCCGGAGTCGCGGGGCTCGGACACCGCCTGGAGGGTCCCGGTGAGCCGGGTGGGCCAGGCGGAAGGGGCGTGTCCGCGCCTGCGAGGTGACGTCAGAAAGTCGGGGCCCTATTGGCCGCGCGCGCCGTTCCTCGCAGGGGCCGCGGCGGAAGGATGCTGGTTGCCCGGGCAACCGAGGGAGGCCGCTGGGCGGGGCTAGGCGCCCGGGGAGGTCGCAGTGTGGGGGTGAGCACGCAGGAGGTGCTGCTTGCAAGACCACCCGCTTTTCCTTGTTAGTTCCCTCACCTTCAGGTCCAGATTCTTGTCCCGGGGAAAATGTGGGCGTCTGGTCCTGCAGGGGGGACAATAAAGGCAGGAAGCTGGCCAAGTGTTGGCTCCCTTGGGGAGTCTTTTGGAAAGTTACCCTGTCCTTAGCCTCTAGAAACCCCAGCACCCCTGAGGGAAACGGGGCTCTCATTCGTCTCCTCGGGATGCATGTCCCAGCGGCCCGCTGTGTGCAGGCTCTGCTCTGGATCGGCCCGGGGCGGGAGAGAGAGGACCCAGCCCATTTCTGTGGAGTTTCCACCTGCAGGACCGGAGGAGAACGTTGGTGGATGCATTCATTCATTCATTCATTCATTCATTCAGCCGACTGCTATTGAGAGCCAGCGTGGTGCCCTGCGCTAGGCACGGGGAGAGAGTAATAAACAAAACACGAAAGGTCCTAATGTTGGGGGGGCTTGGATTCTAATGCAGGGAGACCCCAATAGGTAAACTAAGTAGGACAGAGTGTGTGAGACGGTGCTTTCCTTTGGACAAACGAAAGCCTGGAGGAGGAGGGGGAGCTGGCCCCCGAGGAGGTGACATTTGAGTGAGGATCTGGAAGAGGCAAGGCAGTGAGCGCACGGAGTAGCATCCCTGTGGGGCGAACAGGTGTAGCACCTTAAAGCAGGTAGCGGGCCCCCCTGTTCCAGGAACAGCAAGCAGGCCAGCATGGGGGCCCGTGGAGGAGTTGAGGCAGAAGAGTGGAATGTCCCTCTGAGGAGCGAGGCCTCCATGGTGCCCGACACCAGCTCAGGTGGGGGTAGGGAGGCTGGAGAGAGTCAGTTCCATTTTCCTGGAGGAGAGTTTCTGAGACGGTACCTCCTGAGTCCGAGGAAGCCGTGTCTGTCCTCGGCTCTGATTTGCCTGGGAACCTGAAAGTAGCTGCGTTACATGTGTGTTACATGGCTTTCCACCGTTTCTTTGGTTGCCCTGGACTAGCTGCGAGTCACCAGCAGGTGACACGTATTTGACACTGCGTGCGTTACCTTACAGGATGACGCGAAGCAAGCCAGCGACATCCCTCTAGGTGAGTAATTCGGTTTTATAAGTAAAATCAGCCCAGCTGGGGCGGCTCAGTGGTTGAGTGTTGACCTATGAACCAGGGGGCAGCCGATCAATGGTTCTTTCTCATCCTTGATGCTTCTGTTTCTCCCTCTCCTTTCCTCTCTGAAATCAATAATATATATATATATTTTTTTAAATAAGTAAATTAAACCAGCCATTTGCCACCTCTTAGACATTCCTTCCAGATCTCTCCAGCCTATGAAAATAAAGAAACTGTTTTTGAGTGTTCAGAGGTGGAGTCCTTTCAGCATCGTTTAGAATAGCAAATAAAAAGATGGCATAGGCACCTGGAGTCACAACTAAGATCAAGGGACCGTCACAAGGTCACACGGACAGTAGAGGACAGAAAATGATGACCCCCGGTTATGACCATCATGGCGGCTTCTGAGCCCAAATAGCGCAGCACAAATGGGGTGCTCTTGACGCTCTTGTGACATGGACTACTCTTTACAACAGATGAGTTGGTCTGCGTTTGAAGAAAGGAAGATGCAGAAGAATATGTATAATAAACTACATTTGTGTCTTACACGGAGGGTGCCTCAAAAACTATACACATACTTTTTTAAAAATATATTTTATATTTTATAGATTTTTTTACAGAGAGGAAGGGAGCACATACATTTTTTGATAGCTCAATTGATGTTTCTTTTCAGATGTAACCCATTGGGATGAATAAGTATTCAAAATGTGTGTACGTTTTGGGGGGGATACTCTATATACCTGAAATATATATATTTCTGCTATGAACTTGGATCTGAAAGGATGTATAAGAAATCGGGCGGGAGGGCTGCCTTGGGGAGTGGAGAGAGGAAAGGACAAACTCCTGGACACTTCTCCCTGGCAACCATTTGCCCATCAGACGTCAGAACTGCGCACCCATCGAGCACGAGGCCTGACGGGATGGCCTGGGGAGAAACAACCAGCCCTTTTCCGATTCGGTTCCAATTCGGTTCCGATTGGGAGAGTGTGTGCCGTCCACAGGCAGGGAAAGGACGGGTATCAAAGGTGCCGCTCCCCGTGGCCCTTGCTCAGGGTGACACTGGAAGAAAGGGGCCAGGTGACAGGCGACCCGAGGGAGAGGACACCTTTCATCTGAGCCCTGAGGGTGCACCCACCTGGAGGAGGGGGAGGAGAGGGGGAGGGGGGCTCAGAAGCCACCATGTCGGTCATACCCGGGCCATCATTTTCCATCCTCCGCTGTCCGTGTGACCTTGTGACGGCCCCTTGGCCTTAGTTGGGACATCTGCCCCCCTGCAGGGTGGGTTTCTGGGAGAGAAGGGAGAGAGGGCCGGGAGGTAAGCACTGCCCCGGTGTGTGTGTTGCAGATCGCCTGACCATATCTTACTGCCGGAGCAGCGGGCCCGGGGGCCAGAACGTGAACAAAGGTACCGGCGCCTTGTCCTGTGCTTTCCCTTTAAAACGCGGTCAGAAGGCGGACGTGAGGTTCTGTGTGTGTGTGTGTGTGTGTGTGTGTGTGTGTGCATTCATGGGGCACGAAGGGCGTTTTCCTGCTGGATCATCACCCTCTGTTTATAATAACCTCTTTATTCTTTGGAATGTGGTCCGGGTCTCAGCCTCTCGGCGGTGGGTGTAGGACCAGGGTTGGCTCTGAGTTAACAAAGGGGAGCCCCCCGGGTGAGCTGGCAGCCAGCTCCCAGCACAGGTTCCCTTCCTTCTTGTGCAGCCCCTCCCCCACCCCAGACCCCGATAAGCTGGAAGAGAAGCAGAAGCACTGGGTGTTTTGCTCTCAGAGGTTATTTTTGTCCCGAAGCGCCTCGCTGTCTTGGCAGGCTCGTCCCCTGGCAGCGTGGTCTCCCCGAGTTGGCACAGGGCAGCACACCTGGCAGGGTTTCTCGCCTCCCTCTGTTTCAGGATGGACACCAGTCCTCACCTCCCTGGAGCCTCAGTGACCGGTGCTCCCTGTCCCTTTCTTTCCAGTGAATTCCAAGGCCGAAATCCGGTTCCATTTGGCCACCGCCGACTGGATCGCCGAGCCGGTGCGCCAGAAGATGGCCATCATGGTAACGCCGGCCCCTTGCCCTTTTTCCTTTGTGCCTGTGCCTTTGTCTCGCTAGAACTCTGGTTGTGCCTTTGCTTCTTGCAGTATAAAAATAAGATCAACAGGCTGGGGGAGCTGATACTCACCTCTGAATGCAGCCGCTACCAGCTCCGCAATCTGGCCGATTGCCTGCAGAAAATTCGAGACATGATCGCCGAAGCCAGCCAGACGCCCAAGGAGCCATCCAAAGAAGACGCTGTCCTCCGGAGAATCAGGTGCGCGGAAGCAAAGTGGGGGAAGGGGCGCTTTCCTGGCCCAAGTGGGGATTTGGAGCTGGTGCCTGCTGATGTAGCTGCTCTGCCTCCCCCCTGCTCCTCCCCCTCCCCCCAGCTGCCAGCTCCTCTCTCCGCCGTGATAAGCACTGATTGGGCCTCTGGGCCTCATTGGGGTCTTTTCGCTCATTTTGTTTGCAGGATAGAAAACATGAATCGGGAACGGCTGAGGAAAAAGAGGATAAATTCTGCCATCAAGGCAAGCAGGAGGGTAGACGTGGACTGAAATCACCCGCCAGGGCTGGCAGAGGCCCTCCGAGGGGTGCCAGGCAGCCGGCAGGGGACGGCCTGGCTGTTTGCGGTGTTAATGCCTGTCTAAACGTCAGAGCCACTGGGATTGTTAATGCCTGTCTCTCACTTCGGAGCCACTGGGATTGTTCGTTCAGAGTGCGGGTGGCAGGCGCTGGTGTCAAAGGTCTTCATAGGCGATGACATGTCACACCCCACTCACCCACTTTGTGTATTAGCTGCAATAAAATTCTCAACGCCCTGCCTGGCCTTCCCTCCCTCAGAGCCTCAGGCCGGAGTCCCTCCCCCTCTCGGGACAGGAATGAGCCTGCTGCTGGCCCTCAGGAGCACGCAGTCAGGCAGAGGCTGAGACCAGGGTGGCCCCTGAGCTGGGCCGTGGAAAAGGGACCCGTTTAGTCAGTAGAAAGGCGCGCAGCACATGCCCAGTGGAGGGAAGAGAGGGGGTAAAACCAAAAAAAGGGGGGGCGGAGGTGAAGGAGGCGGAGGAAGCCCTGTGGGTGCAGCATTTGTGCAGGGGGGTCAGGGAGGAGCGTCTGGAGTGGGAGGGAGGCAAGCTCACTGTGAAGACTCAAGTTCAGCGTTCAAGACACGTGGGTAAGGGGGCCACTTGAATGGGAAGGCATGTCGTGGGTTCGCCGCTCCCCCAGGCTGCTGGGTTAGGGGGAGGGAGAGTGAACTGGAACTAGACAAAGGGTTTGGCAGTCGTAGGGGCGTGGGCAGCACCCGGCCAGCATGCCAGTAGCCGGTCCCCATGGCCTGTGTGAGTTGCACAGACTGTTCTCTGTCACTTTGACCCAATCCACTCACTTGACAAAGGCTGCGTTGCGATGCTCTCCGTGCAAGATGCTGAACCGCCCTGTGAACACTGTGAGCAGGGACCTCATTCACGCGAGTGTAAACCAAGTGGGGTGTCTTCCATGCGGGACTTAGAAAACACAAAAGGGGTGGAAGACACTGCCCCAGCCCTCCAGGGAGGAAGACCCCAGGGGGAGCGAGGACAGGCAGCATTCAGAGTTCAGGAGGCTGTGCCCCCCGGGAGTCAGCAGGGAACAAAGTCCTTCCTCCCAGGGCATGGACACTCCGTCCATCGGCTGAGAAGAAAAGGGGAACCCCGCGTGGTGACGTGGCCCCAAACGTGATAAGTAACGTGAGAAAGGCCTCAACGTGGTGGGCGGCGGAGGAACCGTTAGCTCTGGCCGGAGGGTCAGAGTGTTCGCCCGAAGGACGGGAGGAGCTGGCAAGCTAGGAGCTGGCTGTGCGGCCAGGGGCCCGGCCTGCACCTGGACAGTCACCCATGTCACTGAGAGGGTGACTCTGAGGCCAGCCTCCCCCTGGTCAGTCCCTCGCCCTTCCCCTCCCTGTTTTCTCTGAATCTGTTTCTCGGGAAACCAGGGATGATGATATCACTGCCGCCCTCCTGGGGTGGTTGTGGGACTTTAGTGAATAACTAAGTGGCTGATGGCTGAGATGTTCTGGGGGACCGGTGATTAATAGCCCGGCTTGGCTGGGGCCCGGGGGCGACAGACACAGCGTCTATCCTATATAATAAAAGGCTAATAGGCAAACTGTCCCCTGGACCAGGAGTTCGACCAGCAGGCAGGCAGGCCAACCAGCTGCCCATGTCCCCTCCCCCTGGCCAGGCTGGCCGGACCCCACCCATGCACGAATTCATGCACCGGGCCTCTAATATATATTATACGCACACCGAGTGGCCAGATGATTATGCGCTCAGAGACCATCGTCATCTGGCCGCTCGGTGTGTACCTATAATTTCTATTATGTAGAAGGACCGGTTCCTCCTGGTCATCCCTGCCTCCTCGCGATGGTGGCGTTGTCCAGTGTGTGTTCTGCCACTCATGATAGAGGCTCTTCTGGTGAACTTCCTACACCCTTTTCCCTAAAGTCCCTGGGTTTTCTGTCTGTTCAGTAATGGACATAATAGCTCCAACCTCAGTCCTCACCGGCCACGGTCTGGGTGTGCGGGGCCAGGGCAGCGCGTTCCTGCATCTTCCGGGCCCCTCGGGAGCCCCGGAAGCGTGTCCAAGCGCATCCCACACTCAGTGTCCCCCCAGTTAAACGCGTGCCCTTGAGAGCCCCGGAATCTGATGGACTACTAAGGGGAACAAGACGGAAGCTGTAACCTACAGGCCCCAGTGGCCTAATGGATAAGGCACTGGCCTCCTAAGCCAGGGATTGTGGGTTCGAGTCCCACCTGGGGT